>JAKWIY010002998.1:0-52896 GCA_027704805.1 Solanum corneliomulleri | reverse complement strand
TTAACATTCAAAAAACCCACCCCTTCATTTCACCTATTTCCTTCCCTCTTCCTCCCATTTCCATCCATTTTCAACTTCCATTTTCTCCCGCTTTTTCAACAGATCATTTTTCCCAAATTCCCCATTCCTAAAATCCATTGTCTACTAGTCGGAGTCTTGTGTTATGGTTAGCTACATGATCACCAAGTACCTTCGTCGCTGGTCTTTCTCAAATTCTCATGTATGTGTCTCTAATTTCTACCCCTTTACATTGCAATTTTGTTTATCAATAAGTATTAGCCTATTCCTTATTGATGGGTTCATTCTTTAATACATATTATGTCTGACCTAGGTTGAGAATCCTCAATGTTGCCTTGCTAGAACTCTAGAAATAGGTGCTTTAGCCTTTCTAAATTACTACATATTTGGGTTAGACATGTAGGTTAAAAAACTAAAACTTCCATTTGGGTCATAGGGTATGATTGTGGAATCCCATTGTATGACCAAACTAGACCGGGATGACGGACCGTCATAAAGTCCGTCCCAACATCCCCAACAGCCCACTGTCCAAATTTCACAAAGTGTCCACCAACGGACACATGCGACGGACCGTTGTTCCCACGACGATCCGTCTGCACAACCATTTTTGTTGTTAGAGACCCTATTCGTAAGTGTCTCTCACTTTTGGTAAGTGTCCTCTAACAGATACATGTGACGGACTGTCGTTCCAATGACGGTCCGTTCGGCACAACTGTTCTGGTTGTCAAAGACGTTGTTCCTAAGGGTCTCCAACTTTTTCCAAATGTCCTCCTATGGACATTTACGATGGACAGTCATACCCTTTACAGTTCGTCATGCATAAGCGTCATGACGGTCAGAGACCCCTCTCCTAAGGGTATCCATGTTCATTTCTAAGTGTCCCACGACGGACATCGATGATGGACCGTCATAATCACAACGGTCCGTCCTGCTTATCCGTCATACTTGTAAGAGACATTCCTTCTAGGACTCCACATAAATATTGTTTGAAGTAATACATAACCGACCCCACGATGGTCTGTCATACTCACGACGAGCAATCACCTAGTTCGGTGTGTTTCACTATTACTATGGAAATGTCATTACATCTTGACTCTTTTATTTATTTTGTGTCGTTTTGCTTGTCTTGTTTGCTCCTTGTAGTATTTATATTGATTCTTTACAAGTACTATCTATTATGTCACCAAAACAAGATCAAGTCTACGCACGTGGGCAATCGAAGTCTATCACCCCATCTGCCCGCCTGGTCATAGGCTCTAATAATGAGTGTGACCCCAAGTACATTCCCCAGGCACTTCCACATATCCCAAGTTGGACGTGCTGCCAGAGCCACACCACAAAAAGTAGTGTCTGGCATAGTCACTGCCTCCCAGTTTGATGAGGAGTGCACACTGACCGGCATACCTTCTGGGTCAGCTACTCATGACGGAGGAGCGTCTGAAGCCTCGGGATTTTTTGAGGTCCCTGTAACCGCCAAAGCTGCACAGTCTACCTCGTATGATAAGGATGATCATTCTGAATGCACACCCACCTCACCGATTTGTGCTCTCAACACGGTTGCCTGCCAGCCCAACCGGTGGTGTGTCGATGGGCAGTATCAAGTTAATTGAGGCGCAAAGTTTCTAAATGACAAAGGAGTCATGATACGGACCATTACATTTTTGCAGAGGGTTCTTTCGGGAAGTCTCCAGACTATGCCAGAGATCCACAATCTCTTCACTAGACATCGACTAGAGTGGACAGCGCGTTCGTTGGGCCGTTATACTTAAGAGTGGGTCTAATAGTTCTACGCCTCCTACGTGGACACTCTCAGATCATAGATTGATAGGCGGGCTGCCCGCACAAAGCAGGCCCTACAGGAGCATGCCCGAGTATGTTGAATTCATGTTGATATATCCCTGCCTGCCATCTGCCAGTATCTATACGGCGATGATATTTATGCCAACCGGACACCTCTCACCATCGAGTTTTACTACCGGTGGCAAATTGTCAAAGATGGTCAATTTTTGCATGAGCCATTGCTGAGAGAGACCACCAAGAGGCAGATGGACCTGCACTTGTCTGTTTATGGCGAGGGTGCTGAATAGGTAACCGAGATGAAGGGATCCATCAAGAAGGCTAACCTGACCTTCACGGCGAAGTTTTTATGGTCTATTTACCGCCACTGACTTTCCCCCACAACCGCTGTTAATATAGTCACATGGGATCGTGCAGTACTGATGGCGTCGCTGATAGCCTGGTTTGAGATGGACTCTGCTTTGCTTGAATAGGCGGTCATGCATGAGAGGACTTTTAAGGTCACAACTACTTATCCTTTCTCGTATATGATATTTTCTTTATGCATGTCCGCATGTGTCCCCATCTGGCTCATTGATCAGGTCAAGACCAGGATGGTCACTGTTGATATCGGCCTCATCACCGGATGAGTCCAATGATTTGGGTCCACGCAGAGGGCCCCGTCCAGAGTTGCCTCCACTTGTTGACAATCAAGATGATACATTAGCACATGCTCGCACGGCTACACAAGCTGCTTCCACTGACACTATCTCGGTCAAGTCTATCCCGGGTAGAAACACTGCTCTAAGATCCTCTCTCTCAGCCCCTTTCTCTGCTCTGGTCCCGCTTGCTATAGATGCGAGAGGTCTATTGCTGAGGCAGAATAGCGCTTGGAGCAGAGAATAGTCCAGCACACAGAGAGGAGGATCACTGAGGTTCATCAGTGCTTGGACGCTTTTGAGTTGTGGGTTCTAGCCGGTCCAGCCCCTCAGGTGGATGTGTCGACCCTTCGAGCTGCGGTCGAGAGTCTTCGTGTAGACATCGATATGACATTAGAGGATAGGGTGCCTTAGTGTGAGGCCCCTTTTGCAGAGCCCGCTGAGGACACGGTGATGGCGGCCTTATTCGCCACTTCTGAGAGTCCTCCACCTCCCTATGGAGAGCATACGAGGAGGCGTAGGGTTCGAGAGCAGGATGAGGCTACATCACAGAAGAAGGAGCACCGTGAGATGGAGGCTGCGAGGAGAGCCTCGCTTGATGATGAGGAGGTGCATCGGATGAGGGTCGTAGAGACAGCTACATGGGCATCTAGCTCCAGAAATGTGGAGATAGGGGGAGGCACTGCTGATAATGTTTTTGCTTCTGAGGACACTACTGAGGGTGTACAAATAATAGAGGTAGTTAGTTCTGAGGAACCTGACCCACCAGCTTGCTGATCGTCGGCGTTTTGCACCCTAGATTTTCTTCACCTGCCACTCTTGTATTTTAATTTTTTTTATGCATTGGGCACAATTTCATGCCTTTTTGTTGGGGAAGGGGTAAATGAAAAGTGAGTGCTAGGATGAAGTCTGAGTAGCCCAATTCACTATCCTCTATTGCGGTTTTCTTCCCTTTGTTCTTTTTCCGCAAGAGATTGATTATTTTTACTCTCGAACCGGCATGTCTATATCTTGTGTACATAGTTTAATTCTGAAGCATGATGGCTAAAATGATATCTTCATGAAATGAAAATGATCAATGACTAGGCATAGTAATTGATAAATGTGTGGCTCTAAGCATGACATAGAGGTAAACCATGGCATTTGTCATGAGGTACACCATTGCATGACCCTAAGCCTAAAATTTGAAATAGGTGTCGGATAATGTGGTAGAGTAATGAGATGTCAAGTGAGTGTGAGGAAGATTGAATAGTCCACTATTTGTACTGAGCTAGAACTTGCCTGGTTAGTCCAGCTAAAAGTAAGTTGTAATAGACAATTAGGAAAGGATCATAGGCCCTTAATCAATGTAGTCCATTTTTAGCTTAAATAAAATAAAACCAAAATAAATTAATCCTTCTTTGATCCAAATTATTTGATCTTAAACTAGACGTTTCTTTTTCACCTCAACTAATCTTTTCTACGAATAATGTGTTGGCCTTGGTCCCTCCCTAAACATGTGCACCTCAGCTTATGCAAAAAGAATAAGTTGAGGGTGGCTAATGCAATAAACAACCCTTTTTATGGCGCTGACCCAACTTTGGGTATTGTTTACTTTGACTGATGGAAAAGCAATGAGTTCAGGGTGGCTATTATGAGGAATGCTCTGGAAATTGGGCTTCAAAGAAAAAAGAGAGAGAAAGAACAAAAGTAAAGTGACTCAAGAACCAATTGAAAGAAAAGTGAAATAAAAAAAAATAATACAATGAATACAAGCAAAAAAAGAGAGTCACTTACACAAATGAAGAAACAAGGGAAAATAGCAATGTAAAAGAATATGGGAAAATAGGAGAAATAAAATGATGAAAAGATGTATGTTTAGCTTATACATCAAGAAGGGCAAAAAGTCCCTAAATTATACCTAAATATATCCTACCTGACCCTGATCCTATGATACAAGTTATGAAAGTCCTATCGTGATCCTAAAAGTTTTATAGTGAATTTAAAGTAGTGAAAATAAGGGTAAGCTTATGGAAATATGTATGAATGAGTTGTGAATCTGTTCTGAGAGTGAGTGTTGAAAAGTAATCCTTATACTCAAACTGAAATTATTGTGTTAAAATCAGGATATTGTTTTGGAGTGAGGACACTAGTTGCAATACCGGAAATATTAGCACCTCGGTAAGACATTGAAGAGGATAGGTGTTAGTGCATGGTTAATTTGTGTGATGTTCCGATTCCACATAATTCAATCCTAATAGTGATGGCATGCATAAATATGATGAGACTGATAAGGATTCATAATCAAATGATTGCGAAAGATACAATATGGATACTATTGTACAAAGATTTTGTATTGAGTCATAGTGCGTCGCTTGAGGACAAACAACAAAATTAAGTTGAGGGTGTTGATATACCGTGGTTTCACGGTATTTGTAATGCTTTTTACTTAAATTTAGTGTTTCCAAAACCCTTTTTGTATTAATTTTTATGTAAGTTTCTCTTTACTTGCATGAAATCTGTCTAGAAGATGAATACGAAGGTTTTTGAGCAAGAAATGCAGAAAAATACCACCTGCGAAGCTTGTGATAGTCTGTCGTGCCCGTGACGGTCCGTAGGTGGCATCATAGTGAAGATACTGAAGCAAGATGGGGAAGTCTAACAAAGTGTCGGGTTATGGAGTGTGTGACGGACCGTCGTATCCATGAGGGTCCGTCCTGCTAGTTATCATGAAGATAAGAGAAGTTGTCCCAGTACCCAAATTCCAAGATTTCAAGTGTTGTGGAACGCAGACCCTCGACGGACCGTTGTTCCTGCGTTGATCCGTCATACCTGCCTTCGAGGGTAATGAATAGAGAAGCAGAAGAAATTGCATAAGTATGGGATGACGGAGTCCTTGATAGCCCGTCGTGACACGAATACCCGTCGCGAGGTCCATTGACCCAGACACGTTTTGTTAAATTTCCACCAAATAGAGTCCTTCTTTAATAAGGGTTTTGTTTTTATAAAATTGTTTGAAAAACCTCGTTTTTGGGGTTAGACTCTTTGGTTATTAGACTCTCTTAAAGTTAGACTCGTGACTACTTTAGTTTCTTTTATGGATTAGACTTGGTGAATATTATTACACTTTTGGAGAATCTTTAGTCTTCAATTAATTTCACTAATTGATTGTTGGTAATTTTTTTTTTATAAATCAAGTGAATTTATGGATTTAGTTTTTTCTCATTGATGTAAGTGCATAATTTTTTATATTACATATTTGAATATTGTGATTATTATAATGGGTAACTAAACTCCATAACTAGAGTTGTGGGAACCATAGGCAAATAATGAGGTAAAACCTAACTAAAATAACAATTGTAGAACAGTGTCTTGCATGTATTGATAATTCTTTTGATTAGAAGTCTTTTTACAAGATGGACAACGTTAGAACTCGCCTTAATGCTACTTTCCGCACCAAGTAGGTAGATAATAGTTAAAGATTATCAACATAGATTTAGGGTATACTATCTAATAGGCTCGTATTGATTAATACAGTTTCATAACTTAGTAAAATATCGAATACGATGCTTAATATGAGGTAAAGGTAAGGGTAAGTATAGCAACGCACGTAGCTGGACCAAGGTACGGAGTGAAATTTTCTAGATGCCGGACCAAGGATTTAGAAATACATAACTTAACACTTTGCATGAAAGATACTAGGAAAGAATTGTTATAGTTAGAATTATAATGTTAGGAACCTGTGGGGAACACGTAAACCCTAGTTACTTTTATTAATTGATTAAACTCCTACATTTGAATCTTTTGGTTGTCTCCTTTAATTTATCTAATTATTTTCATTAATTTAGGAGTAAACCCCCCCCCCCCTTTTATTTTCTTTATTTTCCAAGGAAATGATTGACTAAATAGTAGTAAGAATAGATTGAAGTTAAGTCTGAACTATTTTCCTCGTTGAAACGATCCTAACCTCATTAGTTGGGTTCTTTAAATGATACGACTGTTTTACTTCTTATTTGAGAAGTAAGTTTGAACGTATCATGACACTTTACCACGTCTACTTTTGTTTGTATTCATAAATGGGAAGAGCGCCACACTTATGAGTAGGAACCTATATGATGTTTAGGAACTGCTCTCTTTCGTGGAAATCTTATATCGTGCTAATAGTGTATACTTATGGTGCAGAGTTTCGTCTAATCATTTTTTTGTGCTTATAGAAAACATGAACACTCTAAGTAATGCATCTCAATCACTTGAGGATGAAGTTGCTAATGAGAGAGCTCCTCTCCATGATTAGCAAGTTCCTCCATTTTTAAGAAGATACTATTGTGGAGCAAGCCCCGGCCAACCCTCCACCTATGACGGAGGCTTAGATGAGGGATATTATTGCTCAAATCTCGTAAGCCATGATTACTCAATAACGAACCACGACGGTTCAAGAAAAAGCTATGAAGGCCCCAGGCAATCATTATATTGCTCACGGTCCTCACCAACAAGTCATTACTATGGCTTCCCGTCTAAGGGAACGAACCCTCTTACTTTCAATGGGACTTAGGTTGATGAAGACCCCCAAGAATTCATTGATAAAGTCTATAAGATACTATATGCTATGGGAGTGTCTTCAAGGTAGAAGTAATAGTTGGCCACATACAAACTCAAGGATGTGACACAAACCTGGTATGTTCAATGAAGGGATAATATGTTATTTAGGGGTGGTCCGGTGATTTGGGAGATCTTTAAGGCAGCTTTTCTAGATCGGTTCTTCCCTATGGATATGATAGAGAATAAAGTGACGGAGTTCATCAATCATCGCCAAGTTTGAAAAAGTGTCCATGAGTACTCTTCAGATTTCATTAAATTGTCCAAATATGCTCCTTCTTTAGTCTCCGATCCTTGGGACCAAATGAGCCATTTTGTGATAGGGGTTTCGGAGGACATATAAGAGGAGTGCCAATACATCATGCTACATGACAATAGAACATTTTCCTTCTTATTGTTTATAGAAAGTTTTAGGAGGTAAGGTATAAGCGAAAAAGTAGAGATGCTAAGAGAGCAAGGTCATTCGATGGAGGTTCTTTAAACAAGAGGCTTGAGATAGAAGTCAAGCCTAGATTTAAGAATTGCTTTTCTATTCAAGTCCCGTAAAAATTACCAAGAGCTAGTGGTGATAGGGTGTCTAACCCAAAATCCAAGATGGGAAAATACACTAATTTGTCAAATTAGAAGCCAACTTGTGGAAATTGGGCAAAAAGAACTATGGTTATTGCCTTAAGGGGACTTATAATTGTTTTAGTTGTGGAAAGAGTGGTCAAAATATGAGAGATTGTCAAAACTTAAAGAGTCAAGACAAGGATAGTGGCCAAGCTAAAGCAAGTGGTTCTACTGATGCTCCAAAAAAGAAACCCGTACGTGCTCTCTAGTCTTAGGGTACGAAGAGACCTCTCCTGATGTAGTGACCGGTATGTTGAAAGTTTTCTCTCTTGATGTATATGCCATACTTGATCTTGACACTACTTTATCATTTGTTACACCTCTAGTAGCTAAAAAATTTGATATTTTACCCGATATTTTGCATGAACCTTTTATACTGTCTACTCGGGTGGGTGAGTTGGTTATTGCAAAAAAGGTGTACATAAAATGTCCTATAATGTTGCCCAATAGATTTTGTTATTTTAATATAGTACAACTCGATAATGTTTATTTTGATATTATATTGGGTATGGATAGGTTGTGTGCATGTTTTGCAAGCATTAATTGTAAGACAAGAGTGGTGAGGTTTAACTTCCCCAATGAACCTGTTGTTCAGAGCAAGGGGGAATTTTCTATTCTTAAAGGTCATATTATTTTTTTTAACAAGCATGCAAAATGATCTCAACAGGTTGTATTTATCAAATAGTAAGATTCTAAGATATAGTCTTCGAAGATCCTCTCATGTAGGCGGTACCCATTGTAAGTAAGTTTCTAGAGGTCTTCCCAATGTCCTTCCCGGTATGCCTCTCGAATTGGAAATTGACTTTGGCATTGATTTTCTACAGTATAGAAATCCCATATCAATTCCTCCTTATCGGATGTTTCCAGCTGAGTTGAAAGAGTTGAAGTATGAACTCAAGTATTTACTAGATAAGGGTTTTTATAAAGCCTAGAATTTCTCCGTTGGGTGCTCCGAATTTGTTTGTGAACAAGAAAGATTGTTCCTTGAGAATGTGTATTGATTGCCGCCAACTAAACAAGGTCACGAATAAAAACAAGTAACCTCTCCCTTATATTGATGAATTATCTGAACACCTCCAAGGGGCGAGTTACTTTTCAAATATCGACTTGATGTCGGGGTACCATGAACTAAGGGTTGGGGAGGATATACCAAAGACGGCCTTTCACACTAGGTATGGGCACTATGTGTTCTTGGTCATGTCTTTTTGTCTAACTAATGCTCCGACGGCATTTATGAACCTAATGAAAGGAGAATTAGAAATTACCTAGATTCATTTGTCATTCTTTATTGACGATATCTTTGTATATTCCAAGAATGAGGATGATCACATGGGTCATTTGAGAATAGTATTTCAAACCCTTAAATAACATCCATTGTATGCAAAATATAGTATGTGTGAGTTTTGATTGATGTCAGTGACCTTTTGGGCACATCATCTTTAGTTCGGGAGTTGAGGTAGACTCAAGGAAAACAGAAGTGCTAAAAAACTTTCCTAGACCATTGACTCCGACTTACATTAATAGTTTCTTGGGTTAGCGGGTTACTATCGGAGGTTCAAGGATTGTTTCGCATCCAGTTATCCTTTTTGACTACTTTGAATCAAGAAACAAAGAATTTTGACCAGTTGGAGGCATTTAAGAAATGTTTCCAATTGTTGAAATATAGGCTTACTTCCGCTTTGGTGTTGACCTTACAAAAGGGTACAAAGGCTTTTGTGGTGTATTGTGACGCATCCCACGTGGGTTTTGAGTGTTTTCTTACTCAACACGAGAAGGGTATATCTTATTACCCTAAGAAACTAAAGGTACATGAGTGAAATTACCCCAATTATGGCATTGAATTAGCGGCCGTGGTGTTTGCTTTAAAATTTTTGAGGAATTACTTCTATGGGGTTCATATTGATGTCTTTTCCAATCATTAGGGTCTCCAATATGTGCTTAACCAAAAGGAGTTGAATCTTCGACAAACAAGGTGGCTAAAGTTGTTGAAAGAATATGATATGAGTGTTCTTTATTACACTGACAAGGCTAATGTTATTCTAAGTCGGATGACTATGGGTAGTGTACCCATCTTGATTAAGCCAAGAAGTACCTAGCAAGGGAAATGCATAGGTGACTAGGTTGGGGATAAGATTGGAGAGTTCTCCGGATGGGGGTGCAATAGTTCATCATAACTCTGAGTTAGTGGTTGAGGTGAATTCCAACCAACACCTTGATTTAGCCGTAATGGAGTTAAAAGAATCGATTCTCGACATGATTAATGAATCATTCTCCTTAGTGGGGATTGTGTGTTAAGGTACCGAGGGAGATAATGTGTTCCCGATGAGATTGGTTGAGGGATTGTATACTACCAGAATCATATCGGTCCCGCTACTCAATTCATCCGGGATCGACAAAAATATACCAAGACATAAGGAAGATATATTGGTGGGAAGGTATGAAAAGGGACAAAGAAGAGTTTGTCTCTAAGTGTCCAAATTGTCAACAAGTAAAGGTCGAATACCTAAAGTCGTATGGCTTATTACAAGGATCCAAATTTCTACTTAAAAGTGGGAAGACATCAATATACACATTGTAGTATGTTTATGTTGGACCAAAAAGCCTTATGATTCCATATGGGTGGTTGTGGATCGATTTACTATGTTTGCTCGCTTAATTCCCGTCAAGTCTTAATATTCGACGGAGGATTATGCAACAATATTCCTTGATGAGATTGTGTGCCCCCATCGCATTCTATTATCAATCATATTTGATTGGGGCGCACAATTCACATCTAGATTTTTGAGGTCTTTCCAAAAAAGGTTAGGTACTACAGTGAAGTTGAGCACCGCTTTTCATCCCCAAACAAATGGAAAAGCAGAGCGTACGATACAAACCTTTGAATATTTTCTTAGCGCGTGCATTATTGATTTTAAAGGGAGTTAGGATAGGTATTTACCTTTGGTGGATTTTGCCAATAATAAAAGTTTACATTCATCCATTTACATGGCTCCCTATGAAACCTTATATCGTAGGAGGTGTAGGCCTCTTATTAGATGGTTTGAAGTCGATGATCTATCGATTCTTGGTCCCGAGGTGATTTGTAAGACTTTGCAAAAGTTACATATCATAAAGAACCAGTTGCAAATGGCCTATAGTCGGCAAAAGTCTTATGAAGATCATAGGTGAAGGGATTTTGAGTTTGAAGAATGTGATAAGTTGTATTTGAAAATTTCACCAATGAAAGGAGTGGTTAGATTTTTGTAGAAATGAAAATTGAGTCCTCGTTATGTGGGTCCCTACGAAATCTTGCAAAGGGTTAGTGAGGTTGCCTATGAAATTGAAACTTCCTAATTAATTGGATTCGGTTCATCCGGTTTTTTTATTTTACTATGCTAAAAAAGTGTATTGATGATACCGAGTCTATTCTTCCTATTTAGGGTCTTGGTGTCAAGGATAACCTTTCTTATGAGGAAGTTCCAGTTCAAATTATTGCTAGTCATGTCAAGAAGGTGAAGATTAAAGAGATGGTTTCCATAAATATATTATGGAAAAATCATCTAGTTGAGGGTGCAACATGGAAGCCGAGGCCGACATGAAGTCCCGTTACCCTCATCTTTTAGGAAATAAAGGTTATTCATTCTTCTTAATTTTATTGATATGACTAGCAATTGAAATATCTTGATTGTTTGGGTGAAGTTTTTCACGTTGTGCAATTTTGAAAAACATACAGTGAAGTTATTGTAGTATTTCTCTTAAAAACTTGAAATTTTGGTTTTTTCCTTGTTTTGAGTTATGATGTTCATTTTTATATGGTGAGTCTTTATAAAATTATAGGTAGCATGTTTTTAAGTTTAACCTGATGCTAATTGACTTATGTAATTTATGTTGAGCTCATAAGTGGTGTGAGAAAGAAATACCTCATGATGAAGTGTTTCGAGCCTTATGTGTGGTTATATGAGTTTTCATATATGCCTTGTTGAAATGTCATGATTTATGTTTATTTGATATTGTTGATTGGTTGGGCTGTAGGTCTTGAGTCTATTCCTTCCTTCAAAAGAATTTTAGTGTCATTCAAGGACGAATGTTTAAAGGGGGGATAGTATGACGCATTGAATATCCAAGACACATTGTAAAGCCTGACATAGGTGTCTTAAATTATAAGCACTGTTTCTAAGTCAATTCTTTAATAAATATAGGTCATTTACAAGGTTTAATAACCAAAACGTCCATGACGTCTTGGAAGTTGGTTAAAAGGGATGCTAGTGTGCCTTAGCCTATTTGACTCACTTTTAGGAGTTGGAAATGTACAAAAATTTGTGGAAAGGTAGATAATAGGTGTTTGAGTTGTTTCATTGTTGAACGTCCGGCTACGACTCCCCAATGACCAACCAAGGGCCCTTGAGTAGGACCCCTTGTTTTTGATGTAACACCACATGGCAGTGTGCAACGACGATACAGAAGACGGACCGTGTGTGGATCGACTGTGCGTCGACGCCACCGTCTTCCCACACTTATGCTGGTGGAGAATGTCCCTTCAACCGCACAACCTCTAAACTCATTGACGGAGTGTGGTGGTGCAGGCTACGGTCCGTGTGTGGATCGACGAGTCGTTGATGCCACAATCTTCCCACACTTAGACAAAAGGAGAAATCCATTGCCTGCACAGTCTCTGACCAAGACGACAGAGTGCTGGACAAAAGGGGGGGTTGTCTGTCGGCTCACAGATGGCCCGTCGATCGAGGTTCCGTTTGTGAGGGTCGAGTTTTCTGCCTAATTTAAGTTGGTCTTATTTAATTAACTAAGTGCTGTAGGGTTAGTTAGGCATTTAAGGGAGAATAATTAAGTTTATTAAGCTCCACTATAACCCTCATTAATCTAAAGACAACTCTCAAATAAACTCTCATCCTTCTCTCATATTTCTCTCTGTACATGAACTCGCCATTGAAGACTAGCGAGTACTAGGGTTTTGGGGCTCAAAAGGGACGAATTCACCAGAAAATTATTGACAAACATTAAGGTATGGGTTCTATTCACCTTTGAGATTCTTTCCTCAAAGTGTTCCTTCAAAATAGATCTCAAAAAGTTGAGTTTTCTTATGGGTTTCATTAAATTATGAAATTGAAGTTATGGATTGAGTTTTTGATGAATTTTTTGTGTTAAATTGAGTATTATAACATGTAATTAAACTTGTGTTAATGTAATTTTTCATGATTTTGTCTTAATTAAAGTCTATGATCCGCTATCCTTAACCCTAGATAGTGATCTTAAACTATATTGTATTGTGATCTTTCAATTAAGTTTGTTATTTATGTGATTTATATCCTATGGGGTTATTATGATAAAAATTAAGATTAATTATAGTCCTATCATTCAAGTTCCAAAGATGTGATTTGTGTTATGAATTATAATGTTAAATTAGACCAGTGGCTGCTTTCAAGTTGTGATCTAAAGATGAATTGTGTTATAGAGATGAATTGGCCTTGCTATTATATTGATTATCCATGTGTGGTTATGTTACTCCCCAAGTTGGGTTGAGTTATGGGTTGATAGTAAGACCGTGATCATAGATTATGAGAGACACTTGGTAAGTCTAAGAATCTCTATCTTTACTTCCAATTGTGATTAATTGTTGTTAAGTCATGATATTACATTGGAGTATGCCTTATACTAGGATTATAGGGTAAAATGATTTTGAATTGAAATGTCTTGACTATGTTGTGAGGTTGATTAAGTTGTAACTGATATAACGATTGTTAAAACTATCAATCTGCCTTAATATGCTATGAAATACTTATGTGCTAATCTCACTTTTATGAATTATTATAAAGGTATTATACTCATACAATTCTTATTGAGCGATTGATAATTATGATTATACAATATGTGGACCCTATGGACTAAATAAAGCTACGATTGATTATTAAAGGCTTAAAGACATTTCAAAAAAGGACTCTAGCTTAGCACCGTGTTAAATTGATAGAGGAATCTCCCTTCCCAAATAGGGAATTTAAGAACACTACATTACTCTTGAGATTGGAGAAAATAATACGTGGCACATAAAAAGGGTCCCAAATATATCTCCTAGTTCTTGAACTATGTTGCGCTCATAGGAATACTAGCTAGTGGATCCACGTAGTTGCTATGTTTCATATTTTGGTACTACCTTGGCAAGTATTCCGCCTTCTTTCGGTGTAGGGTTTTATGACAATGGAATCAAAACTAGCTCATGTTTTCTATGTCGGTTAGGGCAATATGTTCACAAAAGGTAGAATGAATTAATGGATTTGAACTCTAACTTCATAACCTAAGGGTCTAGCTTAGTCTAGATAGGGATATGAGACTCTACCTAAACATTGCACTAGTTATCCTTGGGGGGAGTCTTAGGAGGATGTTCTTATATATGTTTATGTTTTGACAACATATGATATATATATGATGACCATGGCACATTGTTGATACTATGTGTTAATTAGTACATATATGAATATGCCTTCAGTTGTAATGTTAATGTAGGATGACATATAAACTTAAATTCCATGATATGTAAAGTTTGACATTGGTTATGTTTTCTTGTTGAGGATACTTGATTGAGTAGGGTCATGGGGCTTTGCTTGGTTATTGCAGTTTTTGACTTACTAAAGACTTCTGAGTGGTTTTCTTGCTTAATATGATATCTTAGACTCTTAATCATTCTTGAATCTTATTCCTTGATTTTAGGGTTGTAGTAAGTCATGGTTTGAAGTATGTTGGAATAAAGTATTTCTTGTTAAGAGAGTAAACATGTTTTGTTTGTTCCTGTGACTTACTTGACTTTGCATTAAGTCCCTAAAGGGGTAAAATGGCATGTTTAACTAAAACTTCCCTTTTTGCATGTTTTGCTTATGTATGTGTATAAGATCTCATACTTAGTACAAGTGGACTACTAACCCCATTTTCTTCCTTTTTCCCCCAAACATTTTAGGTTCCGGTCTTTAAAGAGTTTGGAAGGCAACAATATTGAAGGCATGGATTATTTCATTCATCCAAGTAGGGTAGGTCCTCAACTTTCGAGGGCAATGCCATACTCTAGCTTACGGATATTGTTATGAGCATATTGACTCTTTGACTCCTTTTCTTTTAATTGTGTATGGTACTTTTGTATAACCTATACATGGTCTCGTTGATTACATCTAAGGGTTATGCCCATATTGTGATAATCATTTAGATGATATCAGATCAGACAATCCTTAAGACTATTTCTATATTTTACGTATATGTATGTGCACTAAAAAGTAGGAGGCTATGTAACCTTCTTACACGAAGGGTCTATGTATACTCGATATGAATATATATTATGTGTATGTAGAGGTCTATTTTAAACTCCAAGTAGTGATAATGGAAGTTTTAATTTTTTTCCGCATTATTAACCTATTAATGAAATGACATGAAACTAAGAGGCTAGTTTTAGTCCTCGAAAAGGAGGACGGTTACGTCTAGGGGGTAAACCTGGATGTTACAATTTAATATCTTCTAAACAAGTTCACTCAAAAGATAATAAAGTTATAATGGTCTGAATCTTGTGAGAAAAACGTTCAAGAATTGAAAATAAGGTTGACTATTGCCTAATTTTTACCATATTGGAGGGTACTCAAGGTTTTGTGGTATCTTGTGACACGTCAAGTGTTAGTTTGGGTTGTGTTCTAATGAAAAATGTCAAACTTATAGCATATGCCTCTAGACAGTTGAAGGTTCATAAGATGAATAATCGAACTCATAACTTAGAGTTGGCTGCTGTATTTTTTCCGTAAAATATGGTTTTACTATTTGTATGGTGTTTATGTTGATAGATTCACTTATCACAATATCCTATGATACAAGTTCACTCAGAACGAACATAATCTCCCACAAAGGATATGGTTAGAATTGCTCAAGATTGTAAATGAGCATTCATTACCACACAGGTAAGGCTAATAGGGTTGCTAATTCCTTAAGTAGGTTGTCTATTTGTAGTACCGCCATCTTTAATAAGATATGAAAGAACAAGTAAAAGATTTAAAATAGACTTGCACCCTTAAAATTCCTAATTATAGATTCTACTGATGGAGAAATAGTAGTGACAAATGGGGCTGAGTCATCTTTGTGTCAAAAATTAAAGAGAACCAAGGACAAGGTCCCATTTTTCTTGAAATGAAGAGAAATGTTCATAAGCAAATAGCATTAGATATTGAACAAGAAGGAGATGGTGTATTGAGATAACAAGGTAGATTGTGTGTACCTATGGTTGATAGATTCGAAGACAAGATTATGGAGGAAGCTCATTGCTCCAGATATTCAATACATCGGGGTTCCACAAATATGTACCACTATTTGAAAGAAGTATATCGTTGGGAAGGTATGAAGAAAACCATTGTTGAGTTTGTTTCAAAGTTCCCGAATTGTCAACAAGTTAGAGTAGAGCACGAAATACCTTGAGATTTGGCTCAGAATATAGAACCTTCGGAATAGAAGTGGGAGATGATTAATATGGACTTAATTATAGGGTTACAAAGGTCGCCCAGACAACATGATTCTATTTTTGTAATTTTCAAAAGAATGACCAAATCAACCAACTTTTTATAGGTAAAGAATACCCATTTAGTAAAAGTTTATGCTAATTTGTACATTCAAGAGGTTGTTAGACTTCATGGAGTTCCGGTTTCAATCATTTCAAAAAGAGCTGCACAATTTTCTGCATTTTTTTGAAATCTATTTAAAATTGTTTAGGCTTAAAATTGAACTTAAGTATTGTCTTTCATCCTTAGACTGATAGGCAAGCAGAGTGTACTATCAATACCTTAGAGGATATGTTGAGGTCTCAAGTGATTGACTTCTAGGTAAATTGGGATGATCACATACATATAATTGATTTTCCGTACAACAATAGTTACCACTATAGCATCCAGATTACTCCATATGAAGATCTCTATGTCAGAAGATGCACATCTTCTATTGGATGGTTTAAAGTTGGTGAAACACGCTTCAAAGGATCAGATTTAGTTCTCAAGATATTGAGAAGGTGAACATGATTCAAGAGGTTGAAGGGCGTTACAATTTGAAGTAGATCACTCAGTATATTTGATAGTTTCACCCGTGATGTACTTTACGAGGTTATGTAAGAAAGGAAAACTTAGTCCCCGTATATTGGACCTTATCCTATAGCCAAGAGGATTATCAATGTAGATTTTAGTTGGAGCAACCACAAGAGCTAGAAGCAGTTCATCTGGTGTTCCATATATCATTGTTGAACAAGCGCATGGGTGATCCTTCATTGATCATTCAAACTAAGAATATATCAATCAATGATAACATGTCTTATAAGTAGATTATGGTTTAAATCCAAGATCGCCAAATTCGCAATTTATGGAAGAAGCATGATTGTCTGATTGCATTTGGGTGTAGGTATTTGAACTTGATGTTTCTACCATAAGTCTAGTAAGAGTAACGTCATTAGAGGATGAATATTACAAAGAGGTAGATAATGTAACATCTCGCAACTAGAAACAACTAGAAAAGAGGTTAAAATCTTGATATTTTTAATTTTTAAAAGAATAAGAAAATTATGGAAAATTTTCTAAGTTAGGAAAGAATGTTTAGGTCATATTCAGAGGACTATATTTCCTTTGTCATATGAGTTATGAGTTGTTCGAGAAATGTTTGTAAATTTCTTAGATTAATATTTCCAATGATACCAAGTTTGTGCATTTCGATATTGTATGAGTGAGATAGGCCTTAAGGAAGTTTTCCTGTTAGATTAAGGAAAGTCAAATCCGTATTTGGGAAGGAAAAAGTTGTCTTCTCCTTACATAATTTAATTATTTCATTTTCATTTTTTTTGTTGGGGTTAAAACTAAATTGAGTTTAGTTTGGAAACATAAGAATTACGCTTAAGGGTTGGAGAAAGATTGAAAGAAGAGGAATATAGAGGGAAGTAAAGGATTTGGTAAGAACGTCAAGCTTTAAGTGTGGAATTCATCTAGGGTGATCCCAAAAAAAGGTATATGAGATCTTTTAATATTGGTGTTGTTCACCCACATCAAACTTTTTGGAATTTAGTGATTGGTGAGTTTTTTTTACATGTTTATATGTCATGTTTTAAAGAACATTGTTGAATTTTTGTTGGCTGAGTTGTTGAATACCTAATGTTGATTTCGATTTGAGTTTTCAGGTTTTTATTCGAGCTTAATCTATTGTGTATTGATAGTAATAATGAACATAAGTGTTTTTGGGAAAGAACATGGAATTTAAGAGGGTTCCAGGAAGAAAAATAATAGAGAAATTTCGGAGCTTTTCTTGGCAAAGGCTGGGGCACCGCACCAGTCAGAGTTCCACTAAAGTTTCCCTGAACTTAGGCCTCTTGCACTTCATGCCAGCCATAGATCCCCAAAAAGTTCTCTAAACTTTGAGAACTGGCGCCCACACCTCTTAGAGAGCTAGGGATACCATATCTCCCCATTCTTCGCCAACCTTTTCGTACTAGTTCCTAAGTAATTTACCTATGTTTGTAACTTAATTAGAAAACTCTAAGGTACATCTATCCATCACGAAATTATACATAAACATGAATTCAAGTAAAGTTAAGATCGAAGGTAAAGAAGTTAAGAGTCAAGTCTAAAAGTTAAGAAGCAAGTCATAGCAAAGTTCTTAAGACTTTCAAGAGTCTTTCACAACGTTTTAACTTAGTTTTTAAGAGAATGTGCAAAGAGTTGAGTTCATTTGTCAAAAATTTTAAGGGAACATAGTATTCCCTAAGGGTTGTTTTAAGACTAAAGATTTAAGTTAATTAAAGTGTAAAGTGTTGACTTCATTTGTCAAAGATTTATAAGGTGACTTTGTATTCCCTAAAAGTTGTTTTAAGACTAAAGTTTCAAGCTTAGTAAAAACTAAAGATTTGAGTTCATTTATCAAAATCTATGATGGAACTATGTTTTCCCTAAGACTTTAGAAATGTTTTTCATATTTAATATAAGAGGAAACAAAGATTTCCCAAAAAATATTTTAGCATATGGAAGCATTGATTCCAAGAGAACTTATAAAGATAAGTGTTGAGAAATTATCTGTACAGAAAGAATTTTTTAAAAAACAAAAATGAGATAAGTATATTTTTTTGAGTAGGGTTTAGCACCGACATGGGGATGCGAATTCATAATATCTGAAGTCCCATTAACCTTGTAGCAATCATGGGAATTAATGGAGCGCACTTTTAGAGGATAAATTAACTTAAGGTAGTTGATTCACTAACATAAGTAAGGTCCTATACCGATGGCAAGGTAGAGTATGGTCCTCGGCAACATTAGGTACAATGTTGCTCCATCACTTAGGTACATATTAATGGTCGTCTGTTATAGAATCTTCCACAAATGATATGCTTCTTTTAATAAGTAAAGTTAAGTTCTTTATTGCTTTACCTTTAATGAACTAAGATTGTTTTTAGTTGCTTTAAAATTTTTATTTATTTATATATATATATATATATATATATATATATACATACATATATTATCACATTCTTTTACATCTTTTAAGTGACGAGTTCAGTAGATCCAAGGTAAGTGTTTCCTTCTTACTTCCTTTCAATGTTAAGTTATTTTAGCAATACAGTTCGCATACTCGTACATTTGTACTGATGTCACTTGGCTTGCATCTTCTTATGATGGAGACGCAGGTAACTAGTATTGTAATTTGGTCACCGTTTATCCAGTAAGGAACTTCAAGTCAGGTTGTGAGCCTCCTTCCATTTTTGAGGACTTATTTTATCCTTTTTTATTTTGATTTCAATTTTTAGGATGATTGGGGGTCCTGTCCCAACATCCATCTTTATATTAGAGGTTGTATAGACTGATAGTTTAATTCTTTTTCGTATTCATTTTAATTGTATACGTTTAAGACTGAAGTTTCATTTTTGGCTTAACTTATTATGTTTTTAGTTTGACGGCCACGTTGAGGGTGTTGGCTCGTGGCGTGACATACAATTTGTGGGGGAAGTTGTTTCTTTGGATTCTGACGTTCACTCCATTTTTTCTTAATTAAAGGAACATTTGATATCACATCTTAAGAATGAATTTCTTGATTTTTGGCTAAAGTCAAAATTTTGAATGAACCAACATTTGACTACTTGTCTTTATATTTATCTCTTACTTTTTCTGATGTAGTGTCTATAAATCTTACCTTGCTATCAATACGAATCAATTTATCCAAGCCTATTTGACTTTGTTGGAGACCCTTCACCTATAATATTTTTTTTCTTAAGGTAATTCCAAATTTCATATGGTTATGTGATATATAATATTCTTTTTAAAATAGTTTTTCAGACAACAATAAGCAGAGTGGCTTTCGTCTTGGACTTCATGATTTTATTTTTCTTCCGACTCTAGATTTGCATTTTGGTGAGACTACTTTGTAACAAATTACTTTTATATCCTCTTCCATTATTTCATTCCTAAAGATCAAGAACATCCAAGTAATTTCCCATTCTCACAACTCATAATTGGTAATTTTCATTACTAAAAACTACATGAGTTATTCTTGAAACTTATTTCAGAAGTCCATCTCTTCACTCAAATGTTACTTTAGAAAAATAGTTCTACATCCACCTATCTGTTTTTTGAAGGAAAAGAAATGCATGGAAATAACAATGGATGAAAAGATTAAGGATAAATTATGTATTGCAGTGCAGAACTTTATATTATTGACTAACAAAACAAGTATATTTGTAAACTAAAAATACAATTGATATAGAAATCAACTCCTAAATACTTGGTGTAGAACTTAAAAGAATCATTGCAATATGAATATTTATATTTCTAAATCAAACAATCAACATATATATTCATGATTCCAAAGCCTTCGATCTTTAACCATATTTTTATTGCTCTTGAGCTTAATGTTATTTCCTTGAAACTAAATCGTGAAATCTGGAAGAGTATTTGTATCATCTCTGTGATGCTTTTGAATAATCTCAAGGAGAGCAGACCATGTATGTCACGATATAGTCAAAGGTTGTTGGCGTCCAATTCAGTTGGTGGAGTCACTACCTTATCTTAGTCTTGCCAATTAAAAAAAGCAACTGATTTTCTAGGAGCCGTTTTCTTACCCACTACTCTATGAAAAAAGCTTTTGTATCTAAAATATGATAGGTGCTGCAAAAGTAAATTCAAGGATAGCAGACCATGTTAAGTCAGGAAATTGTCAAAGGTTGTTGTAGTCCTTCAATTCAGTTAGTGGACTCACTTGCCTTATATTTATCTTGCCAAATAAATAAAGCAGTTAATTTTCTATGAGTTGTTTTGTTAACCACTGCTCTATGAAACCAATTTTCGTATCTACCATTCTATAAGTCTTGCAAATGGACAAATACTAAATTTGTAATATCAATTCATAAGTCTAATAACTCATGATGTATAGCATTGTACACAATATTGAAAGATCTTATAATGTGTTTGACCAAAAAAATGTATTATTTGTTTTATTGATTGTGTTTATATTATTTATATTTTATAAAAATTCATTAGCCTATCATACCATACTAATTTCTAAATTGTAATATCATAAATGAGTTATCTACTTTAACAACAAAAGTAGTAAAATTTGGACGAATTAAATACCATTTTTTGTCCACATAATAAAGTAATTCCTAGGAAACTGTTTAAATCCATTTGTGATATTTTAAAGGTTTTGAAGGAAAAAAGTTTCAAACTCTGTTTTGAAATCTATTTTCAAACATATCTATAAAATATTTACTTTTTTAAATTTTTCTTCGAAATATATGTAAGCTCTTTGATCACAAAATTAAGAACTATTAAGTCCTTCTGAACAAACAGTTTGGAATCATTTCCTCTACTGGAGAACTTTTTCATGAATTTTTTTAAAAATCTACGGTAAAACATATCTTTCAAAGTATTTCCTTATTTTAAATGTGATTTAAACAAGATATGAAGTGCCAACCTAATTTTCAGCATACTAAACCTTGAAGGGTAATAAGGTTCAAATGGGAAAAAAATGTTTTTGTTTTCATCGAAAGACGATAATGAGTGGGAAATTGTTTGCACAAAAAACAAGTGTGCAGTCACAAGAACACAAGACTTCGTTCCTTCAAGCATGCGTGCCATTATTGGGGGACACTTTAAGAGCTTTGTAAAAGTGAGAGGAACAAATCCTCTGTGATAGGTCAACCATTTTAATTATTCCATATTGATATTTCACTCAAAATTGTTCGTAACATTCAAGATGCTATCCGTCTATTCTATTCCACTAAGACACTCGAGAGATACACTACTTCCATAGGAATGGTTGGAGTACCTAATGCTACAAAATCCTAAAACATACACACACTTCCTAAGACGATGATTTAACACCTGAAGCAGTTTTGTTATGGAAGCTAAGGAAGTACAAAGTTGCATGTGTCTTTCACACCTACAGGAAAAAGGATAGGTTTATCCAATATGGTACATCCATGACATCCAAAACCAAACCTCTTTAGGTGTACAATCATCATCTTAGGAAGTGTTTGTATATTAATCGATTTTCTAGGAGTAGCAACTCCAACCATTCCTATGGTAGTTCTATGAACTTCGAGCGTCTCAACGGCGGAAAATAGGGGGACAACATCTTGAGTCTTATGAACAACTTCGTGAGAAATATTAAGATGGAATAACAGAAAAACCTTAAGATACCACAAAGGCTTTGTAGTCTCTCACTTTTACAGGACTCTTCAATTGCCACCTAATAATGACACTCTAATTTGAAGGAACGAAGTTTTGAGTTCTTGTGACTGCATACTTTTTCTTTGGGGCAAAAATTTCCCACTCTCATCATCTTCGGATGAAATAATAGACGAATTTTTCCTACATGAAAAAGATTGCCCTACAAGATTTACGTCTCATTTGTTTCTATTAAAATTAAGAAGTTTGAATCGGAATACACATCTGAATATAAAGATAGGCATTAAGATCTAGATATGTAAATCTAAATAAAAATCTTAATATATTGTCTCTTAATCTGAATATTGAATTGTTGGGACTGTTTGTTTTCAATATCTTAAGGTACATTGGAAGTTAAACGATATATCAATAATATATTACTCTAAAACCTCATATAGTAAAATAAAGTCATAAAGAAAATAAATATTTGAACATTCTAATCATAACATTGTAATAGTATTTCTCTTGGTAAGAATTTAACATTAAGTTACATCATTAATATGACTATTCTTTAGACTCAAAAACTTTAAGAATCTAATATAATTCATTTTAAAATAGTTTATATAGAGTGTATATATAATGTTTATGAAAATATTTTATTTTGATAATGAATATTTGTTATTGATCAAATAATTAATATTTTCTTCTTTTTCTTAAATCATGCTAAATATTATACCATGATGTTTTTATCAATTCAAATATGTTTATTAATTCATGAGAGTAAAAGAAGTATATTAAGTTATTAAGAACAAAAGAAATTATAACATGTAAGCATGTGATTCACATTATCTAAATAAGAATAAAAAATGTATGAGTTGTTTTGATGTAGTTGAATTAATATAGGAGTATTATGTTTAGGTCTAAATGGTGTTAAGGGTGTGTTACAGATCTGACTCATTTAGGTGTATTCAGGCCCATTAAAAGGTTTATTAGAAAAATAAAACAAACAAACTTAATGAATTGAATCTTAATAATTAAGATTAAGTCATAAAGAACAAACATACTAAATGAGGCGAATCTGATTGATTAACATTCAGAGCAACATTAAGTGCAAACAAATGAGGCCCTAGTATGCTTAAAATTTTGATACAAGTTACTATGTTGTTTAAATAGATTTTATAAAAAGGAAATACCTAGAAAAACTTACCTTAAAAAGTTCTCAATTATGAAAAGTGGGTCCGAACTGTATGTTAAGAAAGACTTAATAGTTAATAATATTGTGTGCAGAGAGTTCTCTCATATTTTGTTTCACGACCCAAAAATGGATGAAATGAAAATCGTCTTATCTCACCAATCAAAGTCAACCTAAAACTCAAATATTATGATAATATACGCAAAACTTATAATAACTTAAAATACCCTCAAAACCAGGTTGTCACATGTACAAATCTATAGTGTAAATTCTACAATTAAATAAAATACTCAAGTATCAAAGGATGTTGTCTTTCAAGTAAATGAAAATCATAAACAGGACAGGTTAGCTGAGAATACAACCATCTACCTCACAAAACGCCTTATGAAGACGAAAATTAAAAAAAAAAATCACAAAGATACAGGCTCGTAACCTACAAAATATTGTAGATCCAAGAGGTGAGTACTAAATTCATACGATACGCAACAAACAAACATGTAAGCACAAGCGAAGGAAACAAAATACACATACTCCTTACACCTCATCCTCGCCTATACAACTATAATCTGCATAAATCCAACCCAACCTAAAAGCTCACAACATACATCTCACATATCTCAACAACAACAATGTAAGAAACTACAAATGCTCAACAAGAACACTTACAAAAAAATATATCTTCTAAAAAAACACTTAAAGTGATTATATTTCCTCAACAACAACACTTTATGAAATTATATATCATCAAACAAAAGCTCAGTATTCATCAATTACGAGTTTCACAAAAAGACACTCACACGATCCACAACACACAAGATCATGTTCACCAATGATAAATATGTGCAATAAAATAAAATTTATTGTCAAGTATAGTGATGCATGTCGAACCTAACGATACACACCGACTGTCTCTCAGTCTAAGACCCATGGGGACATATTTATCCATGCATCCATCGTGGCGTGAAATATAATCCTCAATAATATTAACTATCGCGGTGCGCAATACGTTCCTCAAAATTTAGTATCCATTGCAGCTAGCGATACGTACCTAAAAATTGTACATCCTCCTATCACATAATACTTATCACAACAATATCTCATAATTAATGCAAATAACATGTTCATTCAAATCATGAGGATATGACCTTTTCAATAAAAATAAACAATTTACAACAATACAACAGTAATTCAACATCACAAATTAAACAAAAAAGTCTTTCAAATCATTCCCAAACATCACATACAACCAATTAATCACTTCACCTTTTTATTAACCTTTTCAAATTAGAATTATTCAACATGAACCAGTCAACAATCACCAATTTCCATTACTCCCAAAACATATACCATAAGGAAATACATGAAATTCATATGTTTTACAATCTATTTACCTCAAATAATAGAACATTGACTCTAGAACATAAGCCATCCTCTTTCAGTTGACTTCCAAATAAATGTAATCTATTTAAAAAATTCATTTCAATAATATTTGAAAACTAACAACATCCACATTACTACACGTCTAGTCTAGACATACAAACTCACTCAATTTACAATTAACTTTTTAATGTTGGTGGCAATTAACATGTCCACTCCAATGTTTTTATGATTTTCAAGCATAGGATTAAGTCCTAACTCCTTAATATTATGTATATTAATATGCAAACCTTAATCATAATATAGAGATCATATCTAAAGTGTATTAGCATCCGTAACTATTAAAAATATTACAAAAATCTAAACTCCATAATTAATTATTTAACTTATCTCAATGACAATCATTGGAAAACATTACATGTAGAATGGTCACATACAATTTTTTTTCTTAAAACATTCAAACACTACAACACATGAAAAAAAACTTTAACTAATCCAAAACTCCAAAAACAACATGCTAAAGTGCATCGGCTTACACTCCAATTTGTTCAGCCAACATTATTTAATATATAAAATGGGTAAGATTGAGATAATTGATATACAATGTCTTCCCCATAACCCCAAAATCAATTAACATACTACAATTTAGCGAATATAAACATATCTATTATATTTTGTACAAAGGACAGGAAATTAATCTGATAGATTTTGTTGTTACCTAACACTCCTTTCATCCCATGTTGAGGTCGCATAAAATCTTCAAGAACTTCACTTTTTGCTTTCTTCCGCATATGTAAGGTGCTATCTCTCTTTTTCTCTTTCTCAAGTTGTGTCCTAAACTGTTAAACCCTACCAACTTATTTAATAATGACTCAGATAGTATAGTATATTAATTAAATTATCATTTTTGTCCATTAATATTAATTAATTAATTATTTAAAATTATCTGTAAATTAAATAAATTATAGTTACACGAATCGTTAAAAATTCTCAAATCAACTTCACGGACTAAAAAAAATAATACGAGGCAACTTTCGAGATGGGTAAAGGGGTAAATTAATAAATATTTCTAAAAATGACTTTCTTGTTCATTACATTATCCACCACAAAAAACCCGTGTTTGTCCTCGAACATCAGGAAGAAGACAAAGGAAAAATAACCAACGCTACCAAAACTATAAGTGATGATTTTCTATAGTTAGTGTTCATATCTTCAAATGAGCTCATCGTTAAAATCATTCCATCAAGATCAACTATTAAGAACTAAATTCACTAATCAGCTTTTGGAAGATCTATAAGTCAACTGTGATTATCAAACCACCAACTAACATATGAACTCAATATAAACTGTAACCCATTGGACCTTAACACAACCTTCATGATGAATCTTTCCACACATCACCAACAGAAAATTCTGAACCAACATCATCAAAAACAAAATCTGGACCTGAACAAATTGATACACCCTCAATATGTACAAATCATCACTGATCTTATCAATTTTTGCTTTGCAGAACATAATCTTTTCACGAAATTAACTAATAAAAATATGATATTTAGACATCAGGTACTTATCAAGATAGGATAAACTTACCTAACACATGGAAGGAAATAATGAAGTGACTTCCCACCAAATGCTAGATCAGTAGTTATTATTGTAGTCATACCTCAAGAACAAAAAAACTAGACCTAATATTTTCCACATTCAATCACACATTTCCAAAACGTGATATCAATGATGTGATATATCTTAAGTCTATTTGAAAACTAGAAATATTCACGATGGATCTCCAGTAATTTTTCATAAGCAAAGTTGTGTATGTAAAACCACTAAAATATGTTAACTACTTTATGAAAAACACCAAATAAGTCATAACTTAAACTATCAAGTATTTACAAGATTATTATCCTACAAAGAGGATGTCGCATGATCGATATACCCGATCCACCTCTTTGGGTCCACCCACAGATGTGAAAACACACATGTGCATAGGTAGTGAATCAAATTCTAAATAATGCCAAGAAAGAAGAAAGTGGTCACATAATAAAATATGTAACCTAGGTCGAATAACGCAATATATTCATTGTATAGAGCTTATATCAAACATTTTCATTCATCTTACTCTATCTCCATGGTGTTTAGCCCCGAATAATAAACCATTGTAGTCCTCATTACAATCGTACACAAACTCAATTCATCAAACCCCACATAGTCCTCTCTGTACTCCAATAATGTGAACATTTTAATACTAACTGAACAACATAACCACTCGAGTCATTAGCCTTACTCTTAAATTGTCACTAGAATTACGTATTCTTATCAAACACATTATACCCTTCAAAATTTAAGAATTATGGGTCCCTGTATTTCATTGTCAGCATTTTGTGATCGATACGAGTTCCACTCAACAATGATAACAATTATTTTAAGAATGATAGAACCTTTGGATTGAGATGAAATTATTAAATCACACATAATATCAACTTCATGGCATGACTCACATATCAAGTATCTATTACCATTTAAACCATTATATATGTCATGTCAAAATTCAGAGAAATTCTTTGTAACTCATATAATTATGTATACAATAAGCTCATAAACACTACTCACCTTAAAATAACTACGTAACACATCATAAAAATCTATTACGTCTTATCAACAATGTAATGTTAATACCCTTAAAATCCTTATTACCATGTAAAATTGTATGTCTACACCGTTTAACATACATAAGTTACCTACCATATGTTGAACAATCTAGCTCGACATAAAAACATAGAATCTTCCTCTCATCATTGATTGTCACTAAAAGTAAAACACAATCTTTATAAAACTCAATTATAAAAACCTAGTAAGCCTATACCGAATCAATTCACATCTATTGTCATGATATAAATTTATATGAAAACTCATTCATCCTTCAACTTTGAACCAACAGTGTATATGAAAGGTCTTATTCCATCACATCTCTTAATTCTTCCTACGTTGAAGATTTTAAATGCATTGAACTCTTCAATAAAGTAGACTCTCCTCTTTTTCTCTTAGTTAATTTTCTAAAAAATATTATTCTTTGACCGACAACCCTTGATATTGTTACCTTATCCTCAAACCAGAACAATAAGGAAAATTCCCATAGGTATATCAATTAAAAGTAACGAATTTACTGCTTGAATTATGTTAAGTCCTTTCAATTGTTTCATACTCAATGTGATCAATCATTTCTTACCTTATAAATCTACATCTTGACAAAACACACAATCAAAAACCTAAACTCGCTATGAAAAACTTTTATTTTTAATACAACTTGGTAAACTAATTCATTTTTCTATCAACATTATCTCATGCTTTAAATATTTTTATGATTTCACATATCTTCCCTTATCATAGATCCGCTCTCCGTCGATCTTATCATATAATTCACTAAAAGTCCAATTATACTCAAAACCACAAAAAATTATAATCACACTCGAGCTGAACTATGTAAACTTCTTTCTCATATCTTACCCGACAATAACGAGTTTAAAACATATGGAACCATGAGTCCTTGAACAAAATTCTCAACCCTTTGAAGATATATTTTTTAGCATCGTAATCAGAGTACATATACTTGCTCTTACCTTATTTCAAAGTATGTATTCCCTCCCACTAATTCTTTCCATTTATGAGTCTAGATCCTTCCAATTTAATTCAAGAAGTGCCTTAGCACCTCCTATCACTTTCCATGCAATCAATATACTCATCAAATAGTATGAAACCCAACCTTATATGCTCACAAGTCGTCATTACCATAAAAAATTAGTTTAACCAACAAATTCGTATAGGTGCATCTCAATCACATTACATCACAAAGTCGTATTGACATCATGCTCAGGTAACTCTTTTCATCACCATGTAGACAATCTTTTCATCAATATAACATCATAAATCATGTTATACCGAATAAATTCAAAGAATTAATCCACTTTCATATGCATATTTTACTAAAATCTTCGATTATATTCACATTTCAAACAAGTATATTATTTAGGTTTTTCTTTACCCATAAGTGCTTCTTAAAGTATCTATTCAGTCTCTTAGACCTTAAGATGACATCATTGGTCCTCATTTATAATCCTCAGGATACAGTTCTAAAATTACCGCATTAATATAGTATTAGCGATCCACCATAAAAAAAATTTATAAATAATTCTTAACTCATTAGTTCATAGTAACAAGCTAGTTGGTTTCTCAAATCTGATTGCAACATCAAATCCTATTATAGGAACATGTGATACAAATGTTAACTCTTTAAGTAGTTAGTATTCACAATTGAAACTCGATGTATCCGTTTCCCTGTACCACAAGTTGACCATCGCTAATGTTCGTTAGATCCACCGCTAGAACAGAACATACATACAAACAAGATTGTACCTTAATATCCCAACATTCCTACTCATTGAATTAGTACAACAAACTACTCAATTTATTTAAGCTCTCATCCAAAGAGATATCCATTTCTTCATATATTATGTTGATAGTAGAAAAAACACACTCAACCACTCTAACAAAGTAAGAATCGTTACCATTATAGTAGACATTTCATCTTCGTCTTTGAAATGCGCTCAAACAATGAAACTACATTAGAGATTCTAACTTAAATTAACATAATATCATTATCATCATTCACTAATTACGTAGACTATAGATGTTATAGAAACATTACTAACTATAGTTTTCAAAGTGATATTATTCATTACCTATATATCGGTTTAATTATTTTACTTCTAATTATTAAACTAATAAATTTATTGCCTATACCACACAAGTAATATTCCCCTTATATGGTAAATAACCTAAAAATACCATATCTTCATGAAGTCCCTCAAATATTTGTTCAACCTTATCATTAAGATATGTTCAACATGTTTCGTCGAACCATCACCTAACTCAATTTCTTCAAATCTCTTAATATTCAAACTCTAACAAAAAATCATTTCCATTAGTATATATCCTCTACATTAGTATAAAATATAACCACCAAACCATACATGACACTAACTATAAGACATAGTTTTCATTTTTAAAAGCTAACCGTAAATAGAAATGAGAACGTTCGTTGAGAATACAACTATCTACCTAATAATATATCCATAGGAAGCCGAAAATGAAAAGAATATAAGGTATCATGAAAAATCCGGGCTTGTAACCTATAAAATATTATATATGGAAGAGGTGAGTACCAAACAACACGATACTAACAACAAAAACACTAAACACAAGCTAAGGAAACAGAATACACGTGCTCTTTATGCCCATCCAAACATGCAGAACTACAACCTGTATAAAACCAACCTAACATTATAACTCACAGATTACGAAGCACCTAGCTCAATAACAACACTTAAACAAATTACATATCCTTAACCACAACACTTTAACAAATTATATATCCTCAACAAAAGCAATTAACAAATTAAGTATTATCAACAACAAAATCATTATTCATCAGTCACGAGTTCCACAAAAATACACTCGCAAAATATAAAACGCACAAGATCATGTTCACCAATGATAATGTTGTGCGATGTAATGAAGTACAATGTCAAATATAGTGATGCATGTCTGAACTAATGATCCACACCCGTTGTCTCTCAAGATGCGGCCCATAAGAGACATATCTTTCCATGCTTCCATCATGGCGTGCGAAATCATTCTAGACAATAGTAACCACCACGACACAAAATATAGTATCCATCGCGGAACACAACACATCCCTCAAAATGGTAGATCCTATTATCACATAACACTTATCACAACCAAGTATCATGACCATCGCAAATGTCATGATCATACAAGTTATGAGGAGATGATCACTTTAATAGCAATGCACAATTTACAACAAAACAAAAGTGATACAACATCAACAATTGAACAATAAGTCTTTCAAACATTCCCAAACATCAAACACAAGCAATTAATCACATAACCTTTTTATTATGTTTTTTCCATAATTAGTATTATTCAATATAGACAAGTAAACAATCACAAATTTCCAGTACTCCCAAACATATACCTGGAAAAAACATGAATTTCATAAGTTTAAGTCTCAAATAGTTGAACAATTACTCCACAACTTGAGTCATCCTCTTTCGGTTGATTTCCAAATAAATACAATCTATTTGAATAAATAATTACTATAATATTTCAAAACTAACAACATCCATATCACTATAATTCTATTGTAGACCCAAAAACTCACTCAATTTACAGACAAGTTTCTAATCTTGGTGCAAATTAACATGTTCACTCCTATGTTTTTCTGAATTTGAAGCCTACGATTAAGTCCTAAATCTTCCAATATTAGAGTCTAATGGTATTCATATGTTATAGTATATCTATTATTCAATAATGTGTATTAATATGCATTCATAACATAGTGAACAAATTTAAAGGAGTAATCAACATCCTTAATCATTGAAAACTTTACAAAAATCTAAAGCACATAATTAAGTTATTTAATTTAACAAAATGACAATCATTCGCCAAAATAACATAAACAACGGTCACTTACAGTTTTTTTTTCTTAAAAAATTCCAAGACTACAACAAATAACCAAAAACATTTAAATAATAAACAAGTTCAAGAATGAACATGCTATAGTGAATTCACATGCACTCCAATTTCTTTATGGAACATTATTTAATATATAAAATGGATAGGATTGAGATAATTAATATTTCATGGCTGCCCCACAAACCCAAAATAAAATAACATAATACAATTAATCGATTTTTTTCTTACCTAATTCTCGTTGTTTCCCTTGTATAGGTGGCATAACTTGTGCACGATCATCTCTATTTTGATTTCTTCCGCATATATTAGTTTCTATCTCTCTTTTCTCTTCCCCACATTGTGGACTAATATGATTACTTACTTAAATATGAGTTAAATAGTAAAGGGTATTGACTAAATTATTAATTTAGCCCATTGACTATCAATTAAATTAATTGTCTAAAAGAATCCGTAAATTAATTAATTATAGTAACACGAATAATTCAAATTTCGCAAATCAACTTCACCGATTGATAAAATATAACTGGAGGCAACTATCGATATGGATAAATGATCACTTTATAGAAAAACTCTATAAATAACTTTCCTGCTCTTTGCATTTTAAAGAAAATTTTGGAAAAGGAAAGACTTTTCAAGAGATGTTTGACCATAAATTTCAAACGAGAGTGTGAAATTTTTTCCTTAAAATGCTTTGAAATATAAACAATGGGTCAAAACAGTTTGCTAGGAATTACTTAATAATGCTTAAATTTGGGGTATAATTATTTTATTAACATATCTACACATAATATAGTATAATCATATTTATAATTAGTTAAAGAATTTTTCCGATTGATTTTCCTAGTATAGATTTCCTTATATAGCTACAAATAACATTTATTCATAAAATGAAACTATAATAAAACCTACAAAATTAAAATAGGTTAAACTACAAAATATTATAAATTTGTCGATGTATAATTTTATAGATAACATAATATTTATTACTCTAAACTGTCTTTTCAGACTCAAGAAATGTTAATTTTTGTAGCATCAAAATAATTGTATTCTAATAATTTATGTATTATATTTATTTAATTTACATCAAATAATAAATTATGATATTATAACAACTCGCAAGTACTCCCTAGAATTTAGGGAGAACTGTTGGATCGGAACAAGGCGTACTTAACCCTTTGGTGTCTCATACAAGCCTCATAACTATAGCTCATTGCATAAGACATGAAAAATAGTGTGGAATTAAAACTTTTCATGACATTTAATATAAAAAGGAATATTTTTATAAATAATATGAAAGTCTCATCGTCACAACCAATTTTAATGACACGACATAAAAATAATAGGAACACGACCAATTACATTTGAAAGACATACATAATAAGAACTTATAAAAATTAAAACAAGAAATACGAACTATGCCCTCGAATATATGAGAACATACTTTGTCTTGAGAGAATCTTTCCCAAGCATTGTCTGCTAAACTTAAACCTTGTTTCAAAACTTGTACTTATAGAGTATATAAAAGTATGGGGTTAGTACAAATAATGTACTAGGCATGACATATGCAAAAACATGGAAAAATGAACATTATAGTAAAATTACACTTTCATGCCAATTGAGTAAAACATTCAACAATATAGAAGTAAAACAACATAAGAATCACTATTTAACACTTAGAGAAAGATTTTCATCATTTTAACCAAAAGGACCATTTTACTGTAAGCTTCCAAAATTTACAGTAAACTCTATTAACTTTACAGTGAACTATTCCTATTCCAAAAAAGTGCACTTACAAGGCCAAAAAAAAGGAAGTGAACTCATTTCCGTAGGAGTTTCCTTAAATAAGGCTATCCTAAGACTCAACATGGTAAGACATAAAGGAAGTGCACATACACCTCCTTCAATATTCACCAAAATGATCCTCCAGAGTACCCCTTTTAGGGTTACTCACGTCGGGAGAACAAGACCCCACTCAATGACAAGACTTTATGAGAACACTCAAGCAACACACAAAGACTTCACTTTTGGAATGCCTACTTAGCGCAAAGAGTAGATGTTGTCCTATTCCACATCCTACCCTAAGTAGTATACTCGTTAAGAAGGCTTAGCACCAATATTCCCTTCCGGAAGGTCTAATTTGTGCCATGGATAGATAAAGTCCCATACCACCACCAACCCTAAATTGTACATTCTTTTAGAAGACTTAGGTCATTCAAGTAAAAAAAAACACACAAAGATTCCCCTTTCGAAATTCTTAGCTAGAGCTATGGATAAATAACGTCACATTCAACTACCTGTTGTAAGTATCTTAGTCTACATAGACCATGAGAGCTAGATATGGAATCCCGATACTCCCTTTATCATATAAGGGTCCACCCACTTTCCTTGTGTGAGGTGTTTACTTTTAGGTTTTACATGCTTTCCCTTTATCTACACCTATGCGGGCGCATAATTAAGAGGTTAGGATATTTCTTCTAAGTAACTCTCTCTCTACTCACGAAGAGTACTAATCTCAAGAAGTACATTGGAGTACAACATCTCACTCATGAACTTTAACCACCTCTTCTTCATATCCTCTCGGTGCAAGGTATACCTCCCCATGGATTCTCGACATTTTATAATATAGGTTAAGGATTAATAGATAACACAACATCTCAACTCCCGAAGGGTATTCATACTCCTAGATATCTATGAAAGCTCTTGGAAGATAATGAGATTACTACGAAACTCTTCATCTCAACTCTCGAAGTGTATTCACTCCAAATGTACCCTTTATTATTCAAAATCTTTAATTTCATTCACTCCTTCTTTTTTAGTGTTTGTATGTGTGTGTACATATGAGAACACCTACAACAATAGCCTCATTTCATTTAAATTCAATTCTATACATTCTTAGACATTCATTTATCACATCACACACTTAAACATACATCATATCATCATGTAATTCATTTAGGCATACTGTCTAGCCTACTTCACATAATAAGCTTCATAAAGCACAATTATCAAGAATAGCTTCACTATGATCTTACTTCACATAACATCCCTTCAAGGGATCATTCACAATTTACAAGTAGCTTCACATTCACATGTATACCAATTAAACATCGTCATCAAAGATTGACCATACCACACAAGAGAATTTCATAATAAAAGCTAAACAAGATAAGCAACTTACCCTTTAGTCAAGGATTTCATCACCCATGATAATTCCTTCAAAAATACATCATAATATTGCCCTTACAGCGGTAGCTAAACAAAAATATCAATAAAAGGAAACCAAAGCTAAAAGGCTACAATATCATGAACATTCAACCCATTTCTTAAGAAAAAATTTGTTAAAAGGCTTTAACATGATTCTATTGATGTTCTGTAATTTAATTCTCCCATAACACATCTTATTTGAATGATTAGAAATATTTCATGTCAGACCTTTATATAGAGTTAAAGATAAAAGAAGTTAGTATTGAAAACCCATCTTGAAAGTTCATTAGAAGGGATTTGAATGGAAGAGAGTTAAGGGATGACTACTATACCTCGCATTAAAGAAACCCATAACATTTTTGGTGATGAAATAGACCACCAAAAGACCTCATAGCTCTACTTAACATCTACCTTCCATGTAAACTTTAGAGTGAGTTTTATGAGAGAGACGTTCTGGGATTTAGGACAGAGTCTAAAATTATGTCTTAGGGTTTAAAACAGTTTAATATACCTAATAAACCCTAAAATAAGCATCCAAGGTTAAAACTCGGGGTGAAATTACGAAACACCCCAAGCATTGGCAGAAAAAGTGCAGCTTTCACAGGCACCATGGAAGAGTCCTAATAGACACACCATTTCCAAATCTTTGCCCCGTTTGTGGGGTCCGTCGATTGGGAATTAGCTTCTTCCTTAAGCAAGCTTACCAACCTTTCATGGACAATGTACTCCCAAGGTCGATGGGTCATCTTTTGACCAATGGTCCGTCCCTTGTAGCTATCATTTGTTCATTGCTAGGAAGCGTCTAGAAAAGAATTGGGGGTCCTATTTTAGGGCCCCTCGTGGGTCCTTAGTGTGGTTGTACCCGTACGTTAAATCCATAAACATAGTCGTTTAGGTATTAGGAACATCCCACACCTATTTCAAACAAAACAAACACGTAAAACTCACTCTAACTTATGAAGACACACAAGCACTTTCTAAGACAAACCTTCCGAACGCCATGAACTTTTGACCTCCAAACTTAACAAAACTTTATATACTGCCTAAGGAAACTAATATAACTCATTCTAACTCAACATTAACTCGATTAACATTCACGAACATCTTTAGTTCATTTTAGGGAGCTACATATACATAAAGAATAATGAATACATAGAAATGTTGTATTGTATTAAATTATGTATCATATATATAATGTTCTATGTATCATGCTTCAATTAAGGACTTCACGGTTTTGTTGGAAACAAATAGTACTCCATTTATCCATATGTTAATGCTTTGTGGTTAACGTAGGAGATCCATTTATTGTAAGAAAAATTACAAACTTGTACTATAATGTATTATAGGTTGCACACAAATGATATAAACAAAATCAATTACACAAATAATACATTTTTTGTAGAAAAAAATTATACAGATATTTCCACATGATGGGAAATGATATACATCGTAAGTTCTTATACATAAAACATGGTTATAACATATTTTGTGTTTGTCCTTTTGAAGGCCCTATCGAATGGTAGATACAAAGGTGAGTAGTAGACAACAAGCCACCTAGAAAATAACTTGTTTTCATTCATTGTCTACATTAAGATATTGTGGTGAGTCAACCAACTAAATCACTGGACTAAAAAATCCTTCCACAATATCGTCACTTATGATGTTTGGCTCATCTTGAGTTTACTTAAAAGTATCAAAAAGTTGATAGAACATTATTTAAACTTTCTTGATGTGTCTTCAAGTCAATAATGTAAAAGATTTAAATCATTACATCTGATTTTCAAGATTGAATGTCTTTGAATGCTTAGTATATATGTTGAATCTTTGTTTCAGATTCACAGATATTACGGTTTCTATATATATTATAAGTTACACACCTAGTATCTAGGAGTTTATTCTATTTTACTTTGATTTTTAGACTGTAAATAGATTCTTTCGTTAGTCATCAATAATAAAAAGTTCTGTAATGGAATACATTATTTATCCTTCAAATTTAATCCCATTGTCATTTTCCGGTATTTATTTTCTTTCAAAAACATATAGGTTTTATCTAGATGTAATTTTTTTTGTAGGGACCTTTGAGTGAACAGATGGATTTGAAAAATTGTTTTTCATGAATAATTCATGCTGTTCTTAGAAATAAAAATTACTAATTATGAGTTGTGATGACGGAAATTACTTTGAGACCTTTGATCTTTAGGAAAGAAGAAATGGAAGACGATTCTGAAATTAATTTGTTACAGTATAATCCGACCATAGCTCAAATCATGAGTCACAAGGAAAAGAAAATCTATGAAGTCCGTAGCAAAAACAACTTTTTTTCTTGTTGTCTCCACAACTATTTTAAAAAGAATTATATTTCGATCATATCAAGAAGAAATTTGGAATTATCTTCACAAAGAATATGTTAGAGGTGATGGAATTTCTGTTGAAAAGAACTAAAACTTCAAGAAAATAATAAAAAAAAGTTGGATAGAATGCTTGGTATTAATAACTAGGTAAATTTTGTAGGATCTAGATCAGCAAAGGTAATTAAAGTAATGCTCGGTAATTTTTTTCCTGAAACTCGAGTATCTCTGTCCACATTATTTTAAGGAATGAAATATGCTGAAAGGTATTATTTTATTTTCTGAAAAACAAAAAATGGAGTGTTATATGCGGCTTTCGATGTTTCTTGTTTTAGTTTCTTCGTAATTTCTTTCTAAAATTTGAAACTCCTAATAAAGACATAATAGATATGGAGGTTAATACACAGTGTTTGAGATGACAGGCTCTGCCAAGCGACGGTCTAGGGATTATATTAGTAGTAGGCCAGCTGGATCTCCTCGACTATCATTCTCTAAGTTTACTCACGTATTTCTAGCAATGTTTGTTCCAAACAAAGAGGGAGCCTAAGAGGTTCAAGTTCGCGGGTATGCAGAAAGATGGAATGTCAGTAACAGAGTATGAGGGTAAATTTCATGCTTTGGATAGGCATGCATTGATTATTCTTTGCGCAGATTTTTGGAGGAAGAAAAGGTTTGTTAAACGACTGATTATCCAATTTCATATAGGAATTTCTAATGGTGTTGCTTCTGGTGTTCCTTTCTATAAAGAGGTAGATGTTGCCATGGAGTTGGAGATGATTCGAAATGAGGGATTTGAGAAGTGTGATGGTAAGAGGACCAGTAATTAAGGTCATTATGGTGCTGCTCCTTATAGGAGTCATTTGTTACATTGGGAGAGATTGTCACTCTCAGTCTAGCATACCCATTCATGAAGCTTAACCAGCGTCTGATGTTTGTTATGCTGGGCCTAGTTCTTTGAGTTCATTACATACTTCACACGGTTCATCTTCTAGTCCTGTAGGCCGTGGAGGATATTCTGGTCATTCCGGTTCCTCTCATCAGCCTATGTTTAGTAGGGGTTGTTTTAAGTGTGGTGATATGGGCAATTTATGAGATATTGCCCTCGGATAAGGCTTGGATGATTACATAAGGGTTCTCACGCTTCGACTTTAAGGGTTAAGAAACCTCAAACTAGGGAAGGTGTATAGAGTGGAAGTGGTGGTTCTCATTCAAGTAGAGGAAGTTCTCCTTATGATGGAGGTTGTGGTTGGTGGAGTTTCACAATCGGAGGATGTCATTCTCACTGTGATGCTTTATTGAGTAGACTAGATGTTGAGGCTTCATATTCTGAAGCGTCATATGCTTCTATGACAGGTATTATTCTAGTTTGTCATCAACCTACTACTGTATTATTTTATCAAAAATCTACTTATTCTTGTGTGTCCACATATTTTTATCTGAGTCTTGATATTTTATGTGAATCTGTTGATTTGCCAGTTCATATTTTTACTCATGCTGGGGATTCTATAGTGGCAGAATGGGTATTATATATTCTTACCTTGATTGGATATGACACACGCATATTTAAAGGTTGTATATATGGTAGATTATGATGTGGTTCTAGGTATGGATTGTTTATCTCCCCGTCATGAAATATTAAATTGCCATGAAAAGATAGTTACATTAGTTATAGTTGGAATTCCTATAGTAGAATAAAGAGGTTCTTCTAGTCAACCTCCTAATGGGGTGATATAATTTTGTAAGGCTCATGAGTTCATAGAGAGAGGATGTTTGCCATATTTGGTGCACAATTGAGTTACTAGATACGAGACTTCAATACTTCAGTCTATTCCGGTGATGAGTGAGTTTGTTGAGGTATTTCCGATAGATTTACCAGGTCTTCCACCCGATCGTGACTTTGATTTATGTATTTATTCAAAAGATAGCACTAAATCTATTTCCATTCATCCTTATTATATGGTATCGACTGAATTGAAAGAGTTTAAAGAGTACGTGTTGGATTCATTAAGAAAGTGTTTTATCAGACCGAGGGTATCTCCTTGGGGTGCTCCAATGTTATTTGTTAAGAAGAAAGATGGATTGATGTGTATGTGTGTTGACTATGAACAGTTGAAGAAGGTACCTATAAGAAATAAATACATGATACCTCATAATTATGATTTATTTGATCAGTTGTAGGGTGCTTCCGTCATATCAGAGATTGACTTAAAATACAAATATCATCAGCCAAATTTAGGGAAGAGGATATTCCTATGAAAACATTTCAAACAAGTTACGACCATGCCAAGTTTTCGGTGATGTCTTTCAGATTAACTATTTCCCGAACAACCTTTATGGACTTGATTAACAACATGTTCGGACCATAGTTGGATTCATTTGTTATTGTTTTGATAGGTTATATATTGATATCCTCATGCAGTAAGGAGGAACACGAGAATCATTTTGAGATTGTGCTTGGGATTTTGAAAGAGAAGAAGCTATATGCAAAGTTTTAAAACTATGAGTTTTTGCGTAGTTCAACAGAATTCGCGGGACATGCAGTGTCCAAGGAAGGTATAATAATTGATCCTAAGATGATTGAGGCAGTAAGATATTGGATAAGACCCATTGAAGTTACTGAGTTCAGAGTTTCATAGATCTTGTAGCTTATTATAGTCGATTTTTAGAGGGGTTCTCCTCCATTGCTTCCCCATTAACTAGAATAACTAGAAGGAGGTGACTTTAAAATTATCTCGAGAGTTTGAGGTTAGTTTGCAAAGATTACTACTTTATTAACTATTGATCCGATTTTAACTGTACCCGTGGAGGGAGAGGGCTTCAATGTACATTGTAATGAATCAAGGATTGGCTTGGTTGGGTATTGATGCAGAAGAGAAAGGTCATGCTTATGCTTCTAGAAAGTTCAATGTTCACGATAGGAAATATCCGATTCATGATTTAGAGTTGTCAACTGTTGTATTTCCTTTAAAAATTCAGAAACATTATCTATATAGTGTGCATTGTGAGGTTTGCACGGATCATCGTAGTCTCCAGTATCTATTTGTGTCTTTTTCTTGATTTTATGCATTCTTATCCTTCCTCTCACGCATGATAGACTAATGATATTAAATTCAGGGCACCTTTTATAGCTATGCGGCCCACTTCATATGTAGCAACTATTTTTCATGGTAGGCTTTGTCTTCCTATAAACTTCGCTTTAACGTCAAAATATCCTGACTAATTCTTCGCTCTTGTCCTCTGGCATTTTCTGGTTTTGCATGTTTGAAGTCTCTCAAAGCTTTTCCCTACGTGATGGCTTTAATATTACACCTGACCTGTCAGTGTTCTAACTCCGTCCTTACCAGATTTTGCAGCCCAAGCATGAACTGCAACAACATATGGTCATATGTGAGGTTAGAAATTCGGAGCGTGATGTACTGTGGTTTCACCGTACTTTTAATGTTTTTTCCTTAAGTTTAGTGTGTGTCTAGGGCCTTTTTGTCGTATTTTTTTGCAGGAAAGTTGTCCAAAAAAGAAATTTAGAAGATTATACATAAGAGGTGACCAATAAAACCATCGACTGCCCGTAGTTCCATCGACGGTCCATAGGTGGTGGTCGTCAACTGGAGGTCCAATCATCTAAAAACAAAAAGGGTAATTCTTACAATGTATGGGGCGATGGAAGAATTGATTGTCCGTCGACTGACTAACTGGCCGTTCTTGCAACCCGTCGATTTGATTATATATTAGTCCCATTAACCGAAGTTGAAGAATAACAAAGTGTGGAATGACGGACCGTAAGTTTATCAACGGACCATGTTTTTGGTTTGTCGAATGTATTATAAAAGATGCAAGGATGAAGGCTCAAGAAGATTTTAAAGTTTTGAAATGATGGAGGTAATCGACGGTCCGTTGTTCTATCGACGGACCGTCAGTGGTGTCATCGATTGATGAAGTTTTTATGGACACTTATTCCTTATTTATAACTCATTCTGATTTAGGACATTATTATTATTATAAATAGGGTTAAAAACCTCTTTTTGGGGTTAGACTTTTTGTTATGTTTTCATAATCTTGTTATTTTAAGTTGAATATGGGATTTTGGGAATTATTTCAAGTTCCCGAAATCGATTATCATGATATTTCGTTAATTGAGGTGTTATTTCTAGATTTTGTTCAAACTTGTCAAATTAAGTACATGAAATCTTGTTTAACAACGATGAATTGTGCATTTGTTGGAATGGGTAACTGAATCCACACATATGGTTGTGGCAACCATTGCTTATTAACATGGTAAAACTAGGTAAATAAAAATTCTTTAAGAGGTTCTTGCACTGATTGATAATTTTTTTGTTTAGAAGTGTTTTTAATAAGTGCACGCCTTAGAAGTTGCCCTATTTCTACTTTCCGAACCAAGGATGTAGTTTATAGGAAAAGAATTATCAAAATAGAATTTATTTTACAGTATTTATCAGGCTAGTTTCGACTAGTGCGAGGTAGTAAGTAAGACATACATCGAATATGATGCTTAATATGAGGTAAAAATCAAGGGTTAGTAAATAAACACACGTAGCCGGACCAAGGTACAAAATGAAGTTATCTAGTTTCAAGACCAAGTAATTAGAGATACATAACTTACAACTTTGCATGCAATACACTAGGAAAGAATATTTATAGCTAGGATTAACGCCTTATGAACCTATCAGTAACACTTACACCCTAGTTATTTTCATCACTTGATAAACACCAATGTTTTAATATTGCTACTTGTTTAACATAGAAATAATTGTTTTCGGAAAGGACTACACTGAATAGACGTAATTGTAGACTAAAGTTAAGTCTAAATTGTTTTCTTCGTGTGATCGACCCCAATTTGATCTAAAATTGAAACTCAGACTCCGCGGAATGAACCATCCACACAGTTATGATAATATTGGTGATGGAATCAACTTTCAACTCCCTCTACCGAGTGATGCTAATAACCAAGTGATCGTGGAAAACTCTAATGAGGGTGCTATGAAGATACAACCTCCTTCCCCAGGGCCTCAAGGGTATTATATTGGCAATGTTAACATTGCCGATTCATATGGACCTCTTTTCATACCTCCTAAACCACAAGGTCATTCATTTGTCGTCACTAGTAGACTCATACATATGTTCACCGCTAGATGTTTTTTTTTTATGGTTACCATCTGAGAATCCACATGCTCACATCGCCAAACTGAAGTCCATTTGCAATAGTTATGTCGGGAGGCCGGACATGGACATGGATATCATTGAATTAAGGGTGTTCCCTCTCTCATTTACGGGAGAGGCCACAATTTAGTTTACTAATTTAGCTTATAATTCGATCTATACTTGGGATAAGTTGAGGGATGTGTTCCTAGCAAGGTATTTCCAGGTTTCTAAAAAGCAGAACCACAAAGATAGGATGAACAACTTTGTGACATTGCCTGGGAGTCGGTAAGTTGTTCTTGGGATAGGTTCACCTCATTTCTTAAAACTTTCCAAACTACCGCAATTATGATGAATCATTGAAATAGTACTTCTATTGGAGGCAAGATGATAAAAATAAGGTGGTACATAATACTATTACAGGTGGTTCTTATTTTGAGAGCACTTATAGAGAGATTTCGGAAAAGATTCATAAAATTTCCCAAAACAAAAAGGCTTTGATCAATAGGAAGTCAGACACAGAGAGAAACACCTTTGCAGTGCCAGCTACACAAAACCCGTCCACAAATGAGATTCGTGAAGAGATGGCTCAAATGAAGACTGATCTTCGATTTCTATTGAAATATGTTACTGGGTTAAGAGAAAGTGAATGCAGAGAATTATTTGATAAAGTCAGCACCGCCGGTCGATGATCTTTTACTACAAGGAAGATTCTTATGCAGTGAATGAGCAAACGGGGGTTTCTGATCAAAAACCTAAGGCTCTAATCAGGAGATTTAGTGCCAAAGTCAAAAAAATCAAAGTCGGAACAATGGGAATTACAATGGAGGGGGTCACTATTTTTGAGATAACAACTACAACCGCGACAACAACTTCAACAGGGATAAATATGATAACAGAAATAATCCGAGTGGGCCCTATGTTACACCGCAAAATTTGGAAGTTGCTTTTATGGATGGTGGAGGTAGTATACTAATGTGGAGCACGCCAAAGAGTTGAGAGGTAATTTAGAGAATATTGGGCAAAAGGGGTATGCACATGCAATAAGAATCAAGCATCTTGAGTTGAAAATGGCCCGATTTCCTCTACTATGAACCCACGCCAACCAGGTACTCTTCCTAGCAATACCGTCCAAAATCCTAAAAATGATGTACATTGTATGATAGTCAATACTCGAGAGGGAAAGGAAGCTATTGACCCACCTATGCCGTCTGGCATAAAAGATGAGATGAGATAGGATGATGTGGTAGAGGAAGTTAGTGGTGAGTTGATAGACAAGTTGGGGAAAGAAGTAGAGGTACTCAAAAAGGTGAATCCCATTCCTAGACCACAACCGCCATTCCCGTAAAGGTTTGTGACCAAGACCGAGGATTGTAAATACCGAGTTTTGTTAATCTATTGCAACAACATTCCATCAATGTCAATTTGATAGATTCTCTTGAACAATACCCGGTTACACCAAGTTCATGAAAGAAATTGTCACTATGAAGAGATCGGTTACTTTTTGACGATTATGACAGAATGTAATATTGTATTGCTATTCCTAAAAGGTCGCTTGTGAAAAATCCAGGCGCTTTCACTATTCCATGTACAATCGGGTGTGTACACTTTGCTAATTCTTTATCTGTTCTTAATGCAAGCATAAATCTAATGCTTCTCTCTATTTACTAGAAATTGGGTTTGGGTGACCCAAAGCTCACAGTGATGCGGTTACTGATCGCCGATCGAACACTGAAAAGGCCTATTGGATACTCCACGATGTGTTAGTGAAGGTGGAGTAATTTTTATTTCTGGTCAATTTTGTGATTCTTGACTATGAGGTGGATTTTGAGGTGCCTATTATTCTTTAGAGGCCGTTCCATGATACCGGTTGCGGCTTGGTTTACATGGAGAAAGGGCAGATAAATATTTGGTTAAACAATGAAGAAACGACTTTCAACAATTCTAGGTCCTTGATGTACAGTGGTTAGCTAAAAATAGGTATCTGCAATATCCTACAGAGTTAAGAGTTTGTTTGAGGTACAAATAGAAGAGCGCCTTGGTGTTGAGGAACTAGCGGTAGTGATCATGAATTTTTAGATTGATGGTATTGAAGAGTATGGGTCATTTATTTCTGCACACGATCGAGGTGATATGATGTTAAACCAAAAGAAGTTGGAGTTCGATATAAAACATCGCGAGTCTCCATACACAAAAACATATATGAAGAGGCCCCTAAATTGGAGCTTAAGCTTCTACCACCTCATCTGAGATATGTTTTCTCGGGAAAAGGTGACACTTTTCTAGTAATCATCGCATGGGATTTGAATGGGGATAGTGGAGTGCCTTGTAGAGGTGTTGAAGAGGTTCAAACGAGCCATTGGTTGAACTATTGCGGACATTATTGGGATTCCACTGAGTATTGGTTAAATCAAATCAACCTCACGCCCGATCATTAGCAAAGTATAGAGCATCAAAGATGGTTAAATCTGCCTATGCAAGATGTAGTGAAGAAAGAGATTATAAAGTAGTTGAATTTCGGGGTCATATAGGAATTCATTTTGTGTATGCGCGCCGAAAAAAAGTATAGTACTCGATTCCATTACATGCATCACGGGCAATCGGAAAAGCCAACATTTCTTTGAATACCGACTATAATCCTATCAATAATTGTACTAATCCAACTGCATATGTCTTCCTCCTACCAAAAGGAAAGAAAAAAGAAATAAGGTTTTCCCCTTTGCTTTGACAATGGAATTCTTCCCCCGGTCCCCTTCAGAAAAAGGGAGAGATTTTTTGTTATATTAATTGGATCCGTCGGGACTGACGGGGCTCGAACCCGCAGCTGATTCTCGATAGTAGTTAGGTTTGTCCTTTTTCAGTGCATGCCCAAAACACGGGGAATTACTAAGGTACCTAATGAGAAGAATGTGCTTGTTCAAATGAGGTCGGTGAACGCATGGAGAGTTTGTATGGATTGCGGGAAGTTTAATGCATGGACTGAGAAGGGCAATTTTCTGATGCCTTGCATGGGTAAGATATTGGATAGTCTCACATGAAAGGGGTGTTGTTGTTTTCTTGATGGGTATTCGGGTTACAACCAAATCTCTATTGCACAGGAGGATAAAGATAAAACCACCTTTTACTTGTCCTTATGGAACTTTCGTGTTCAAGAGGATGCCTTTTGGGTTGTGTAATGCACCGGCTACTTTTGAGAGATGTATGATGTAAATATTCTCCTATATGGTGGAAGACACTATTGAGGTATTTATGAATTATTTTTAAGTGGTTGGCAACTCCTTTGATCATTGTTCGAGTCACTTGGCCAAGGTTCTCAAGAGGTGTGAATATTGCACGCACGTGCTAAAATGGGAGAAATATAACTTCATGATGAAAAAAGGTATTTTATTGGGTCATTGCATCTCAGAGAAGGGTATAGAGGTTGATCGAAACAATGTTTATGTGATTGAGAGACTTCCTCCACGCATCTCTGTAAAAGGTGTTAGGAGTTTTCTTGGGGATGCGGGCTTATACCGGAGATTTATCAAGGATTTTTCAAAAACTGCACATCCACTGTGAAAGTTACTTGAGAAAGTGTAAATTTTATTTTAATGAATCTTGTCTGAAAGCGTTTGGTGAGTTGAAGGAGAAATTGGTGTTTGCACCCATTATTATTTCCTCAGAATGGAGTAAGCCATTTGAAGTGATATGTGATGCTAGTGGGGTTGCTCTTATTGTTGTTTTGGGTCCAAAAAGTGATAAAATCCTTCACCCCATTTATTACACTATTAAGGCCCTTAATGAAGCTCAAAAGAACTATGCAGTGACTGAGAAAGATCTCCTTGTGGTGGTTTTTTCTTTCGAGAAATTTCCCCATATTTGCTTGGCACGAGAGTCATAGTGCATATTGATCATTCTGCTTTGAGATACTTTATGGCAAAGAAGGATGCAAAACCATGTTTGATTAGATGGGTGTTACTGTTCCAAGAATTTTACTATAAAGTGAAAGATAGAAAAGGGACCGAAAATCAAGTTGCCGACAACTTGTCCTGATTAGAAGATGAAGCTATGCGAGAGTTGGGTGAAAATGCTGAAATTGATGATACTATCTTTGATGAGCATGCTTTGGACGCTTATCATGATAAGATTACACGGTTCAGTGATTTTACAACTTATTTGGCTAGTGATATACTACCAACGGACTTGTCCTTTCCTCAAAGAAAAAGTTCATGCATGATGTGAAAATGTTCTTTTGGGATGAGCCATATTTATATAGGAGTAGTGCTGATGGTCTTATTTGATGTTGTGTGCAGGAAGTTGAGATGTTAATTATTTTTATGGCAGTCCCTTTCTCGCTTGTGGGTGGGGATCATAGTGGCATCTGAACTGCCCATAAAATCTTGCAATTTGCCTACTATTGACCAACCATCAACTAAGATTTTAGTAAGTTCGCCAAGGCATGTGATAGGTGCAAAAGAGATGGAGGTATTTGTAGAAGGCATGAACTCTCTTTAAATTCCATTCTTTTAATTGAAATTTTTGATGTGTTTGGCATTTACTTTATGGAACCTTTTGTGGGTTCTCATGGCATGAAATTCATTCTTGTGGCTCTTGATTATGTGTCAAAATGGGTTTAAGCCATAGCACATGCAATGACGGAAGTGGACTACGGTCCGTCGTTTCATCGACGGACCTTTCTGCACGTCCGTCATTTCTAACGGCAAGAATTGCGGACCTTTAACTTCATAGTTTTGATAAGTATACACCGAAGGACCCTATCGATGAACCGTCGATAGTGCCCTTCATCCTATTCTGCAATTCTCCACTTTAGTGTGCCTTTTGTTCTAAATTTGGTTTTTGCTTCTCTTGTGTGTATAGGATTATTATAATGAATCTAATACCTCTCTCTTTTAGGTACAATTGGTCCCCAAGCTCAATTTAGTCTATTCTAGATGACGATCTACGTCCGTGGCACCTTTAAGCCAGATGGTTATTGGATCATCGGAAGATGATTGTGATCTCGAATACATGCCACCAGGCATCCAGAAAATCACACGTGTTGCGAGGACAACTCAGAGCATGCCAAATAAGGTGGCGTTCGGCGTAGTTACTGCCTCCTAGTCTATGAAGAGATAACACTGGCAGGCACACCCTCTAGATCTTCCTTGGGTTCTTAAGGAGCGTTTTACTCCGAGGAGGCTTCTGATGCTGAGTAAGCCCACTCTATATGGTCGAATGAGGCTACCGCCTCAAGTTCTGGTTCATATGGTGCAAAATTTTCGGATGTACATGCCCACCCTGCCTCGTCTAATGAGGCCAAGAGTTCGGAGGCTTCTCAATCACCCTTACGTGAGGATCCTTCAACGATTGCTTATTAGCCTAAGAGGTTCTGCCTAGAAGGGCATCATTTGATCTAAAAGGAAGCCAAGATGCTCAATAATAAGGGCGTCATGAATCGGACTATGACAGTTCACCGGCGGGTTCTTGAAGCGAGTCTACACAGTGTCCTTGCGATATATGATATCTTCAACTGCCACCAGCTTGAGTGGATGGCTAGGAGCGTGGGACGCTACAGTGAGGAGTTGGTGCATTATTTATTCTCTACTTACGTAGACACTCTCAGGGCTTCTTTTTTATAGGCGGTCTAATCCCGCTAAATGGGCACCACTTACCTATTTTCGAGTCAGTGGCTGCCGGGTGGACATCTTTTTGCCCACCATTCGCCGTTGCTTAAAAGTAGCTGATAATGATTCCACCAGAGCTCCCTAACCCCCAAGTTTGACTTTAGTGGGGATGTAATTAAGAAGGTCCATTTCGAGCAATACAATAATCTGAGAGAGACCACCAAAAAACGTATTGCCCAGCACATATTCGTAGACCGTGAGGGCGCAGTCAAGGTGCTGTACACCAGAGGCATTATCAAGAAGGCCAACCTGACATTTGTAGGCAAGTTCATCTTGCTTTTGGTCTGCGACCGCCTATCCCCCACAGCTGCACACAACATAGTGACATGGGATAGAGTATTTTTGGTTGCTGCTATGGTTGCGGTGTTTGAGGTTCATTTTACGAGGTTGTTTCTAGAAGTCATCCATGAGAGGGATTTTAAGGACTCCACCACTTACCTCTTACCCTGTATGATTTTTGTGTTTTTTAGGGTTGTTGAAGTTCCCATTTGGCACATTGATGACGTCAGAATCCTACCGGGATAGTGGACGTTGGTCTCATCAAGGATGAGGCAAATGAGGCGGCACCAAATTAGGGGCTCCGAGTAGAGGTACAACCGTTGGGTGTGAACCTCGATTATACGACAGGGCAAGCATAATGAGATGATCATGCAGATCCTACAGAAACAACTCTTGCTTAGCGTGCCCCGGGTAATATTTTTGCACTGAGTTCCTCCCGGTCTACAAAATCAGCAGCACTTGTCCCGATAGATATGGTCCAGAAGATAGAGGCCCAGATTTCACATTGTTGTATCATATCCAGCCGTGGATGCAGAAGTCCATTGCCAAGGATGAGAATGGGATGTAAAAGAAGATTACCCACAAGAATGAGCGGTAGATTCTTATTGTCCACCAGCGTCTTGATGCGTTTGATTTGAGAGTCCTCGCACGGACAGCCCCAACTATTTATTTGATGACTCTCCAGGCTACTGTTGTGAGTTTGAGGGTCGATGTTCATGCCATTTTGGATGTGCGGGTGCCCAATTTTGAGGCCACTCCTGTGGATCCTGCTGAGTATACGATGCTTGCCGTATTGTTCACTACTTATATTGCACCACATCCCCCACCACGTGAGCATGCCAAGAGGCATCAGTCAAGAACGATAGAGGAGGCTTGGTATAGGAAAAATGGGAGCACTGAGTTGTACGCCGTGAGGAGAGCTTCTTTGGTATATGAGTGCGTCCTACAGATGAGGACGCATGAGTTAGCTGAGGGGTCGTCTAGTTTAAGGCTTCATAATATTGAGAGGTGCACCACTTGGGTGCTTACATTTCTTCGTACATTATTGATAGTGTCCCTACTACTGATGTGCGGGTTGCGGCAAACTAGACATGATAGCTTATTGATTGTCGGTGCTATGCACCTTAGGTTTGCTTCACCAAAAACCTTCTCTTATACTTCATATGCATTAGAAACAATTGCATGCTTTATTGATGGGGTGGGGTAATGGAATGTTAGTGATAGTGTGAAGTCTAAGTAGCCCAACTAACGATCCTCTCATTGGGATTTCTTGCCTGTGTTCTTTTGCAACCAAATGTTGGTTATTTTACGGTTCAACCAGTATGTTTAGTGTCTTGTACAAAGTATGAATGTGAAATCTGAAACATGATTCCTAAATACAATGATAGCCCGTTCAATATACAATGCTTGCATGATTAGGCATAGTGAATGTTGAATGTGTTGGTTTTAAGAATTATATAGAGATACACTATTGCATGACCCTCAATCTAATTCTCTAACTTGGTGTCCGATAATCTGCTAGGGTAATGAGTATGTAAGAGAGTGTGAGGAAAGTTAATAGTCCACTGTTGTTACCTAGAAAGAACTTGCCCGGGTACTCCTGGAAAAAATAATTTGTCTTAGACAATTAGGAAAGGATCATACGGCCTCGTTTAAATTAGCCAATCTTTAGCCTTTATAAATGAAAACCAAATGTCTTGGCCATGAAACCTCCTCGGACACGTGCACCTTAACTAAGTCAAAAAGCATAAGTTGTGGGTGCTAATGCAGAAACAAATATCGTCTTGGCCCTAACACAACCACGGGTATTTTGTACCTCGACTCATGGCAAAGCCATGAGTTAAGGGTGGCTATTATGAGTAATGTTACAAAAAGTGGGTTTGAGAATATTAATGTGAAAGGAAAAAAAGAGAAATAAAATAGTGAAGAATAGAAGTGATTCAATCAAAGATGAAATCAAGTGAAGAATTTGAAAAAAAATTAAACAAAATAACAATAAAAATAAAAGAAGAGTCATTTCCACAAAAGGAGGAAGAAAGGAGAAAATAAGGTAAACAATACAAGAAAAAGAAGGATGGGGTAGAATAGACAGTGAAAGAGGTAGGACGGTTAGCCGTAATGTCAAGGAAGGCAACAACTCTAAAATACATCCATATGTACCATACGTGATCCTGAGACTATGTTAAAAGCAAAGAAAGTCCTACCGTTAACCTAAGAGTCTAATATGGTGAACTTAAAATAGTCAAAATAAGGGTGATATACCGTGGTTTAACCGTATTTTTAATGTTTTTTCCTTAAGTTTAGTTGGTCCAAAAGCCTTTTTTAACTAATTTTTATTTTTGTTTCTCTTTATTTGCAGGAAAACTGTCTAAAAGATGAATGCGGAGGTTTTAGAGTGAGAAATACAGAAAAGTACCACCTACGGAGCTTGTGAAGGTTCGTCGTGCCCATGACGGTCCGTAGGTTGCATCGTAGTGAAGCTGCGGAAGGAAGATGGGGAAGTCTGACCAAGTTTGGGGTTACAGAGTACGTGATGTACCGTCGTAGCCATGACGTTCCGTCCTGCTAGTTCGTCATGAATATCAGAGAAGTAGTCTTACTACCCAAATTCCAAGAGTTGAAGTATTTTAGGACGGAGACCTTTGATGGACCGTTGTGCATGTGATGATTCGTCATATCTGCCGTCGAGGGTAATAAAGAGAGCAACAGAAGAAATTGCACTAGCATAAGACTACAGATTCCATGATGGTCCATCGTGACCACGACGATCCTTCACGAGATTAGTCGATCCAGCCGCGTTTTGATAGATTTCCAGCAAATAGAGTCCTTATTTAGTTAGGTTTTTATTTTTTATAAATAGTTCGAAAAACCTCCTTTTTGAGGTTAACCCATGTATTTTTTTTAGGCTCTTTGTTAGACTCTTTTTTCTTCAATTTCAGTAATTGATTGTTGGTGATTTTTGATGATTAATCATGTGAACTTTCGGTTTTTACTCTTTCTCATTGAAGTAAGTGCATAAATTCTTATATCATATATTTGAATATTGTTATTATGACTATGGGTAACTAAACTCCATAACTAGGGTTGTGGGAACCATAGGCAAATAATGAGGTAAAACCTAACTAAAATAACAATTCTAGAATAGTGTCTTGCATGTATTGATAATTCATTCGCTTAGAAGTCTTTTTAAAGGATGGACAACGTAAGAACTCGCCTTAAAGCAACTTTCTTGACCAAGGAGATAGATAACAGGAAAATAATTATCAACATAGATTTAGAGTGTACTCTCTAATAGGCTATTATTGATTGGTACGAGGTAATAACTTAGTCAAATATCAAATACGATGCTTAATAGAGGTAAATATAAGGGTTAGTACAGCAACACATGTAGCCGGATCAAAGTGCGGAGTGAAATTTTCTAGATACCGGACAAAGGATTTAGAAATACATAACTTATCACTTTGCATGCAAGATACTAGGAAATAATTGTTTTAGTTTGAATTTTCAAGTTATGAACCTGTGGGGAACACGTAAACCCTTGTTACTTTTATTAATTGACTAAACTCCAACATTTGAAGCTGTTAGTTGTCTCATATAATTTAGCTAGTTATTTTCATTCATTTTGAAATGGAAAACCTCCTTTTATCATTTTTACTTTCCAAGGAAATAATTGACTGAACAATAGGAATAATAGATTGAAGTTAAGTCTAAACTATTTTCCTCGTGGGAACGATCGCGACCTCATTAGTTTGGTAATTTACTTGACACGGCCGCTTTACTTCTTGTTTGAGAAGTAAGTTTGAGCGTATCAAATTTTGGCGTCGTTGCCAGGGAAATTAGCTTTTAGATTAACTTAAACTTATTACTATAATTTAGTTGATATTTTCTTGAATTTACTTTGTTTTATTGTTTTTTATTCTTGCAGAACCATCATCGTTGTATGCCACATACACGGAGAGGAAGAGAACCCTTTTTTCCCTACGATCATGAATTAAAACGTACACTACGCAACATGAATTGAATGTTTGGAATTAATGATGATGATCCAAACCAGAACATCTTGCTGCCTGCCATCTGCCGGTATCTATATGGCGAGAATGTTTATGCTTAGCGTACCCCACTCACTGCCGAGTTTGACTACCGATGAGAGATTGTCAAAGATAGCCAATTGTTGCGTTGCCATCGCTGAGAGAGACCACCATGATATGGATGGCCCTTCACTTGTCCGTTGGTGGAGAGGGTGCTCACTGGGTGACAGAGGAAAAGGGAGCCATCAAGAAGGCTAACCTGACCTTCACGGTGAAGTTTTGTTGTTGATTGTGCTCCACTGCCTTTCCCCCACAGTCCCTGATAATATAGTCACATGGGATCGAGCAGTACTGATGGCGGCGATGATAGCCGGGTTTGATGTGATTTTGCTTGTATTCTACAGGCGGCCATGCACGAGAAGACATTTAAGGTCACAACTACATACCCTTTCCCGTGAATGATATTTTCTCTAAGCAGGTGTGCCTATATGGCACGTTCATCAGCTGAAGACCCCGCTAAGAACTTTTTATAGCGGGTCATCAGGGATGAGGCCAATGAGTTTTCTCCATGCAGAGGGCCTCATCCATAGTTGCCTCCACTTGGTGACAATCTAGCTGATACGGTAGCACAGGCTCGCACGGCTACGCAGGCGGCTTTCACTGCCACTACCACGGTCGAGTCTATCCCGGGTAGTAGCACTACCCCGAGCTCCTTTAGCTCAGCCCCTTTCTCTGCTCTAGTCCCGCTTGCTACGATTCAGAAATTAGAGGCACAGATGTCTACACTTCTGCATCACATCCAGCCTTGGATGCAGTGGTC
>JAKWIY010002997.1:0-52714 GCA_027704805.1 Solanum corneliomulleri | reverse complement strand
TAGTTATATCTCCCGTTTGAGTATTGGTGTATTGTAAATTACTCATTCTTTTGTCCTTATAAGAAAATAAATTGCCATTCATATCCCTCCTACAAAATACTCATGATCCTTTGTGAGGATTTTCTTTAATGTACCATCTATAATACATTTAACAAGTAATATTGATTTAAGATATCTATGATATAAGATTCAAATGAATATCGAACATAATAAAGAACGAAAAAACTTCTTAGACTTATTCACATACTATCTTTGTTTCCAACATGCCGTTTTTATTTGAAAATGGATATTTTATTCTATTCGAAAGTCCTATATCTCCACACATGTTTTATTTTGTACCATATCATTTAATAGTGTAAGAACATGAGATTTTTGTTTGTAACTATAAAAATCATCATCAGATATCATAAGTAAATTGGCAAGTAATCATTTTCATTAAAAAAACTGTCATCAACATTAAATGAATTTAAACTAATAGAGCATAAAAAAAGAGAAACAAAATACTTTATTTGTAACGAGTACAAAACAAAAAAAAAAGCAAGTGTTTTATTAAGGAGATTTAGTGGTTATTCATTTAAAGATAGAAGATGAATCTAATTCCAAAAACTTTAAATTTTGTCCTCAAATTCTTTTTCCAAAATGACTGATTTCACAAGTACAAGGGGAAAATATTATGTTTAATTGATGTCTGATATTTTTGTTGAAACTTAATCAGATTCGAATTACAAAAAGTCCCAAGTTGATGGTAAACTTCTTCCTAACCAATAACTTATGCCTAGATACTTCTGGTTATGGATTAAAAAAAATACTAGTAGCTTCTACTAAATCACAGTCTTTGTTGGTACAATAAAACAAATAGATCCAACAAATAGCCAAATATTATAGAAAAAGTAAATTAAGTCATTATAAGTACCAACAAAAGTTGTGATGGGATGTGTATGATTTATCCATCCTTAATTAGAGGTCTCAAATTTGAGTGTTGGATATGAAGAAATCTTGTTAGAGACTGTCCCTCAAAATCAAAATCAACTGGCGATTCAATATGATATATTGAAACCGAGAGAGAATAAAATTAATTACAATTTATTCCAAATTATATTTGAACTCTTTTATCTTGAAGAATGATAATTTTTTATGATAATAAATAATTTTCACATTTAATATTTCATTGAAATGTGCTATTTATTGCCTTTCAATATGTGTTCAAAAAGAAACTTTATAAGAAAATATAAATATGTCATTAGAATATATAGAATTCTCATCATACTAGTAAATTTCTATCCTAATTTACTCGTCCTAATTTTCATTCAATACCATGAAATTTCATAATTTAATAACAATTTTTTTTTTAAAATTTGGAGTTATGAAATCATCATCATACACCACAAAAATTAGGCATAAAATTGACAAACAATCATCTCCTTCTCTTAAAATCATTAAATAAATCTAAACTAGAATCACATAAAAGAAATAAAATAAATATAAAATCAACACTTTATATGTAGAGAACAAAAAAAAAGTAAAAGTTTTCATGAAAAGATTGTGGAGTTGTTCACTAAAAAATGGAGATTTAATGAGTCCAATCTCATAATATATGAGCTCACCCTCAATTATAATTTTTATTTTGCAAAGATCTATTATTCACATTTAAAATAAGAAAGAGTTTTTTACTTGGTGTCCGATATTCTTATTCGGACACCATTAGTTTCTGCTAATAAAAAGTTCCAAATTGAGAGTGAAATTATTTCTAACAAACATAAATCATGTCCAAGACTCAAACTTGACACTTCTAGTTAAGGATGAAGTAATATTAACTTCTTCACCGACACAATATTGTTGGTAGAACTCAATAACTTAATTCAACATATTTCTATTTATATAAAAGAGAGAGTGAATTAAGTTATTATTAGAACCAACAATAGTTATGAAGGGATGTATATGAAACATCGATCCTTAACTAGAGGTCTCGAGTTTGAGCCTTGAATATGAAAAATATTGTTAGTTTTCCCTCGGAATTAAAATTAGTCGGAGAGTCAATATGGTATAATGAAAAACAGTGAATATGATATTAATTACAATTTTCTATTTATTCTTAATTAAATTGGAACTCATTTATAATGAAGAACCACAATTTCTATAATAATGACTTATCATGTTTTGTATTTCATTGATATATGTTATTTAAATACTTTCAATATGCGTTTGAAAAGAATATATAAATATGTCAGGAGAATAAATAAAATTTACTTCATAGTAGTGAATTTTTTAAGTACTATTTCCTCCTGATTTTGAATCAAAGTCATGAAATTTATTGGTTATGAAATAAGAAAACAAGATTTTATATGGATCTATAAAAATCATCATCACATACCGCAAAGAAAGCTAGTAGGAAAATTAATCTAAATTACAAACTGTCATTTTCTTTCAAGTATATATTTATCACTAGTTCTGGAAACGTGCCTCACACGTTTGACCTCTGTTACTGTTATAATTTATATAGGCCCAACTCTTGTTCATAAAAAATTGCTCAACATTGTCCGAAGTACTCCTATATGTGTTTTTGTGCATATAAAATTAACTCTTTTTAGTGTTTACTTTCTGCCTAGAATTTAAATAGCAACAATTTTTTGGAGGGATAATGAGCAACTTGTAAAGCTAGAACTATATTTTTACCAATTAGAATTATCACTAAAAATTCTAAACCCCAAGGCTAAAGTTTCTTGGGACAGAAATACCCCAAAAATCATTAAAATAAAAAAATTGAATAAAAGGAACAAACCAATAAGAAGAATAGTGACCAACAAAAAAATATTACAAGAACTATTAGATTATGTGTTTCTCCTACAATCATGAAAATAAAAAATAAACGAAGGCACAAATCAATAAGAAAAATAGTGACCAATAAAAAAAATACTCCTCACATAAGAACTATTAGATAATGAAACACAAAGTGTTATGGATAAATATTTTTATCCAATTTATAAAGGGAGAAATTAAGTACATGAAAGATTGTGCATAAATGTGTTAATGGTGGAAGCTAAAAGGTTTAACAATCAAATTCATTAAGAAATGTAAAATGATAAGTTGTAACATCTAATCATTATTTGTTCTAGTTTAATTGTCATTATTGATTTGGTTCTAAAAATTAGTAAAAGATATTTTAATTTAAAAAATTGGTGAAGGGCATTTTCATAATCTAACTTTGAACTTAAAATCTTCCCACTTATAATAATTTATCATTATCAACAATAAATGAATCTAAATAATAGGATAGAGAAAAATAAAATAACACACATAAGATACCTTTTATGTAGAGAACACAAATATCACAATTCAAAAGTAGATGCGAAGACACTCGTTTATCCTACCAAGATAGGTAAGCCTAAAGTCCAACACTATTTTTACACCCCGAGCCTACACTCCGAACGTGGCTAGCACTCGGAGACTATTGTTGGCCCCTAGCAAACCCATTGTCTGACTTACTTACTCAGCAAGACTTAAAAATAAGAGATATAACACAAAGATATATAAGTACTCCCCCTAAATGGCAACTCAAGTCTTTAAACAATATTATAAATAATAATGTAAAGAAAATTGTTCTACTATTTGTCTATAAAGCCTCTAAAAACAACTAAGATGAAAGTTGAGAACGACCCCACAACATCTAAAAATTTTATTTGGAGCTATAAAATTATCAACATACACCACAATTAAAATTAAGCATAAATAAATTAATCTAATTGACAAACAATCATCTCCTTCTCTTAAAATCATTAAATAAATCTAAACTAGAATCACATAAAAGAAATAAAATAAATATAAAACCAAAGCTTTATATGTAGAGAACAATTAAAAAAAATAAAGGTTTTCATGAAAAAATTGTGGAGTTATTCAATAAGAGATGGAGATCTGATGAGTTGAATATCATAATATATGAGTTCACCCTGAATTATAGTTTTTATTTTGCAAATATCTATTATTCATACTTAAAATAAGAAAGACTTTTTTACTTGGTGTCTGATATTCTTATTGGGACACAATTACTTTCGGCTAATGGAAAGTTCCAAATTGAGGATAAAATTATTTCTAACAAAGATAACTCATGCCCAAGACTCAAACTTGACACTTCTGGTTAAGGATGAAGTAATATTAACTTCTTATCGAAAATGATATTGTTGGTAGAACTCAATAACTTAATTCAACATATTGCAGAATATGCAAGAGAGAGTAAATTAAGTTACTATTAGAACCAACAATAGTAATGAAGGGATGTATAAAACATCCATCCTTAACCAAAGGTCTCGAGTTTGAGCCTTGAATATGAAATATATTGTTAGTTTTCCCTCGGAACTAAAATTAGGTGGAGAGTCTATATGGTATAATGAAAAATAGTGAATATAATATTAATTAAAATTTTCAATTTATTCTGAATTCCATTGGAACTCATTTATTATGAAGAACCTAATAATGACTTATCATGTTTAATATTTCATAAAGATATGTTATTTTTGAACTTTCAATATGCGTTGAAAGAAAAATATAAATATGTCAGTAGAATAAAAAGAATTTACTTCTTAGTAGTGATTTTTGTAAAGTAATATTTACTCCTGATTTTGATTCAAAACCATGAAATTTATAGGTTAAGAAATAAGAAAAAAAGATTTATATGGATCAATAAAATTCATCATCATATACAACAAAGAAAGATAGTAAGAAAATTAATCTAAATTACAAAAGTCATTTTCATTCAAATCTATACTTATAATTATCAACAATAAATTAATCAAAATTATAGGATAGAGAAAAAGAAAATAATATACATAAGATACCTTTTATATAGAGAACACAAATATTACAATTCAAAAGTGGACGTGATGACACTCGTTTATTCAACCAGGATAGGTCAGCCTATTGTCTAACACTATCGTTACGCCCCGAGCCTACACTTAGCAAGTGGCTAGGAATCAAAGACCACTGTTGACCCTAGCAAACCATGACCTGACTTACTTACTCAATAAAAGACTTAAAAATAAGAGATAGAAGAAAAAGATATATAAGTACTCAACCTAAATGCAAACTCATGTTTTTAAACTATATTAGAAATAATAATGTATAGAAAAATTGACCTACTAACTTTCTATAAAGCCTCTAAAAACAACTGAGATGGAAGTTGGAACGACCCCACAACATCCAAAAATTTTATTTGGCGCTATAAAATTATCATCATACACCACAATGAAAATTAAGCATAAAATTAATCTAATTGCCAAACAATTATCTCCTTCAGAAAAAAATTTATCTTAAAAACATTAAATAAATCTAAATTAGTATCACATAAGAGAAATAAAATAAATATAAAATCAATACTTTATATGTAGACAACAATTAAAAATAATAAAAGTATTCGTGAAAAGATTGTGGAGTTATACACTAAAACATGGAGATTTGATAAGTTCAATATCTTAATGTATGAGCTCATCTCCAATTATAATTTTTATTTTCCAAAAATCTATTATTTAAAATATTTCGGCTAATGGAAAGTTCCTAATGAGGTTAAAATTATTACTAACAAAGATAACTCATGCCCAAGACTCAAACTTGACACTTCTGGTTAAGGATGAAGTAATATTAACTTCTTCTCCCACACAATATTGTTGTTAGAACTCAATAACTTATTTCTAACATATTGCAGAATATGCAGGAGAAAGTGAATTAAGTTATTATTAGATTCAACAATAGTTATGAAGGGATGTATACGACGCATCCATCCTTAACCAGAGGTCTCGAGTTTGAGCCTTGAATATGAAATATATTGTTAGTTTTCCCTCGGAACTAAAATTAGGTGGAGAGTAAATATGGTATAATGAAAATTAATGAATATGATATTAATAACAATTTCAATTGATTCTGAATTCCATTGGAACTCATTTGTTATTTTTGATTTTTTAATATGCGTTGAAAAGAAAATATAAATATGTTAGTAGAATATGTAGAATTTACTTCTTGGTAGTAAATTTTTTAAAGTAATATTTACTCCTGATTTTGATTCAAAACCATGAAATTTGTAGGTTAAGAAATAAGAAAACAAGATTTTATATGGATTTATAAAAATCATCATCACATACCACAAAGAAAGCTAGTAAGAAAATTAATCTAAATTACAAAACTCACTTTCCGTCAAGTATATATTTATCATTATCAACAATAAATGAATCAAAATAACAGGATAGAGAAAAAGAAAATAACATACACAAGATACCTTTTATGTGGAGAGCACAAATATTGCAATTCAAAAGTCAACGTGATGACACTCGTCTATCCCACCAAGACAAGTCAGCCTATAGTCCAACACTACTATCATGCCATGAGCCTACACCCAGACGTGAATGGCAATTGGAGACCATTGCTGGTCCCAGTACAAACCATGGTCTGACTTACTTACTCAACAAAAGACTTAAAAATAAGAGATATAACATAAAGATATATAAGTACTCAACCTAAATGGAAACTCAAGTCTTTAAACAATATTATAAATAATAATGTAAAGAAAATCGACCTACTAACTGTCCATAAAGCCTCTAAAAATAACTGAGATGGAAGTTTGGAACGACCCCACAACATCCCAAAATTTTGTTTGGAGCTATAAAATTGTCATCATACACCACAATAAAAATTAAGCATAAAATTAACTAATTGCCAAACAATTATCTCCTTTAGAAAAATTTTTTATCTTAAAAACATTAAATAAATCTAAATTTGTATCACATAAGAAAAATATAATAAATATAAAATCAATAGTTTATAGGTAGATAACAATTAAAAATAATAAAAGTATTTCATGAAAAGATTATGGAGTTATTCACTAAAAGATGGAGATTTGATGAGTTCAATATCATAACATATGAGCTCATCCCCAATTCTAATTTTTATTTAGCAAAAATCTATTATTTATACTTAAAATAAGAAAGAGTTTTTTACTCCGTGTTTGGTATTCTTATTGGGACACCATTACTTTCGGCTAATAGATAATTCCAAATGAGGTTAAAATTATTTCTCACAAAGATAACTCATACCCAAGACTCAAACTTGACACTTCTGGTTAAGGATAAAGTAATATTAACTTCTTCTCCAAAACAATATTGTTGGTAGAACTCAATAACTTAATTCTATCACATTGCATATATGCAGGAGAGAGTGAATTAAGTTATTATTAGAACCAAGAATAGTTATGAAGGGATGTATATGACATATCTATCCTTAACCAGAGGTCTCGAGTTTGAGCCTTGAATATGAAATATATTGTTAGTTTTCCATCGGAGTTAAAATTAGGTGGAGAGTCAATAAGTTATTATAAATAAATTGTGAATATGATATTAATACAATTTTCAATTTATTCTGAATTCCATTGGAACTCATTTATTATGAAGAACCACAATTTCTATAATAATGACTTATCATGTTTAATATTTCATGGAGATATGTTATTTTTGAACTTTCAATATGCGTTGAAAGGAAAATATAAATATGTCAGCAGAATAAATAGAATTTACTTCTTAGTAGCAATTTTTTTTGAAGTAATATATACTCCTTATTATGATTCAAAACTATGAAATTTACAGGTTAAGGAAATAAGAAAACGAGGTTTTATATGGATCAATCAAAATCATCATCACATACCACAAAGAAAGCTAGTAACAAAATTAATCTAAATTTCAAAAGTCATTTCCTTCAAAAATATATTCATCATTATCTACAGTAAATGAATCTAAATAATAGGATAGAGAAAAATAAAATAAAACACATAAGATACCTTTTATGTAGAGAACACAAATATTACAATTCAAAAGTGGATGTGATGACACTCGTTTATTCCCCAAGACAGGTGAGCGTAATGTCCAACACTACTGTCACGCCGCGAGCCTACACCAAGACGTGAATGGCAATCGGAGGCCATTGCTGGCTTTAAGCAAACCATAGCCTGACTTACTTACTCCGCAAAAGACAAAAAAATAAGAGATATAACATAAATATATATAAGTACTTAGCCTAAATGGAAACTCAAGTCTTTAAACAATATTAGAGATAATAATGTTGTCACGACCCAAAACCGAGCCGCGACTGGCACCCACACTTACCCTCCTATGTGAGAGAACCAACCAATCTAAACCTTAACATTTTAACATATATCAACAGAAAGTAATGCGGAAGACTTAAACTCATAAATAAAAACCAATTCAATAACTATTATTCCCCAAAATCTGGAAATCATCATCACAAGAACATCTATGATCAAATTACTAAGTAAAAAGTGTCTAAGAAGCTAAAAATACATAAGAAGCTAGTCCATGCCGAAAGTTCAAGGCATCAAGACTTGAGGAAGAAGATCCAGTCCAAGCTAGAAGCATTAGCTCACCCTGAATTTCCGATGTAGTAAAGACTGGCTTGAATTACTGTTGAGTTGAAGACGACGGCACGTTTGCTGCACTCCACAAATAAAAAAGAAGAAAACATAAAAGTAGGGGGTCAGTACAAACACGAGTACTGAGTAGATATCATCGGCCAACTCAAAATAGAAAACAGTATATATCAAGTAATATCATAAAATCAACTATGATACTCAACATGTAGCAACAACAGCACTATAAACATTAACAAGTACCGCCAAGTTCACACATGAGGACGCAAGCCTCAATTTCCATACTCATTTGGGGATTAGATTCATTAGATTGAGTATATTACCATATTTCAAGATTCATTATCTTTATTCCCCTCGTGTCGGTACGTGACACTCCGCTCCATATACTATCCTGGTGTCGGAACGTGACACTCCGATCCTCATATACTATCCTGGTACCGGAACGTGGCACCCGATCCATATACTATCCTGGTGTCGGAACGTGACACTCTGATCCTCATTCTATCCTGTTACCGGAACGTGGCACCCGATCCATATACTATCCTGGTACCAGAACGTGGCACCCGATCCATATACTATCCTGGTGTCGGAACGTGACACTCCGATCCTCATTCTATCCTGGTACCGGAACGTGGCACCCGATCCTCTATCTATATCCTGGTACCTGAACGTGGCACCCGATCCCCTAATCTCACCACTTTCGTTCATCAAGCCTTCTTTTATACCAAGGCATCATCATTAACAAAGTAGATTAGGGTTTCTTTTTCAAGATTTGGGATTCATAGCTTCATCATGCTTATTTATTCACAATTACATAATCATATTCATGCAAGCATACAATTAAGCACATAGCAGGGTTTACAATACTATCAATACATATCATTCGCTATTAAGAGTTTACTACGAATATCGTAAAAACCATAAACTACCTCCACCGAAGACTAGTGATCAAGCAAGAATTTTCCCCAAAGCTTTCTTCTTCTTCTCGTTCGATCGTTCCTCTCTCTCTCTCTCTCTCTCTTGTTCTTTCAAATTTTCTTATTCAAACCCTCTTTCTTTTACCCTAATTAACATATAATTAAGAATGAAAGATGGCAATAATAACCCACTAATTAATTTAAGGTCACCTCTTTTAACCACCAAGAATTTGAGTTATTAATATAAACCCACGAAATATATAATTATAGCAGGAATAGTCCAAAACGCCCCTTTAAAACTTAACAGGAATCCGACTCCTCCTGAGATTACGCAACCTGTGACGGCCCGTCGTGACTGCGACGGTCCGTCATGCAGGTTCGTCAAGGACTCAATTACTTTAAAGAGTCTGTGACGGCCCGTCGTGCCTACGACGGTCCGTCCTGCACTTCCGTCACGACGTTCAGAGAATCGTTCCCTGTACCAACTTTTCAAGAGCTGAAGTGTTTTGCGACGAGAGCTCACGACGGTTCGTCATACCTGTGACGATCCGTCCTGCAGGTCCGTCATAGAGTTCAGAGAGTCAATTTCAGTAACCAAATTTCAGAATTCCTAAGTGTTTTGGAACGAGACACCCTCGACGGTCCTTCGTGCCCATGACGGTCTGTCGTGGGGTCCGTCGTTTCAGCCAGTTTTTCAGAAATAAAATCTGCTGCTCAAAACGACTAAACAGGTCGTTACAAATGTAAAGAAAATTGACCTACTAACTGTCCATAAAGCCTATAAAAACAACAGAGATGAAAGTTCGGAACGATTATCTCCTTTAGACAAAAAAAATTATCTTAAAAAGATTAAATAAATCTAAATTAGTATCACATAAGAGAAATATAATAAATATAAAATCAATAGTTTATATGTAGAGAACAATTAAAAATAATAAAAGTATCCATGAAAAGATTGTGGAGTTATTTACTAAAACATGGAGATTTGATGAGTTCAATATCATAACCTATGAGCTCACCCCCAATTCTAATTTTTATTTTGAAAAAATCTATTATTTATACTTAAAATAAGAAAGAGTTTTTTACTTCGTGTCCGATATTCTTATTGGGACACCATTAGTTTCGGCTAATGGATTGTTCCAAATGAGGTTAAAATTATTTCTAACAAAGATAACTCATTCTCAAGACTCGTCAAGACTCAAACTTGACACTTCTGGTTAAGGATGAAGTAATATTAGCTTCTTCTCCAACACAATATTTTCGTAGATCTCAATAACTTCATTCTAACATATTGAAGAATATGCAGGAGAGAGTGAATTAAGTTATTATTAGATTCAAAAATAGTTATGAAGGGATGTATATGACACATCCATTCTTAACCAGAGGTCTCGAGTTTGAGCCTTGAATATGAAATATATTTTTAGTTTTCCGTCGGAACTAAAATTAGGTGGAGAGTCAATATGGTATTATAAAAAAATAGTGAATATGATATTAATACAATTTTTAATTTATTCTGAATTCCATTGGAACTCATTTATTATGAAGAATCATAATTTCTATCATAATGACTTCTCATGTTTAATATTTCATTGAGATATGTTATTTTTGAACTTTCAATATGCGTTGAAACAAAAATATAAATATGTCAGTAGAATAAAAAGAATTTACTTCTTAGTAGTGATTTTTTTAAAGTAATATTTACTCCTGATTTTAATTCAAAACCATGAAATTTATAGGTTTAAAATAAATAAACAAGATTTATATGGATCTATAAAATTCATCATCATATACAACAAAGAAAAATAGTAAGAAAATTAATCTAAATTACAAAAGTCATTTTCATTCAAATATATATTTATCATTATTAACAATCAATGAATATAAATAATAGGATAGATAAAAAGAAAATAACATACATAAGATACCTTTTATGTAGAGAACACAAATTTACAATTCAAAAGGGGACGTGATGACACTCATTTATTCAACCAAGATAGGTCAGCCTAATGTCCAACACTATCCTTACACCCCGAGCCTACACTCCAAAAGTGGTTGACAATCAGAGACCACTGTTGACTCCTAGCAAACCATGACCTGACTTACTTAATCAGCAAAAGACTTAAAAATAAGAGATATAAGACAAAGATATATAAGTACTCAGCCTAAATTAAAACTCAAGTCATTAAACAATATTAGAAATAATAATATAAAGAAAATTGACCTACTAACTTTCTATAACCTCTAAAAACAACTGAGATGGAAGTTTGGAACGACCCCACAACATCCACAAAAATTTTGGAGCTATAAAATTATAATCATACACCACAATGACAATAAAGCATAAAATTAACTAATTGCCAACAATTATCTCCTTTAGAAAAAAAAATTTATCTTAAAAACATTAAATAAATCTAAATTTGTATCACATAGGAAAAATATAATAAATATAAAATCAATAGTTTATATGTAGATAACAATTAAAAATAATAAAAGTATTTATGAAAAGATTGTGGAGTTATTCACTAAAAGAAGGAGATTTGATGAGTTCAATATCATAACATATGAGCTCATCCCCAATTCTAATTTTTATTTAGCAAAAATCTATTATTTATACTTAAAATAAGAAAGAGTTTTTTACTCCGTGTCCGATATTCTTATTGGGACACCATTACTTTCGGCTAATAAATAATTCCAAATGAGGTTAAAATTATTTCTAACAAAGATAACTCATACCCAAGACTCAAACTTGACACTTCTGGTTAAGAATAAAGTAATATTAACTTCTTCTCCAAAACAATATTGTTGGTAGAACTCAATAACTTAATTCTAACATATTGCATATATGCAGGAGAGAGTTAATTAAGTTATTATTAGAACCAACAATAGTTATGAAGGGATGTATATGACATATCTATCCTTAACCAGAGGTCTCGAGTTTGAGCCTTGATTATGAAATATATTGTTAGATTTTCCTCGGAATTCAAATTAGTCGGAGAGCCAATATAGTATAATGAAAAATAGTGAATATGATATTAATTACAATTTTCAATTTATTCTGAATTCCATTGGAACTCGTCTATTATGAAGAACCACTATTTCTGTATTAATGACTTATCATGTTTAATATTTCATTGAGATATGTTATTTTTTGATTCTTTAATATGAGTTGAAAAGAAAATATAAATATGTCAGTAGAATATGTAGAATTTACTTCTTAGTAGTAAATTTTTTAAGTAATATTTACTCCTGATTTTTATTCAAAACCATGAAATTTGTAGGTTAAGAAATAAGAAAAAAAGATTTTATATGGATCTTTAAAAATAATCATTACATACCGCAAAGAAAGCTAGTGAGAAAATTAATCTAAATTACAAACAGTCACTTTCCTTCAAGTATATATTTATCATTATCAACAATAAAGGAATCTAAATAACACGATAGAGAAAAAGAAAATAACATACGTAAGATACCTTGTATGTAGAGAATACAAATATTACAATTCACAAGTGAAAGTGATGATACTCGTCAGGTCCACCAAGACAGGTCAGCCTATAGTCCAACACTACTGTCACGCCCGGCCCATACATGGCTGGCAATCGGAGACCATTGTTGGCCCCAACCAAACCCTTGGTCTGGCTTACTTACTCAATGGAAGACTTAAATATTAGAGATATAACACAAAGATATCAAAGTACTTAGCCTAAATGGAGACTCAAGTCTTTAAACGATATTAGAAATAATAATGTAAATAAAATTGAACTACTAACTGTCTATGGATCATCTAAAATAACTTAGATGGAAGTTAGGAACGACCCGACAAAATCCAAAAATTTTATTTGGAGCTATTAAATCATCATCATACACCACAATGAAAATTAAGCATAAAATAAATCTAATTGCAAAATAATCATCTCCTTCAGAAAAAAATATATCGTAAAAATAATAAATAAATCGAAAAAAGTATCATTTAAAATAAATATAAAATCAACACTTTTTATGTAGAGAACAATAAACAAAGTAAAAGTTTTCATGAAAAGATTGTGGAATTATTCACTAAAAGAAGAACATTTGATGAGTTCAATTTCATAATATATGAGCTCACCCTTAATTATAATTTTTATTTTGCATATATCTATTAGTGATACTTAAAATAAGAAAGAGTATTTTACTTGGTTTGCAATATTCTTATTTGGACGCCATTAGTTTCGGCTAACAAAAAGTTCCATATTGAGGAAAATATTATTTCTAACAAAGATAGTCCATGCCAAGCCTCACACTTGACACTTCTGGTTAAGGATGAAGTAATATTAACTTCTTCTCCAACACAATATTGTTGGTAAAACACAATAACTTAATTCAACATATTGTGGAATATGCAAGAGAGTGTGAATAATGTAATTATTATAAGATTAGAACCAACAATGTTTACGAGGGGATGTATATGAAATATCCATTCTTAATCAGAGGTCTCGAATTTGAGCCTTGAATATGAAATATATTGTTAGATTTTCCTTGGAATTCAAATTAGTTGGAGAGTCAATATGGTATAATGAAAAATAGTGAATATGATATTAATTACAATTTTCAATTTATTCTGAATTCCATTGGAACTCATCTATTATGAAGAACCACTATTTCTATATTAATGAGTTATCATGTTTAATATTTCATTGAGATATGTTATTTTTGATTTTTTAATATGCGTTGAAAAGAAAATATAAATATGTCAGTAGAATATGTAGAATTTACTTCTTAATAGTAAATTTTATAAAGTAATATTTAATCTTGATTTTGATTCAAAACCATAAAATTGGTAGGTTAAGAAATAAGAAAACAATATTTTTATATGGATCTCTAAAAGTCATCATCACATACCGCAAAGAAAGCTAGTAAGAAAATTACTCTAAATTACAAACAATCACTTTCCTTCAATTATATATTTATCATTATCAATAATAAATTAATCTAAATAACAGGATAGAGAAAAAGAAAATAACATACGTAAGATACCTTGTATGTAGAGAATACAAATATAACAATTCAAAAGTGAACGTGATGACACTTGTCTGTTCCACCAAGACAGGTCAGCCTATAGTCCAACACTACTGTCACGCCTCGAGCCTACACCCCATACGTGGCTGGCAATCAGAGACCATTGCAGGGCCCAACCAAACCCTTGGTCTGGCTTACTTACTCTGCGGAAGACTTAAACATAAGAGATATAACACAAAGATATCTAAGTTCTTAGCCTAAATGGCGACTCAAGTTTTTAAACAATATTAGAAATAATAATGTAAAGAAAATGGAACTATTAATTGTCTATGAATCATCTAAAAATAACTGAGATGGAAGTTGGGAACGACCCCACAACATCCAAAAATTTTATTTGGAGCTATAAAATCATCATTATACACCACAATGAAATTTAAGCATAAAATAAATCTAATTGCAAAATAATCATCTCCTTCAAAAAAAATATATCGTAAAAGTACTAAATAAATCGAAATTAGTATCATATAAAATCAACACTTTGTATGTAGAGAACAATAAAAAAAAGTAAAAGTTTTCATGAAAAGATTGTTGAATTATTCACTAAAAGATGAACATTTGATGAGTTCAATTTCATAATATATGAGCTCACCCTTAATTATAATTTTTATTTTGCATATATCTATTATTGATACTTGAAATAAGAAAGAGTATTTTACTTGGTTTGCAATATTCTTATTTGGACACCGTTAGTTTCGGCTAACAAAAAGTTCCATATTGAGGAAAAAATTATTTCTAACAAAGATAATTCATGCCAACAGTCACACTTGACACTTCTGGTTAAGGATGAAGTAATATTAACTTCTTCTCTAACACAATATTGTTGGTAGAACTCAATAACTTAATTCAACATATTGTGGAATATGCAAGAGAGTGTAAATTATGTTATTATTATAAGTTTAGAACCAACAATATTTACGAGGGGATGTATATGAAATATCCATCCTTAATCAGAGGTCTCGAGTTTGAGCCTTGAATATGAAATATATTGTTAGATTTTCCTTGGAATTCAAATTAGTTGGAGAGTCAATATGGTATAAGTAAAAATAGTGAATATGAAATTAATTACAATTTTCAATCTATTCTGAATTCCATTGGAACTCATCTATTATGAAGAACCACTATTTCTATATTAATGAGTTATCATGTTTAATATTTCATTGAGATATGTTATTTTTGATTTTTTAATCTGCGTTGAAAAGAAAATATAAATATGTCAGTAGAATATCTAGAATTTACTTCTTAGTAGTAAATTTTTTAAAGTAATATTTACTCCCGATTTTGATTCAAAACCATAAAATTTGTAGGTTAAGAAATAAGAAAACAATATTTTTATATGGATCTTTAAAAGTCATCATCACATACCGCAAAGAAAGCTAGTAAGAAAATTAATCTAAATTACATACAATCACTTTCCTTCAATTATATATTTATCATTATCAACAATAAATTAATCTAAATAACGGGATAGAGAAAAAGAAAATAACATACGTAAGATACCTTGTATGTAGAGAATACAAATATTACAATTCAGAAGTGAACGTGATGATACATGTCAGGTCCACCAAGACAGGACAGCCTATAGTCCAATACTACTGTCACGCCAGGTTGGGGAAAAAGAACACAGGCAAGAAAACCCAAAAGAGGATAGTGAATTGGGCTACTCAGACTTCACCCTATCACTCACTTTCCATTTACCCCACCCCAACAAAAAAACATGCAATTGTCCCCAATGCATAAAAATCTAAATACTAGAGTGGTAGGTGAAGCAAACCTGTGGTGCAAAGCGCCGTCGATCAGCAAGCTGGTGGGTCCGATTCCCCCGGAACCCACGTCCTCTGCAATCTGGACACCCTTAGTGGTGTCCTCAGCAACAATCGCACCATCAGTAGTGCCTCCTGCTATCTCTACAGTGCGGGAGCTAGACGCCCCAGCCGCTAACTCTGATGCTCTCATCTGGTGCGCCTCCTCCTCAGCAAGTGAGGCTCTCCTTGCAGCCTCCATCTCTCGGAGCTCCTTCTTCTGTGATCGCGCCTCCTCCTCTGCTCGACCCCTATGCCTTTTGGCACTCTCTCGAGGGGGAGGTGGTGGAATTTTTGAAGTAGCAAAAAGGGCCGCCAACACTATGTCCTCAGCAAGCTCGACAGAAGGGGCCTCAGACTCCGGCACCCTAGCCTCTAAGATCGTGTCGAAGACTGTCAACTGCAGCCTGAAGAGTCGACACATCCATCGGAGGGGCTGGTCGGTCTAGCACCCTCAACTCAAAGGCGCTCAAGCGCTGGTTAACCTCAGCGATCTTCCGCTCTGTAAAATGGACCATTTTCCTCTGTAGGCGCTCTTCTGACTCAGTAATAGAATTCTGCATCCACTGCTGGATATGATGCAGAAGTGTGGCCATTTGCGCCTCTAGTTTTTGGACCCTAGCAAGTGAGACCAGTGCCAGTAGAGGGGCTGTGCGAGAGGAGCTCGGGGCAGTGCTACTACCCGGGATAGACTCGACCGGGGTAGTGTTAGTGGACGCCGCCTGTGTAGCCGTATGGGCCTGGGCTACCGTATCAGCAAGATCATCAGCAAGTGGGGGCAGCTATGGACGGGGCCCTCTGTGTGGAGCCAACTCATTGGCCTCATCTCTGATGAGGCCGACGTCAACAGTGCCCTGCGGGGTCTTTAGCTGATCTACGTGCCATATGGGCACACCTGTGGACCTGCAGAGAGCAAATATCATGCACGGGAGCATGACTGCCTGTAGAAGCCATGTGAAGTCCACCTCGAACCCGGCTATCATCGCGCCATCAACACTACTCGATCCCAGGTAACGATATTACCTACAGCTGTGGGGGAAGGCAGGAGTGACGGACAAGCAGCCACAAGAACTTCGCCGTGTGAAAGTGAGGTTGGCCTTTTTGATGGCCCCCTTTGGCTCAGTCACCCAATCTGCACCCTCTGCATCAACTGACTAGTGCAGGGCCATCCACCTCTTGGTGGTCTCTCTCAGTGATTGCTCGCGCAAGACTGGCTATCTTTAACTATCTGCCAGCGGTAGTCAAACTCGGCAGTGAGGGGGGTCCGAGTAGCATCAACACTCTTGCCGTATAGAAACCGGCGTATGGCTGGCAGGGAAATATCAACCTGTACGCCCCGTACTCGGACCTGCTCCAGTGGGGCCTGTTTAGCGGGGGCAGCCCGCCTATCTATCTGTGATCAGATAGTCGCTACGTAGGATGCGTAGAACTCTCGGACAATTTCTTCACTGTACGTCCCAACGGACGTGCTCTCTACTCCAAGCGATGCCTGGTGAAGAGATTGTGGATCTCAAGCATCGTCGGGAGACTCCCTGTAAGGACCCGCCATTCCAAGGTTAGTGTTCGAGTCATCACTCCTTTATCAGTCAGGAACTTGGCGTCGAAGTAGACTTGAAATCGCCCGTCGACACACCACCGCTTGGGCTGGTCAGTGGCTGGGGTGGGGACCTTAGCTGGTGAGCCTGATGTAGATTCTGAACTATCAGCCTCATCAGACGAGGCCGACGCTGCAGCGGTGGTGGGTGCGTGAACCTCAGCAGAGCCGAAGGCTTCCTCGGACCATGATACTCCTAGGGATCCAGACGCTCCTTCTTCATTTGTGGCTGACCCAGAGGGTGTATCGGTCAGTCTGCGCTCCTCATCAAACTGGGAGGCAGTGACTACGCCGGACGCCACCTTTTTTGGTGTGGATCTGGGAGCACGTGCAGCATGGGAAGGTGTGGAAGTGCCTGGGGGCACATACTCAGGGTCACTCTCATCATCAGAGCCGATGACCATGCGGGCATACGGGGCGACAGACTTTGATCGTCCGCGTGCGTAGATTTGGTCTTGCTTGGGTGCCATAGTAGATAGTACCTGCAAAGGATCAATATTAGTACGAGTAGTGGCAAACAAGACAAGCAAAACCATACGAAATAAGATATTGAAAATAGTATGTCATTACTATAGAAACAGTGACACACGAAGGGCCTGGTGACGGCTCGTCGTGACTATGACGGACCGTCATGAGGTCCGTCGTGTTTTACTTAGACTATGTATCTATAGAGAACCCTGAAGGAGAGTCTCTGACTAGCATGACGGTATGTGCAGGATGGACCGTCACAGGTCGTAAGTGTCCGTCGTAGGACACCTAAAAAAATATGGAGACCCTTAGCAGAGGGGTCTCTCGCCGTCATGACGGTCGTGCAGGACGGACCGTAGTGGGTATGATGGTCCATCACATGTGTCCGTTGAAGGACACTTAGAAAGAGTGAGAGACCCTTAGAAATAGGGTCTCTGACAACCAGAACGGTTGTGCAAGACGGACCGTCGTGAAGACGACGTTCCGTCACATGCGTCCGTAGGGAAACACTTGGGATAAAATGAAAGACCTTTAGAAACAGGGTCTCTGACAACCAGAACGGTTGTGCATGACGGACCCTCGTGAAAACGACGGTCCGTCACATGTGTCCGTTGGGGAACACTTAGGAAAAAATGAGAGACCCTTAGAAACAGGGTCTCTGACAACCGGAACGGTTGTGCAGGAGACGACGGTCCGTCACATGTATCTATTAGGGAACACTTAGGAAAAAATGAGAGACCCTTAGAAACAGGGTCTCTGACAACCGGAACGGTTATGCAGGACGGACCATCGTGAAGACGATGGTCCGTCACATATGTCCGTTGGGACAGGGTGCTAGGGCTTTTGGAATGGACCCTATGACGGTCCGTCATGTGTACGACGGTCCGTCATCGAGGTCTCGTTCTGAATAACAGTGACAGAACTGGGGTACCCTATGCATCCCCTATGAACCCACATCAAACTTGTAGTGTTTTGGACCTACATTTGTCTATCCCAACTACCTAGGAAACTAGCAATGCGAAAGCACCTATGTCTAGGGTTGTCAACATGACAATTTTGAACATTTTGAACCTAGGTTAGACAGAATCATATAAAGGAAACAACATACGACGAAAAACTAAGCTAATACTAACTAATAAACAAAAATGCAAGATAAATGAGTAGAAATTAGAGACACATAACTTAGAAATGGAGAAAAACAAATGGACAAGTACTCGGTGGTCAGGCAGACACCCACAACAGCAGCTCCAACTAGTAGATGATAACTTTAGGGCTTTGGAGAATTGTGTGGGGGCAATGATCGAGGGAGAGAATGTGGAAGTTGAAAACAGAGGGGGAATGAGAGGAATAATGAAGTAATGGGGTGAAATGAATGGTTGGGGAGTTTAAACGGTGAAAGTTTATAATAAACTCCAACCGGGTCGGGTCGGGTATGCCTCATTAATCACGCGACGATTCCCGACGACGGTCCATCGCGGTTGTGACGAACCGTCGTTGGTTCCGTCATGTGTGCCCTAGTTTTAAAATAACAGAAAAACGTACCTGGTATGACGGATGCATACGACGGTCCATCGCAGGCGCAACGGTCCGTCGATGTGTCCGTCAGTGACTGCTGCAGAGTAATTTTTCTGCAGAATTTTCTGGTGATGTGCATGCAAATTTAAAATCCAATTAGTAGAAAAATGCTACCATTACTAAACAGACGATAAGTATTGGGTGGCCTTCCAACAAGCGCCTGATTTTATGTCGCGGCACGACTGGGGACCCTTGATTACTCAGACTTCATCAAGATGGTATGTCTCTATCGCTTCATTCCCCGATGCTTTATGCACAAAATAGAGTTTTATGCTATCTCTGTTCCTATTAAGCCGTACTCCCTCCTTGGTTTTTAACTCAACTGCTCTATGAGGGAATACTTGGGTAATCAAGTAAGGTCCAGTCCATTTGGACTTGAGCTTGCCCGGAAGACAAGGCGACCCAGAACTGCTTACAAGCACCAAATCCCCAACCATAAACTCTTGTTTTGCAATTTTTTGTTCATTCTCCTTCTTCATCTTTTCTTTGTGGGATATGGCAGATACCGATTGGAGCTCACCATTCTGCCTCATGGTCCTACATATGTTGAAGGTCGCTTCTTCATTATTCAATCAAAATGTCATCTGTCCCTTCTCCATATCAACTAAGGCTCAACCTGTAGTAAGGAATGGCATCCCAAGGATAATGGGCACTTCAAAATCGACCTCACAATCAAGAATAACAAAATCAGCCAGAAAGATGAATGACTCCACTTTTACTAGCACATCATGAAGTATCCCTATGGGCCGTTTCACTGTCCGATCAGCCATCAGTAGCCGCATCGCAGTGGGTTTTGGATTCCCCAAACCCAACTTCTTGTAAATCGAGAGGGGCATGAGATTTATGCTTGCCCCCAGATCACATAATGCTTTCGCAAAATGTAATGACCCAACTGTACAAGGAATAGTGAACGCACCCGGATCTTCTTTCTTTTGTACGAGGGATATTGTAGCAATAGCACTATAATGCTGCAGTCTATCATCATCCTCAAAGGTGACCGATCTTTTCTTGGTGACCAGATCTTTCATAAATTTGGCATAACCGGGCATTTGTTCTAGATCTTCTACCAAAGGGACATTGATAGAGAGCTGCTTCAACATTGTTATGAAATGCCGATATTTACCATCCTCGGTCTTTTTCACTAATCTCTGAGGAAAGGGTGGTGGCGGCCTAGGCATGGGAATTACCTTCATAGGTACTTCTGCATCTTTTCCATTACTTTCCTCTGCTTCACCACTATCCTTTACCACATTATCAATACCCTTTCTCACATTTTCCTCAGTAGACGGCATCGGTGGGTCAATGGTTTACTTACCATCCCGAGTAGTGATTGCCATACAGTGCGCATCATTCTTTGGTTGGACAGTGTTGCTAGGAAGAGTGCTGGGTTGCCGTGTGTTCACTGTCGTAGATAATTGGGCCAATTGTAATTTGATCTGTTTGATCGAAATTGCATGTGTATCAACTTTTTGCCCAATACTAGCTAAGTCACCCCTTAACTCTTTAATGTGCTCATCACTAGTATCGAATCTCCTCATCATTTTGTGCAACATATCCTCAACTCGCGCCATACTATCTCCACCATCCCTAGGAGTAACTTCACGATTTGGGTAGGGACATAGGGCCCATTCCTATCATTTTTGTTACCATAGTTACCCCTGTTGAAGTTATTGTCGCGGTTGTAGTTATCATCTCGGACATAATGACCCTCACGGTTGTAATTACCATAGTTCCAACCTTGGTTCCCTTGACCTTGGCGCCAATTATCCTGATTTGCGCCTTGGGCGCTTGGTCGGAAACCCCCCTTCTACTCATTTACTGCATAAGTTTCCTCCGCATAATAGCATTCATCATTAGGAGATGGTGGTTTAGCCAAGTAGTTGACTGCATTTATCTTTTCTGCACCCCAGTGACATGTTTTAGTACCAACCCAAGCTCGGTTCTAATCTAAGCCATTTCTTCCCGAATCTCATCTGTGGCTGGTTTGTGAGTGGACTGCACTGCGAAGGTGTTTCTCCCTGTATCAGAATTCCTAGTACTCCAAGCTTTGTTATTCCGGGAGATTTTCTCTAATTTTTCAGCAATCTCAGCATAAGGACACTCCCCATAAGATCCACCTGCTATAGTGTCCATTACCGCTTTATTGTTATCATCTTGTCCCCGATAGAAATATTCCTTCAGTGACTCATAATCTATACGGTGATTTGGAACACTTCTCAAGAATGAGGTGAATCTATCCCAAGAACTACTAACTGACTCTCCTAGTAGTGCAACAAAGTTGTTCACTGTGTCTTTGTGGTTTAGTTTCTTGGAGACCGGATAGTAGCGTGCTAAGAAAACATCCCTTAATTGGTTCCAAGTTAAGATTGAGTTGTATGGGAGCTCAGTGAACTATATAGCAGCCTCTCCCGTCAGTGAGAGAGGAAACACTCTAAGTCCTATTACATCTAGATCCAAATAAGGCCTCCCTACACAACTTTTACACACTGCCTTACCTTACTATATGGGCATGTGGATCCTCAGAAGGTAGCCCTAAACAAACCTCTGGCAGTGAGCATTTGCATCAGGCTACTAGTTACCACAAAGGTATGTCCTGTGGGTAGAGGGGGCAAGACAAGTGGCCCATCTGAGTCTGCTATGTTATCGTACCCTCTGTAGTATGCTTGGGGCAGTGGAGCGGGATTTTGTCCCCTCTGTTGGTGTTCACCCGGAGCATCGGGTAACATCTGACCATGAACATCAACCGGAGCTGGGATGTTTTGGTTCGGATCATCATCATTTATTCCCAAGTTTCGATTCATATTGCACAGTGTACGCTCTAGCTCGTGATCGTAGGGAAACAAGAGTTCTCTTCCTCTCAGTGTATTTGGCATACAAGGAGGATAGTTCTGAAAAGAAATCAAAAACAATAAAACAAAGTAAAGTCAAGAAAATATCAACTAAACTATAGTAATAAGTTCAAGTTAATCTAAAGGCTATAATCCCCAGCAGCGGCGCCAAAATTTGATACGCTCAAACTTACTTCTCAAATAAGAAGTAAAGGGGTCGTGTCAAGTAAATAACCCAACTAGTGAGGTTGGGATCGTTCCCACGAGGAAAATATTCAAGACTTAACTTCAACCTGTTATTACTATTGTTTGGTCAATGTCTTCCTTGGAAAGTAAAAACATAAAAAGGGGGGTTTCTATTTCTAAATAAGTGAAAATAAATAACGAACTTGAAAGAGACACTTAACAGCTTATTTTAATCAATTAATCAAAGTAACTAGGGTTTACGTGTTCCCCACAGGTTCATAACTTGATAATTCTAACTAGAACAATTCTTTCCTAGTATCTTGCATGAAAAGTGATAAGTTATGTATTTCTATATCCTTGGTCCGACATCTAGAAAATATCACTCCGCACCTTGGTCCGGCTACGTGTGTTGCTATCCCACCCCTTATCCTTGCCTCACATTAAGCATCGTATTCGATATTTGACTAAGTTATTACCTCGTACCAATCAATACTAGCCTATTAGACAGTATACACTAAATCTATGTTAATAATTCTTTTCCTATTATCTACCTCCTTTGTCCGGCAAGTAGTATTAATGCGAGTTCTAACGTTGGTCATCCGTTAAAAAGACTTCTAAGCGAAAGAATTATTAATACATGCAAGACACTATTCTAGAATTGTTATTTTAGTTAGGGTTTATCTCATTATTTGCCTATGGTTCCCACATCCCTAGTTATGGAGTTTAGTTACTCATGGCCATAAACACAATATTCAAATATATTAAATAAGAGTTCATGTACTTACTTCAATGAGAAAGAGTAAAATCTAAAAGTTTGCTTGATTAATCACCAAAAATCACTTGCAAGAATCTCAAAATCTAACACTAATACACAAAGTCTAATAATATGATGTCTAACAATACGGAGTCTAACAATCTAAGAGTCTAACCTAACAGAGTCTAACCTCAAAAATAAGGTTTTTCGAACTATTTATAAGAAATAAAAACCTAAATAAACAAGGACTCTGTTTGCTGGAAATCTGCCAAAACACGGCTAGGTCGACGGACTACGCGACGGATCGTCGTGGTCACGACGGACCGTCATGGACTCCGTCATCCCATACTTGTGCAATTTCTTCTGCTGCTCTCTTCACCACCCTCGACGGCAAGTATGACGGACCGTCATAGGCACAACGGTCCGTCGAGGGTCTTCGTTCCAAAACACTTCAACTCTTGGAATTTGGGTACTGGGATCACTTCTCTGAACTTTATGACGAACCTGCAGGACGAACCGTCATAGACACGACGGACCGTCACAAGCTTCATAACCCCACACTTGGTCAGACTTCCCCATCTTCCTTCCGCAGCTGCACTACGCTGCCACCTACGGACCGTCGCAAGCACGACAGACCGTCATAAGCTCCGTAGGTGGTCTCTTATGCATTTCTTCGCTCAAAATCTCCGCATTCAGCTTTGGACAGATTTCCTGCAAAACAAAGAGAAACTTATATAAAAATTAGCACAAAAAGACTTCCGGGCACACTAAACTTAAAGAAAAAGTATTAATTATACCGTGAAACCAAGGTATATCAGGAACCATGCAATTACTACCTTGTGCTTCCAAGAACCATCTTATACCTTGATAGAGGTATATGAAGCTAACTCACTAAGTGGATCCACTAGCTAAACTTATGTTATCATCTAAAAAGTATGACCCATTAATACCCACAATGACTACATGTTTATGGAAACTTGAGTTAATATGAACTCGCATCCCCATATAAGTGCTCAATACTACTCCTAAAAATATACTTAGCTCATATGTTTTAAAAACAACTTCTTTCTTTGGTTTGAGATAGTTACTCAAAACTAAGATTAAAAGATCTCTTGGAATCGATGCTACTTTTTCTTGCTCAAAACTCTTTTGGAAATTCTTAGTTTCCTCTTATCTTAAATGTGAAAACATTTATAAACTCTTAGGGAATACTTAGTTTCCTTATAACTTTTGAGAAATGAACTCAACTCTTTACTGTTTATTTGGCTTTAAACTTGAGTCTTGTAAACAAAATCAAAATATTGCTAATGACTCTTAAAATTTTTGAAGAACTTAGCTTTGACTTGCTTATTATTTTTTAGGCTTCGCTCTTAACTTCTTTGACTTTGACCTTAGGTTTCCTTGAATTCGATTATCGATTCAAGGTTGATGATCTCATGTTTATGGATTATTTTGTGATGTTTTTATGTACCTTAGAATGTTGGAATCAACTAAGAAACATGGGTAAATCACTTAGGAACTAGTAAGAAAACTGGGGAAAATGGGGTGAACTAACATCCTTGGCGCTCTGAGGGGCATGGGGCGCTAGGCCCGAAACTTCAAAGGCCAAGTTGGGGCGCTCTTGCTGGCACAGAGCCTCGAGGCCCTACGGACAGATATTTTCCTTTGGGGCTATGGGAGGCGCAACGCCTCAACCCCCGTACCAGGTGTCTCGGTTTTTCTCCTTTGTTTGTTATCTTTAGACCTTCTAAAATTCCATGGTTATTTCCCCCAAAACATAGAATCATTAGTAAAATCAAAACTTAATATATTTATATTGAAAAAACAACCTGGAAACATGAATCAAATCAACACTAGGTGTTCAACAACTCAACCAACAAGAATTCGATAATGTTCTTCAAGAACTTCATATTAATATGTAAACAACTCAGCAATCACTGAATTGAAACAAGTTTGGTGTGTGAGTGAACTGACCTAACACTAAATGATCTCACATACCTTATAGGGATCAACCCCGACAAATTCCACAAGCCAAAGTTCAATGATCTTGAACGTTCTTGTTTCCTCTTCTCCTTTCTCCTCTTTTCTCATGTTCTTTTCTCTTCTCTCAAAATCCTAACTCTTTTGGTAAAAGTGTAAATTGAATACTATAAGTTTAAGACCTAATAATATTACCAAAAATGAATCAATTAGGTTGGGTAAGGAAAAGACCAAAACACCCTTTAAAATCCCTGATATGGACATTTTTTTAATCTGACAGCCCAACTTCCAAAGGGCATATCTCACTCATACGAACTCGGAATCATGAAAAATTGGCGGTGTTGGAAAGATCATTCCAAGGTCTTACTAACCATATTTGTAAATACACCTAAACCATCTTGGGTCAGGAGTTATCGTTTGAAGATGACCATAAATTCATTTTTTCCTATCTTAAACAATATTTCAGATTTCTCATTCTTTCCAAAAAATTAGACTTTGAACTTATAAGTTTCTTCCTAGTTATTTCGATTCATACTCAAATGAGATTTCTCTTACTAGGCTAAGGGTGTAACATCTAGTTCAAACACCCAACAAGCAAATGCAAAAAACCAACATGCTCACTCATAATTTAAGGGGTACTAAGAAAAAAATTAGTACATTGGTCTGAACTTTTCTCCGGATTCAAAGAGATATGGATATCTCTTCTTCCTATCCTCTTTAGCTTCTCAAGTATCATCTCTACAAATTGATTTCTTTGCATAACTTTGACTTGATGCTACTGCCTTTGTTCCCAATTTGTGAACTTGGCGCTCTAGATTCTTAAACGGAACCTTCTCACTAGACAAGTTATCCTTGATACCAATATCCTCAGGTGGTATGATAATCGAAGTATCTCCCATGCGCTCCTTCAGGATGGAATGTTGCTAACTCTTGTGGTAGCCCTAACTCACAAAGCTACATTGCCCATTCTCTAGGATATACTAGAAAGACCAATATACTGGGGATTGATATCCCCCTCATAACACCCTTCATGGGTGAAACTTTTCAAGTAATTCAATCATCTACCTCAAACTCTAATTCCATTCTACTAACATCAATGTAGGATTTTTTTTGACGACTCTATGCTGTTTCCAATCTCTCTTAAACGATTTTCATTTTTTCCATAGCTTGATGAACTGACTCTGGTCCCATTAACCTTACTTCACCAACTTCAAATCATCCAATAGCTGGTCTATATCTTCTCCAATAAAGAGCATCATAAGAAGTCATTTGGATGGTAAAGTGGTAATTGTTGTAAGCAACTCAATCTGAGATAGGTGATCTTCCCAATTACCCTTGAAATCATTCACACAATCTACTTCGATACCTCAAAACCATCTACCCCTTGTTCAGAAGCCATCACTTTTTTTTGCTTATGAACATTTGCCTTTAATTCAAGCAAAATAGGGTCTTGATGTTGGTCACCTTTGATCGCTCATACTAATGATGACTCAAACCCATCCGTCACCACCATTTCTCCTTCTGTGAATTCCATTAATCAAACTCCTTGTTGTGCAAGTCTATGCACCTCTTGTGCTAACTCATTCTTACCTTCCTTAAAATGGATGGTACAATCCATAAACAACCTTCTTAAGTAATCAACAACAACATTAGCCTTACATGAGTAGTAAAGAATACTCAGGTCAAATCCTTGAGTATCTCTAACCACCTTTCTGTTTGAGATTAAACTCTTTCTAACTAAACACAAATTGTAGACTTTTGTGATCGGTGAATGCATCCACATAACACCATAAAGATAATGACAACCAACTCTAAGTTATGGGTTGGGTAGTTTTTCTCATGAACTTTCAAGTGTCTAGAGGCATATGTTATAAGTTTGGCATTCTTCATTAATACACAACCCAACCAAATCTAGATGCATGATAATACACAATAAAACCTTAGTACCTTTCGATAAAGTCAAAACTAGGAAGTAGTAAACTTCTTTTTCAATTCCTGAAAGCTTTTCTCACAATCTTTAGACCATTGAAACTTAATTGTCTCCTAAGTTAATTTGGTCAAATAAAAACCCTATCTAGAAAATCGTTCAGCTACTCTTTCAACTCTACTAGTTCCATTCTATATGGAGGAATAGAGATAGGAAGAGTATCTAGAATGATGTCTATACCAAAGTTTATTTCTCTTTCATGAGGGACTCTGGTAGATCACCACGAAAAAATTCTAGAAACTCTTTCACTATAGGAACTGACTGAATGAGAGGTACCTCAGCACTTGAGTCATTTAATCAGACTAAGTGATAGATACAACCCTTTGAAACTAACTTTGTCGCCTTAAGGTATGAAATGAAACACCCTTAGGCACTGCTGAACTACTATTTCGCTCTATGATTGGCTTATTAGGAATCTAAAAATTGGCAAGTCGAGTTTTATAACTATTGAGACATAACAGGAATAAATCAAGTCCATACGAAGAATGACAATTGAAATCTACCATGTGTAACTTAATTAAATCAGCCATGGTATTCTTGTGATTTACGAATGAGACAATCACGATAGACTCTCTATGCTAGAATAGACTCACTAACATGTGTAAAAACACTGAATGGCTTATTAAGTTTCTTAGGAATAACATCAAAATTCAAAAGCAACATAAGGAGTTACAAAAGATAAACTCGCCCCTAGGTCTAGCAAAGCACAAACAGTAAAGTCAAAAACTTAGATCATACTTGTGAAAACATTTGGCGAATGGCGACTATTTATAGATTATAAGCAGTTTGTTTCCTAGCTAACCTGAAGTAGCTTATCGAGGTTCAACTTTATATTGTGGATCAATTGAAGAAGGTTGGGCCTTATTTCCATTATTACCATTACCTTGCATGGTTTCAGGACACTCCCTTATAAAGTGACCCTCTTGCTCGCACTTGAAGAAACTTTTCTGCCCATCACGACCCTTACCTGGGTGTAGTTTACCACACCTAGCACATGCAGGAGCCTTGATACCCTTTTGTACCATACTGCCTTGAGAATGGACATGTTTAGCTTTAAAACTATGGGAATTTTGACTATTGTACTCACATTTGTTCTTAGGTGCAGGTGCACCAGCAGATGGTGGAGCAGGTCCCTTATGTATATGATGGATGACCGGGTGGCATCAATCTTTTGGTGCCGGAACTCGTTCCCTGATGTCTTAGCCCTCTTATACTTAAACTTTTCGCTATCCTTCAGATTATTCTCCTCAACTTGTTGTACATGGATCATAAGCCTTGCTAAGTCCATATCTCCTATCAGCATAGTTGCCTTGCCTTCCTTGCTTGACTAACGAGACAACCCAACAACAAATAAACTTATCCTGGTCCTCATGTCAGCAACTATTTCCGGATCATAGCAGGAAAATTTTACGAACTTTAAACTGTACTCTAGCGAAAACCTTCATTTGGTATGCAACAAGTTCCACCATCTCCATTTTAGCAATATGCATTACATCAAATACCAACCACTTCTTGTCGATTATCTCTATGTCTAATTTGATAGGTTCCAACTTGACTTAACATCTGGATAATCTCACAGAATTCAGAATAGGTAACTTCTTCTTGAAGTTGCATTTGGTAATTTTTATTCCTAAACATTCCTCCTAGCTGGACGACCTCTGACTTCTCTTCGTGGAGGCATGATTCTCTAGACACACATGTAGGCACAAATTAAAAGGAAACTTTTTAGAGATCAAACTCTATCACGTGAAATGAGTATGAAGGAAGTGAAGAAATTCCTAAATGTTGTGACCTTCTAATTATAGATTTGTTGTGCTTTACACCAATAATTTAGACTCTACAAACACAACTTTATAGACTCCCTAGGACTCTTAACTATGTGCTCTAATACCAAGCTTGTCATGCCTCAAGCCTACACAGTAGTCATGGACGGCACTCGAAGACCATCGATGGCCTCAAACAGACACTTGGCATGGCTTACTAACTCAGCGAAAGACTTAAACAAAAAAGATAACTCAAGAAATAACTTAAAAGTAATAATTAACCAAAATGGCAAGTCAAGTCTTAATCGCTTACAAGTGAAAGGAAAAGACTAAAGAAACTAATATTATCTGTCTATGAAGCCTCTAAAATAAAGAGAGATGTTGGGACAGGACCCCCAAAATAATCCTAACAACTAAAAACTTAAAACAAATAAGTAAATGATAAAGATACCTTATGAAATGAAGGGAGGTTCACCAACTGACTATGAGCTGCTCACTGGATCAACGGTATGCTGACTACTGATCCTAGTTACATGCGTCTGCATTAAAAGATAATGCGGCACATTGAATGTACGAGTATGCGAGTGCGAATTCTAAAACAACATAGGCTTGAAAGAGATTATTAAAGAAACAGTTACATTGACTCTTCTCAACTCATGAATTCTTAATTTAACTCATCTCATTATAAAGTAGTTTAAAACATGTGCAATATATAGAAAATGAAAGTTGTTTAAAACATGTTATCAAATCATAATCATAATATTGTAACGACATATCATAATTCCTCTCAAAGTCTACTTGTGCAATGCATAAATGAAGTCTCATACCCCCATTCATACTAAAAAGAACCCTTTGAGTAACCATGTAATTACTATTGTTGGAGTTTCTCTAACGACAACCATCACCATCCTATACCTTGCTGGGGTATAAGAAGCCAACTCACTAAGTGGATCCACTAGCTTAACTTATGTTATCATCTAAAAAGTATGACCCATTAATACCCACAATGGCTAAATGGTTTATGGATACTTTAAGTTAATATAAACTCTAAGGCTGACAAACGGACAGGACCGGTTTTACCGGAAACCGGACTGGTACTGGATTTTTCTTACCGGATTTTACCGGACCAGATTTACCGGAAAAAACAACCTGTTCCGCCCGGTCCGTTTGTTACCGGTTTGGAATCGGGTTGGACCAGTTTGGAACCGAGTCTTACCGGTTCATCTGGTACCTTTTTTTTTTTTTTAAATTTTAGTTATTTTAATTATTATATAATATTATATATTTATATTAAAAACTTCAATTGAAAACTTTAAAGTTTATATAAATTTGAAATTGAATTTATACTTTAAAGTTTATATTGAATTAAAGTTTCAAATTGAATTTAAAGTTTATATTGAACTTAAGTTTGAAATTGAATTTAAAGTTTTTTAAACTTTATATTGAATTTAAAGTTTGAAATTGAATTTTAACTTTAAAGTTTATATTGAATTTAAAGTTTTAATTAAACTTTTATTAAATAATTAAAAATTAATTTATAAAATGACATGAATTAAATAGAAGAGACTATTATAAAGAAAATCAAGGCGAATAGCCGTATATTTATTCAAATAAATAAATTATACAATAAAAATATTAGAAAGAGAATAAGAGTACATAATTTAGGAGGAATTGAATAGTAATTGTTATACTAACAATTGCATTTTTTTAAAAAAATTATTTTTGTAAATTTAGTATAATTTGAAAAGAAAGATTTTTAGGAATTGACATTTGTCATTCTTCTTCCATTGCTTCCAAGCCATCATCACTATTCTCACCAAATATTTCATCTATTTGGTCTTCTATATGGCTACTTAATAGTGGTAGTCCGGTGTTTCTTCTTTCGACATTGACCCAATCTCAAAACAACACCGATATTTCCAAACTGTCCTTTGCTAATGAATATCGATGATCTCCAATCATAAATATCTCTGCACTAAAGGCTTGATCCGAAGCGACCGATGATGCTTGAATCGCTAGCACATCTCGAACAATCCTAGAAAGGGTCAGAAATTAATTTTCACGATTCTTCCACCATATTAATATTCGAGGTTGAAGTTGTCCTTCTTCATGCATAATATTTTCCCGTGCCTGGTTGAAATATAAATCAAAATCATTATTAGTAGAAGATTCAAGCTCAAGATATTCATCCATCCAATAATCTGTATCATCACTTTTAGGCTTAGAAGATGAAGGTTCAACTATTGGAATATTTTTTTCCATAACTTTATATGCATTATATAAATCTCTAACTTTTGTATAAATGCTACTTTTACATTGTTCAACACTAGGAGTTTCATCATCTTTAATTTCTAAATTTACATAAATCTTTTCAACCATTCTTTCAACACCTCTTAATTTATAATTTGGGTTGAAAGTAGTAGCAGTCAAATAGATTTGAGGAATAGGGAAAAAATATTTTTTGAATTTTTCAATCATAAAAGCAAGTGAATCTTTAAATTGTTCTTTTCCTTTATATTTAACAAATTCAATTGAAATAGCACAAATATTTACTAAAACAGAAGAAATAGTAGGATAATATTGACCAGAACATGCATTTGTTGCTCTATAAAAAACATTTAAAAAATCAATCAGTTCTTTTGTATTTTGCCAATCTTCAAAGCTAATTCTTAAACTCGGATCTGCATTATGAGCATTTAAAACTAATTGTAGCGGTTCTTGATAAACATAAGCAACTTGAAGCATTTCAAATAAAGAATTCCATCTAGTGCATATTTCTTTTGGAATTTTTCTATATGCAAGTCCACATTTATTACAACGATTTTTAAATTCTGTAATTCTAGCTTTTACTTTAGCTTTAAAAATCCAATTACAAGCAAGTCTAATTTTTTCACAAGAAACTCCAATTGAGAAATACCATCTTTTACTATTAAATTATAAACATGTGCGGCACACTTAATATGAAAACAATCATTATCAATTGGACAAAGTCTAATTTTTAAATAATCAACGACTCTTAAATTATTAGAAGCATTATCTAAAGTGACACTTATTATTTTATCACATATTCCATAATATTGTAAAATAGAGCCTACTTTTGATGCTATATCGATTTTAGTTTCTTCAACATATTTATATGCTAATATTAATTTTTGCATGTAAGGGGTAGGGGTGATAGTTGACCGTTTTGGGCCCCAGCCCAATGGCTTGAAGGGCCAACGGTCGTAAAAGGCCCCACTTAATTAAAAAAATTGAAAAAACCGACTAAACAGGTTCTTACCGGATTGGACCGGTACGGAACCGGTTCTTACCGAACAGGTTCAACCGGATAAAAAATTGGGAACTGGTCCGGTATACCAAAAGACCGGTTCCTTACCGGTTCAACCAGTACCAGACGGACCGGTACGAGAACCGGATTGGAACCGGACCAGACCGGCCAAAAACCGATCTGTTTGCCAGCCTTAATAAACTTGCATCCCCATATCAATGCTAAATACTACTCCCAAAAATATACTTAGCTCATATGTTTTAAAAGCAACTTCTTTCTTTGGTTTTAGATAATTACTCAAAACTTAGCTTAAAGCTCTCTTGGAATCAATATTCCTTTTCTTGCTTAAAACTCTTTTGGGGAATCTTAGTTTCCTCTTATCTTAAATATGAAAACATTTATAAACTCTTAGAGAATACTTTGTTCTCTTATAACTTTTGAGAAATGAAGTCAACTTTTTACTACTTAGGTTTAAACTTGAGTCTTAAAAACAAAGTTAAAACATTACTAATGACTCTTGAAATTTTTGAAGAACTTAGCTTTGACTTGTTTATTAACTTTTAAATTTGACTCTTAACTTTTTTGACTTTGACCTTAGCTTTCCTTTAATTGGATTATGGATTCAAGGTTGATAATCACATGTTTATGGATGACTTCATGATGTTTATATGTACCTTAAAATGTTGGAATCAACTAAGAAACATGGGTATATCACTTAGGAACTAGTACGAAAAGGTGGGAAAAGAATGGGGTGAACTAGCGTCCTTAGAGCTCTGAGAGGCATGGGGAGCCAAGCCCCAAACTTTAGATTCCAATTTGGGTCACTCTGGCTGGCTCGGCGCCCCATGGTCCTAGGGACAGAAATTGTCCTTTTGGGCTATGGGAGGCGCGACGCCCCAACCCCTGTACCTAGGTGTTCTCGACTTTTTACCTTCGTTTTTCATCTCTAAACCCTCTAAATTCAATGGTTCGTTTCCCAAACACTTAGGATCATTAGTAAGCTCTATATCCAATAGATTTAACTCGAAAAAACAAACCAAAAACATGAATCAAATCAACACTAGGCATTTAACAATTGAACCAACAAGAATTCAACAATTTCTTCAAGAACTTATATTAAAATGTAAATAACTCACCAGTCACTGAATTGAAAAAAAAATTGGTTAAGGAAAAGACTAAAACACCCTTTAAAATCCCGGATTTGGACATTTTCTTAATTCGACAGCGCAACTTCAAAAGAGTATATCTGACTCGTACAAGCTCGAAATCGTGCAAACTTGGCAGCACAGTAAAGATCATTCTAAGGGATTTCCATCCATATATGGAACTACATTTAAATCAATCTAGGGTAGGATTTATGATCGTTTGGATATGACCAAAAACACATTTGTTCCTAACTTAAACAATTTTCCAGATTTATAATTCTTTCCAAAAATGAGATTTTTAAATTCTAAGCTTTTTCTTAGCTATTTTGATTTGCGAGATGTTACACTTACCTTGCAAAACCTTATCATGGATCTTACTCAACATAGCATCCTTGAATTTTCTACCTTTGATTTTATCTAGAAATGAAGACCTTGCATTTATACTAACTAGCAATCCACCCCTCCAAAATATCTCAAAAGTCGCATAGAACTATTAGCCAAATCCTACTTTCTTAGCCAATAGTTGTTTGGTAACTGATAAGCAATTCAAGTTGCCAATGCTCCAAGATAATTTAGGTAAGGCATGAGGATTTTTTATCGATGAGGAAGCAAGTGCTTCTATAGGTAAATCTAAGAAACTACCTCCATGTAGGGTAAAGGTAAAGGCAACACGCCTGTGGTCGTTATATATACGGAGGAAAGCTCCGACACTAATGGGGTGTATGATACACACCTCACATCATCTGACAATGAGGGGGACTCACATGATTCTCAAGATTCTATCTCTAACCTGAGAATGATCATCTACTATAGGCCCGACAAGCAAAGAGATGCTCGAAATCTCGCCATAATTTTTCTTGAATTCTAGAGCTAACCCTCAAGCTTTAGCTCCAATCCCTCCTCCAGCATAGATAGTGCCTCCGATTCCACCATTTCAAAGTCTTCCTATCCAGTCAATCTACCGACTAAAGGTCGAGGGATTGAGGACTATCCTAGAAGAGAAGAGATTGTACACATATAGTGTGGTATAAAAACATTCAACAATGTAAGACACTCTTAGGTTCCACAGATTCGAGGTCTTCACCAAAGCCCCGTGGTTCATATATTCCTACTTCAGTCTAGAAGTTCTACTCTGCATATATTGACTTGGTACCTCAAGGGAAAAAGAAAGCTAGTCCCTTCAAGACGGTGGACTTTGTGATGGTCTTAGGAAAGAAAGTGAAATGCAACAGGGATGATATAAACGATGTATTCGACCGTGCCTCTGACTTTATACATTAATACAGAGCATGATAACGATAAAGAATCTAGATGATTTAAATGGTTGGACCCCCTTCTATCTGGCACCACACTAAGGTGGATTGAGGTCAGGCATTGATAAAGAAAAAGGGCCTAAATGTTATAGATATATAATGGTTTGGATTTATCAGCAACACGATAATGTCGTCCCAGAACAAGTCTATCATCTGCCACCCAAAGGCAGCCTACTTAGGGAGTATCATTGCTAGAAAGCGGCTTGACTTGGATTCAATCGATCAGCAGGAGATAACCATTAGAGCCAACCAGTGCTAGACATCTCTCCTCATTCTGGTGTTGATCCTTGAGTTGTATTGACGATCACAAGTCCCACGAGATGAGAAGAGGGATGTCAAGTTCACACCTACATCTTCTATTGGAATTCGATGTATATATGCCGAGTACATAAGATACAAGGCAGAAAGAGGGCAGCTCCACTGGATATATCCGGAGGGTTGACATTGATATGATACCTGTAAAGGCAGTCATTCCTACTACGAACACTAGATTGAACATCCATATCCACTCTTTTCAATACTTTTGGTACTTCTGTTGCACTCATTCCCCCTAAATCTGCAACTGCAACTGCTACTTTTTCACCCCGACCTCTGATCACACATGCGATGTTAATGTTCCGCATGCCTCTTGTATAGAGGATGCAATTATTGAGATGATCAAGAGAGATATTGTTACTACATTATCATCTCTTTGAGATTTTATTGATGCCCCCTACAACGATAATATAGGTGTATGAGAAAGGTCCAGGATTTGTTAATGTGATGACATCCTTAAAGGTCGATCTTGTTGGACTTTATAGGGATGTAGACGAGATGAAGTCCATCGACCTCTCTATGCTCTTTGGAACTGTGGACATATCGGATGCCCCCAGCTTAGATATTCAAGCATGTTCAAATGTTCCTTCAGCTACTACGATCGGAGATGACATTCGAGTTGATCACGCTAAGGGCGAGTCAGATGCTGAGAAAGACTATGAACAGCATGTTGAGATGAGATGAGGTAATTTATGAGGACCTGGTAAACTTGGAGGGTGCCATATACGAGACTGCAAGACAAGACTCTGTGAGAGACACTTCCATGGTGGGCACTAGTGGAGACAAAAATGATGTGGCTCCCAACACAGATGCCTTGACAGATTAAGCGATGCATATGCAGACTTCACCCAGGCTTTGTCTGGTAGCAGGATTAGTTTTACCTTCTTGTTTGTCGTTTTATTGATTGTTCTATTTTTAGTTGCGTTTGAGGACAACTATAATTTTTATTGGTGGGGTGAGATATTTCCATAACTACTTCTTTTGTGGGTTGTTTGTTTTGAATATTATATTTTGTGATGTGAATAGTAGAGATTATTCGATTATATATATTCATCTTTGTTTTGGTATTGCGATTGTTCTTAGCTTGTTTTCATAGAAAATAGTTTTGAACCAAATCTTAAAATTTTGCCACCTCTTTTATGTGTTATTGTTTTTGTTCTAGTACAAATTTGAGTGTCGGTTGTGGTCAATATCGATGACCTTAATAGTTCTCTTAATTAAACAAATGAATGTGCGACTACGATGAGGCAAACAAAGTTACATAGGCAATGCGCGAACTTTGAGAGTCTTGTTGTGACTAGCTGATTCTCGTTGAAGTCTCTTCTGATGAACATTGCATGCTAGCAAGAAAGTTTGTGTGAATGTGGAACATCTTTGTTGTGAGGGCATTTGAATACTTTTGTTGAGTTTGAACCTGCATTTGAGGCAAGCACTGTGAGTTTGACTACAATTGATGATGGTGAGTCACAATTTGAAACTTTGAGTGCACAATTAATCATTGTATGAGTAGTTTAAATGTTTTTGTGTGCATTTATGTTGAGTCTTATGTAAAATTATTTGTAGACATCTATGTTGAACTAATTGATCTTGAGTTTTATTTGAGGACAAGCAAAAATTTAAGTTGGGGATGTTGATGAGTCGGAGAGTTTGACTCATTTAGGTTTTGTTTTGATAACATAAGTGTCCACAAATGCCTAATTATGCTCTAAGATGATATGAAAATATTTATTTAAAGTATTATATGATAAGGATCAAGGTAACGACAATAACAAACAAAAAGAAACTAACAAGCTAAAAAAGTGAATGAAAAGCGATCCTGGTAATCGCCAAAACCACTCGGCGAACTGCTGAGTGGCTTTTTAGCCCACCTAAAGTTTTAGTGTGCCAAACTTAGGAAAAACAAAATTGGTGACATAAATGGGAAATCGATGAATCACCGATCAATGCAACTTGGATTGCCACAGTTAGTGGACATGAAATGTTAAAGATGAATGCTAAATGGCGATGGAGGAGAACAAAGGGCGTATCTCCTAACCACTCAGTTCTGATTCCCAATTTTAGAATTAGACTTTTCTTTGAAATTGTCCAATTTTAATTGTATCTTTGAGGATTCAGTATAGGTTTTTCGAATTGAAAAATTTCAGAATATTGTAAAAGTTTGAAGACTACGCTCGGCTGATGGCCAATCGAGTTGGTAATGATTTTTACTTTTTTATGATATCTACCTAAAACTCTAATTCTTGGGGTGTGGTCATTGTTATTTATAGGTTAAATTAGCTTATAGGTATTATAATTTACTAATATTAATCCTTAATTAAGTGGGTTTAATTGTTAGTTTTGTTATAACCATGAATTATAGTTGCAAATGTAATTCTACTATAGAGTTTTGGGCTTGCTTGAGAAAGAAATCTTTCAATTGACGATTGTAGTTATTAGGTTAATATGGCTTTGGCTCGAAAGAATAAACTTTAAATTTGATTCTACCCATCTAGCTCGAGAGAGTGGATGAATTAAGGTGTGGGTTGTTCTTATTTTCTTAGCTTGTTCATGTTCGAGAGAAATCACTTGATTTGTGGTAGTTGTTCGAGAGAAAATTATCATTCTTATGCTCTAGCCTACCCATTGATATTTAGTTGTTTGTTGATAAATTCTATTACTCATATAGTGAAATTTGCATATAATCGATCACATTACGAGTGTTTCTCCCTATACAGTTACTTTCCTCTGTTTTACTTGTGTTGTGGCTGATAATTGATCATCTAAACCCCCCATATAACATTGACTATCACAACCTTAGATTTATTTACTTGTTTTCGATAATGTATATACCTATAACCGGACAGACCACTTTATAACTTCACAACTAATATATAAACATGTACCACTCCATGTGGGTTCGATCCCACCTCTTTGTTAGGTTTTCATACCAATTAATGATTGTTTACACCGGAATCGGATGAGCTACACTTCAACATTAATAAAAAACCATTATTGAAACATCTCAACAAAAATGAGAGTAATGAGAGACTCTTCAACTCTAATTATCTATAAAGTCTCTATAGTCCACCATGTATGTTGGGGCAAGAACCACAACACCCTAAAAGACTAAACTGAAAGTGAAAAAGTGAAATAATTTGGACTGCAAAGAGACTCTCCAAAGCTATGGAATGTCAAAAGATCTAAATGAAGCACTTGTTAATGATCTTGAACACGTTTATTTACGTCATTATAAGATGCAGATCAAATGACATCAGTACATTGAATATACGAGTATGCAAAGAGAACTAAATGAAATAGATAACACTAGTATGCAAAGGGAACAGAATGCAATAGATAATTGAACTGACAAGGTTATTCAACTTAAATCAATACAAATCAATAACAAAAGATGACATGTTTAAAGCTTTATAAATAAAAGTACTAACTCAAGGATGTGTATAAAATACAATAATTTACGATCCACTAAGTTATGTTGAAAAGCAATAAGGAGTCATCTGAAACGTACAATCCTTTAACCATGTTGGATAGATAGTTTACGAGGAATGTGAGTTGTCTAAACTCGTCCCCATATCGGTGCTCAATATTAATCGCAATATATATATAAACTACTCTTCTCTATTTTGTGGTAATTACACAAATAACTCTTTCAAAAAGCGATAATGAAATATCCAAACTCATAAATTCTTTCAGTAGAAATTGAAGTTTCTTTTTATTAGTGTAAAGTGTTATATTTGGCATTACTGAGTTCGCTTGTATTTTTTTCAATCACCATAAAATTCTTCTAGATAATCATCTTTTTTTTCTCAAGAAAATTAGTTTAAGATCCTTGGTGGTCATAAAATATCCTCAACAATAACATAAAAAGACTTATTAAACTTTTCTCTTAAACTTAGTTTTGAACGTACTTTAAGACATTTGATTCGAGCATGCATGAATTCTTAGTAGTAATGGGAGTCACTAGGAGTTAATATAAAGAGGACAAACATAGCCACAACTTAAAGGAACACGTGCCGAATAAAACAAAGAAAAATTGGCCCAGTGTCCCCGGGCGTTCTTGTACTGATATACCATGGTTTCACGGTATTATTAATACTTTTTCCTTAAGTTTAGTGTGTCCAAAAGCTTTTTTGTGCTAATTTTTATGTAATTTCTCTTATTCGCAGGAAATCTGTCTAAAAGATGAATGCAGAGGTTTTTGAACAAGAAATACAAAAAAGTACCACCTACGGAGCTTGTGACGGTCCTTCATGATCGTGACGGTCCGTAGGTGGCATCGTACTGCAGCTGCTGAAGGAAGATGGGGAAGTCTGACCAACTGTGAGTTTACACAGTGTGTGACAAACTGTCGTAGCCATGACAATCCGTCCTTCTAGTTCTTCATGAAGATCAGAGAAGTAGTCCCAGTACCCAAATTCCAAGAGTTCAAGTGTTTTAGAACGGATACCCTCGATGGCCCGTTGTGCCTGTGATGATCCGTCATACATGACGATCCATCGGGACCACAACGATACATCGCGAATCCCGTCGATCCAGCCGCGTTTTGACAGATTTCCAACAAATAGAGTCCTTATTTAATTAGGTTTTATTTTTTTATAAATAGTTCGAAAAACCTCATTTTTGAGGTTAGACTCTTGATTATTTTTTAGACTCTTTGTGAGATTCTTGATTATTTTGAGATTCTTGAATATTTTGAGACTTTTGTGATTGATTGTTGGTGACTTTTGCCGATTAATCAAGTGAACTTTTGGATTTTACTCTTTCTCATTGAAGTAAGTGCATGAATTCTTATATCATATATTGAATATTGTGATTATGACTATGGGTAACTAAACTCCATAACTAGGGTTGTGGGAACCATAGGCGAATAATGAGGTAAACCCTAACTAAAATAACAATTCTAGAATAGTGTCTTGCATGTATTGATAATTCTTTCTCTTAGAAGTCTTTTTAACGGATGGCCAATGTTAGAACTCGCCTTAATGCTACTTGCCGGACCAAGGAGGTAGATTTAGTGTATACTATCTTATAGGCTAGTATTGATTGGTACTAGGTAATAACTTAGTCAAATATCGAATACGATGCTTAATATGAGGTAAAGATAAGGGTTAGGATAGCAATACACGTAGCCGGACCAAGGTGCGGAGTGAAATTTTCTACATGCCGGACCAAGAATTTAGAAATACATAACTTATCACTTTGCATGCAACATACTAGGAAAGAATTGTTATACTTAAAATTATCAAGTTATGAACTTGTGGGGAACACGTAAACCCTAGTTACTTTGATTAATTGATTAAACTCCAACATTCGAAGCTGTTAGTTGTCTCCTTTAATTTAGCTAGTTATTTTCATTTATTTAGAAAAAGAAAACCCCCTTTTATCATTTTTGCTTTCCAAGGAAGTAATTGACTGAACAATAGTAATAATAGATTGAAGTTAAGTCTAAACTATTTTCCTCGTGGGAACGATCCTAACCTCATTAGTTGGGTTATTTACTTGACACGACCGCTTTACTTCTTATTTGAGAAGTAAGTTTGAGCGTATGAGCTACCGTAGGGGGTGAAGCCCCAGAATATTGGGGTTTGATTTGGATGCACTGCTGGTGGGCCGCCCCAATCCCCAAAGGACAAGGCCAGTTTCGAGCATATTGTTGGCATGGCGCCCCAACCCCTCCCAACTAGTCCGACAAATTTTTGTTGTTGAAATTTAGGCTTCAAACTAGTTTTGAATTGGGAAATTTCTCCTAAACCCTTCTAAATTCTCAAACCCAACGCCAAATTCATAGAAACTTCCACAAAAACTCTTCCAAAACATGAATTTTACTAAAGATTCACAATGCAAAGAATCAACAACCTCCATTGGTAAATAAAGGAACAAAAATCAAGAAATATGCCTAATCTTTGAGACATAACTATTACTTGGATCAATTTGAATGTGTGGTGTAAGTACGAAAAAGTCTAACACCATGAGAAGCTTCACATATCTGGAGAGAACTATGTTCATGGTGATATCCTCACTAAAAAAACTCTTGAAACGCTGTCTTTTTCTCCTCTTGAAACCTCACTCTAAATCTTTAAGCATTAGGGAACATGAAAAATAGGTCTAATACTAATTAGACCTTCATTTGGTGTGAAAAACATGTGGCTAGGCTAAGTAGGAAAAGGAAAAGACCAAACTACCCTTATAAAATGAAAGAATTTCCTTAAATAAAAAGGTTTCACTCAAATTGACATAACTATTTACTTCAAACCCGAAATTAAGAAAAATAAGAGGCGTTGGAAAGAGGAATAAACTACCTTCAATTCTATAGGTCATGGGCCACCTAACTATGTTCTAAAATATATGGTCATTTGAAGTTGACCATAACTAAAAATGGATGGTTAACTTGTACGAATCTTTCTTTAGTTCATTTCAAAACCCAGGGTGTTGTCTCCCTCTTGGGAAATTCATCATCGAATGAGATCAAACTAAGAACAACAAGGGAGGTTCTAACTACTCGTCTCAAGCACAAAACATGTGAATGGCACAAAATGAACATATCAACTTAAAGAGTACTTTAAAAGGGATTAGTACCTTGGTTTGGAACTGATTTGGAAGGAAAGAGGTGAAGGTATCTCTTTTTAATATCCTCCTCAGCCTCCTAGTAAATTTCTCAACAAATTGATTCCTCCATAAGACCTTGCCTAATGCAATTGCCTTGGTTCTCAACTTGCAAACCTGACGATCGAAAATTTGATCAGGAATCTCCTCATAAGATAGGTTATACTTGATACTAATATTCTTGAATAGGTACAACGAGTGAAGGATCACCCAAACATTCTTTATCATAGAGATGTGAAAATACCGTATAGATTGTTGTTAATTCTGACGGTAGCTCCGAATCATAAGTTATGTTGCCAACTCTCTTGGACATTATGTAAAGACCAATGTATCGGGGACTGAGTTTTACCTTCTTACCAAATCTCATAACACCCTACATAGGTGAAACCTTTAAATAGACCCAATCATTAACCTCAATTTTTAAGTCTCTCCTCCTAACATCTGTATAGAATTTCTGACGACTTTGCATTATTTTCTGCCTTTTCTAAATAGTCTTCATTTTCACCATATCTTGATAAACAAGTATGGACCTATCAACTCTGACTTCATCAACTTCAAACCACCCAATATAGATAGAGCATGTAGCCCTACGTAATGGTTGATCATATCACGTATATTGATTGACATTTCTAATAGAAAGGTTAGACAAGTAAGTATGTATTTTTTCGAATCTCTCCCGGCAACGGCGCCAAAATTTGATACGCTCAAACTTACTTCTCAAATAAGAAGTAAGCGGTCGTGTCAAGTAAATAACCCAACTAGTGAGGTTGGGATCGTTCCCACGAGAAAATAATCTAGACTTAACTTCAACCTGTTATTACTATTGTTTGGTCAATAACTTCCTTGAAAAGTAAAAACAATAAAAAGGGGGTTTCTATTTCTAAATGAGTGAAAATAACTAACGAACTTAAAAGAGACACTTAACAGCTTTGAATGTTGGATTTTAATTAATTAATCAAAGTAACTAGGGTTTACATGTTCCCCACAGGTTCATAACTTGACAATTCTAACTATAACAATTCTTTACTAGTATCTTGCACGCAAAGTGATAAGTTATGTATTTCTAAATCCTTGGTCCGGCATATAGAAAATCTCACTCTGCACCTTAGTCTGGCTACGTGTGTTGTTATCCTAACCCTTATCTTTACCTCATATTAAGCATCGTATTTGATATTTGACTAAGTTATTACCTCGGACCAATCAATACTAGCCTATTAGATAGTATACACTAAATCTATGTTAATAATTCTTTTCCTATTATCTACCTCCTTGGTCCGTCAAGTAGCATTAAGGCGAGTTCTAACGTTGGCCATCCGCTAAAAAGTCTTCTAAGCAAAAGAATTATTAATACATGCAAGACACTATTCTAGAATTGTTATTTTAGTTGGGTTTTATCTCATTATTTGCCTATGGTTCCCACAACCCTAGTTATGGAGTTTAGTTAATCATAGTCATAATCACAATATTCAAATATATTAAATAAGAATTCATGTACTTACTTCAATGAGAAAGAGTAAAATCCGTAAGTTTGCTTGATTAATCACCAATAACCACTTGCAAGAATCTCAAAGTAATCAATAATCTCACAAAAAGTCTAATGATTATCAAAAGTCTAACACTAATACACAGAGTCTAAGAATACGATGTCTAACAATCCAGAGTCTAACCTCAAAAATGAGGTTTTTCAAACTATTTATAAAAAATAAAAACCTAATTAAACAAGGAATCTATTTGCTGGAAATCTGCCAAAACGCGGCTGGGTCGACGGACCACGGGAAGGATCGTCGTGGTCACGACGGAGCGTCATGGACTCAGTTGTCCCATACTTATGCAATTTCTTCTGCTGCTCTCTTCATTACCCTCGACGGCAAGCATGACGGACCGTCATAGGCACAACGGTCCGTCGAGGGTCTTCGTTCCAAAACACTTCAAGTCTTGGAATCTGGGTACTGGATTACTTCTCTGAACTTCATAATGAACCAGAAGGACAGACCATCATAGACACGACGGACCGTCACAAGCTACGTAACCGCACACTTGGTCAGACTTCCCCATCTTCCTTCAGCAGCTGCACTACACTGCCACCTACAGACCGTCATAAGCACGACGGACCGTCATAAGCACGACGGACCGTCATAAGCTCCGTAGGTGGTCTCTTTTGCATTTCTTCGCTCAAAATCTTCGTATTCATCTTTTGACAGATTTCCTGCAAAACAAAGAGAAACTTATATAAAAATTAGCACAAAAAGGCTTTTGGACACACTAAACTTAAGGAAAAAGTATTAATAATATCGTAAAACCACGGTATATCAATCTCTCCCTGATATTATTATTTATATTTATCTAAGAATCTTATTTCAGTTCATGTTTCCTTAATAAGCTATCGCATCTTCTATTCCCATGCACGATTTCGGGATCTCAAAAATCTGGTGAGGGGAGAAGAAAGGTGGGAAGATTAGAGGGGCCACTATTGTCTTAGCATTCAGTGGGTTGAAAAGTGGCATTTTACAGGAAGGGTGGTGATAGAAGGCGGTTTGAGGGAAGGGAAAACTTAATGGAGGGTAAAGAGCAATCGACAACCATAAGTGGTTGTTGTACATCTCCATTGCTAACCTCATTTCCTCTTAAATTACTTTGTCTTGGAAATTTAGGTTTTAAATCAAGATTATCACTACCCTCCCCTTGACCTTCACACCCAAGGAGAGAGATTGCCCCTGCATGCTCATCTCCAACCATGAGTGTGAAGTCTAGTTTGGGTTTGGGGTGTGAATCACATATAAGGTATGCTCTCGGATGGTTATTGAGAGAGTGGGGAGAGTTATAGAAGGTCTTGGTGAGTTCCTTGTGAGAATTGTCTTGGGAATTTATAGGTCTCCTTACGTTTGCTCTTCTCCTCTAGGATTAAATGGGAATTTACGGAATTTTAGGGGCTCTTTTAAGTCAATATAGATGGAGCTATTGGGAATACAAATATTACTTTTAGTGAGGTTTCCACTTTAGGAGTAAGTATCAATTCTAGGAATATTTAAAGGAGGTATGTTGGGGTTAGTATAGGAAATAACGGAACTTCTAAATTAGAATCGGCATGAAAAAGATTGATATTGATACATGTTTTTGATGTCATCTGGTTGCTGGTAACTATTTTGGGGCCATCTGATTACGTTCCGTCTCTGGATGGTCTCGTCTATGATCATAATTGTGATTAATGTGGTGTTTGTTCTTTTTTCCAAAAGGAGACTATTTTCCAGACCTCCTGCTTGTTATCTGTATTTAACTATTGGATGAATGGAGTCCACATACATCTCCTCTATATTATTGGGTCTTGGATTCAATGTGTTTTTTGGGGCATATTTGGATCGCGTGCCCGAAAACACCATATCTATGGATGAGCCTTCGTAATGGAGGGGTTGTTTATGGTGGCCAATACGAATATATTTTTGTACTGGAGCTCCGATAGGTACTTCCACACAAATATTTGCATATCTACCTCTGAGTGCCTCCGAAGTACATACATCTGTTTTTACTATTTTTCCATGTTTTTACCTATACAGGAAAGTATGTAGTGGTCATAGAATTCAGTTGGTAGTTATGGGAGCATGATCCAAATGGCTGATTTCGTTTCCTTAGATCACGAGGCTACGAAGTTGGGATTCCATCTCTTGATTGATAGGAAGTACATGTTGACAAACCATGCTCCATGTTGTAGTGTTTTATGCAAATTCTCCTCTTTGAAGAATTTGAAAATATAATAGTCGCATCCTAGATTGATAAGCACTATTTCTTATGAGCCTCACCATATAATGCTTAAAAAAAATCAGGTACATGTGATTGATTTTTTTCCCAATTATTTTGATTAAGATGGAGTAGATCGATGTCTTATAGATACTTTGTTTCTCAACCTCTATAAGCTGGATCCCCTCCTTTTTATATTTGGATTCCTTTTGTTTACTTGTTGGGGAGTTTGATATTGTGTTACCGCTGAGGTCTTCAATAATCATTTCCATCGTGAGCAGGGACATACCCTTATGGGTTTCATGGGGTTCACCCAAATCCCCTCGGCGAAAAATTATTGCAAATTTTCTGTATCTATGTGGAAAAATTATTGCAAATTATGAAACTCCTCAATGACAAAGAGAAATTGATAGCCCAGCAGCAGGTTCTTTGAAACTAAGCTCCATGTCGAGGGTTTGAATCCCTTTGTTAGCCTTTTCTTTTTTTTTCTTTCTTAATTTCAATTTTGTTTTTCATGTATTTTATTTTTTAAAACCCGCTAAAAGTGTGGTTTTAAACCCGAAAAATTCAAGGGTCCGCCATAAAACTATATACTACCACTATAAAAAAAAAACTAATAATTACATGAGGATTTTCCTAGGAATTAGTATGAAAATCAGCAGGAATCTTATTTTCCTGCAAATTTTGATACTAATTCTCAAGAAAATTCCTTTGTAATTAACAGTTTTCTTGTAGTGTACTACTTCCTTGAAGTTTTATTTTTGTTGGCTTGTTTACATGTTTATACTTTTATTTATCGAACCCCTTGAACGAAAGTCTTGGGTCCACCACTGCTGGTGAGAGTTGGTTTTCTTCTATATTTGAATAGGGTGATTGATAAGCATGTCCATAAAGGATATGGCTGCTTCCTTGTTGTTTTCCGCTATGGTGGAGACCTTATGTTTTGCAACGCCATGATTCTCTAAATGTCCCCTGTTTCCGGCAGAAAAGACGGGTTCAAGGATTCACCGATGATATGCGACATACATGTTTACTACTTTAGAACACAAGTCCCAGAGAGGGAAAAATGTAATATTCAATAACACCAATGAGGAAAAAAGTTGATATGAAACAGATAGATTCTATTAGAAATAAAAGATACCTAAAATTTATAATTTAATATGTATACAAATGTCATCCATTACACTTACCATGAGTGTGTCAAATGTATTTGTCCATATAAAGTTAAATATGAACTCAAGTTTGCCTCTTTCTTTAGAGAATGAGTAATTAGATAGCTAGATATTGAAGTAGTGAATGAGGATTTTAAAGAGTTTGAAAACGCCTTTCGTTATTTGGTGTAACTACTTGAGCTGGATGAAAGGAAACTCTCTCCAATTTTGAAGGTATTTCTCAATATCTTATTCATTGCAACAAAATATTTTCTTTGTGCGTCGGTAAAGAAAAACATGTTTTTTGGGGGAGGGATACTATTTCACCAATCGAGTCACATGTATCTAACATATTCAACATAATGATTTTCCACAAAATGATGACGAAACGTATAAATTGTACATATCTTTCCATTTTCTGAGTCATTATAGCAGGCATATGCCAAACGTGAGGTAGAACACCTGGTAAAGAGACCCAATCTTGAGTGAAATAAATACCACAACTTCTGACTTGTTCGGCAAAATCATCACATAGTATATCAACAAAGCACAAAGTTATGTCTCTATCGGTTGTCCGAATTCCTTATGATATACAACTGAAACAGGTTCTTGCTAATGGTAAAAAAGGAGGGTCGAACGTCGGGGTTGTTCTTATTCTACCGGAGGAGTTTGAATTAGCTCCTTCCGATGGTATTTCTCCTGAGATGAAAGAAAATATAGGCAATTTGTCTTTTCAGAGCTATCGCCCAATAAAACAAATATTCTTATGGTAGGCCCTGTCCCTGGTAAAAAGTATAGTGAAACAACCTTCCCTAGTTGAATTGTTGTACATATTGAAAGGAGTCGAGATTGATGAGGAGTTGTTTAATGATTCTCGAACATGTACTTGTTTTGAGTGCCTATTTATTTTCTATCGGTATATATAGATTGATCACAAGTCGAAATATGGTTAGATCGATATTTAGAGTACTACAAGTATAACAATATCCTCAAGTTAGTAGTGAGTTGCTTTCACATGTGATTGTTCGTACATTAAGCGTTTGTATAATCTTAGTAATTTTTGGAATATCATAGTTCTTGATGCTCATAAATCGAATGAACTATTTGTCAGTAGTAGTTATTAATATATGGATTGTGATCACCCATGTTAAATAACTCGGCCCTGTATTAAGAGATAAAGAACATAAGAAGTTACAATAAAGAAGTTATTATACAACAAACCACTTCCCACACACTATGTGGATTGAGGTTGCAAATAGTTTTTTTGCACAGATAACTCACACCTACTCTTCAACTTTCTCTTCAAATGGACATAACGAGTAGATTGTTGAATATAAATACACATATTATGATTGTCGCTACATGTAATCTAACGACAATTAACTAGTGCCTCTAAATCCCTTATTTGTTATTGTATAACTAGTATATATGTGTGCCACGATATGTATATACATGTCGTCCATTAATTACACTTACCATAAGGGTCTCTCGTGTAATTGTGTATACAAAGAGAACAAGGTTGATTAGAAGAAATTTGTCGACACAGTTCTATGAAACTCTCTTATTAACAGACTTGTTCATTTGGTATTCCCGAGATATTTAGAACAATAACTTTGTAAGAAACAACAAATTAAAGATTGAGGATTATTTTTAAAACTAGAAACTTAAAATCAGCAAAGAAATAGAATCTGAAACAGATTCGAAATAATATAGAAAATATTTTTCTCAAAAAAGAAAATTGAACTCATTGAATGCACAAGTGTTTCCTTAATTAAGGAAATTATTCTACTCAAGTACACGATATTTATGGTATATATCCTCCAAGGACAGTATGACGTTACTGAAATCCATAAGGCATATGAGTATAGCCATTGTATATGAAAGGGTACTCCATTGTTGAACTTGAATCAATTCCATTATTCATCATAGGATGCATTATTGAACTTGAACCAATTCCATTATTCACCAAACAATTTTCTGTCTCAATCATCGTAGAATAATCTGCGTTGTTAATTGATAATCATTGATAGTAAGAAGTCCATTATCCATTCCCGCGCCCATTGAATTTGCACCACTAATTGGAATATTTGCTTGGAAGAAGTTGTCGTAGTGAGTAAAAGGATTCACATAAGAAAAAGGCCATTGAGTAGTTTGGTTCATCAAGTTGTTGTTGTTCCATATTTGTTGTTGATGAGAAAACGAGGAACTTCCAATATTTGGATCTTGATCATTCATGCTCTTCAACAATTCGATTTTTTCCTTTGCCTTCTCAATCCTTTTCTCAACAACTCCAACAAGATTTTGTAATTCTATTTGAGATAAATAGCCAAATCTTGAATCCCAAGTAGGATACTTTTCTACTTTGAACTCATTGTTTTTCTTTTCATCATTTTTGAAGAAGTTGGACAAGGTCTTACCCCTCTTAGTCCGCCCATCCTGTGACTGATTTTTGTAGAGATTTATTAGCTCTTGAACGTCATTTGAATCATTTGGCCAAATTTGATAATTATAATTTCCTTCATATATGATCATGCTTGCTTTGATGTCACAAAGTATTGAGAGTTCTGAGATTTTCTTGACTAAGCCAGCTTTTCGATTTACCAAAGTAGACTTCCTCTTCTTGTGATCTTCAATAAGTTCCATTTTGATTTTTGATCTTCCCATTTTGTCTGCAGTCCAAGAAAATACACATAATTATTTAAATCAAAGAAAAATTACGATTGAAAACAGACACTATATATAGGAAAAAGAGAATTATACTAAAATAAATATTTATTCATCTTGAAAATCCGTCAATGAAATAATGAAAAAGGCTTTTCTATTGGCTCTACGAGTCTCACTGAGTCCAAATCTCTTAGGAGTACGGAGTCGATGAAGTTTAAATAATCAAATAGTACACAATATATAACTACAAAATTTGAAACGTTAAACAAAAAAAAAAAAAAAGAATAAAAGTTACCTGACTTGAATGAGCAAAGTGAATTATATTTGCTCTCGAACAATAACAACTAAACCATATAATAATATGTTTTGCCATATTATATAGTTATATAGTATAATTTGACGCGTTTAAGTAACTCATTTTTAGAAATTATAATAAGTAGGGACTAATTAATAATAATAATTTTCTTCTCCTATTACTTTTAGGAAAGACATACGGAAGGTTTCTTCTTCCTCCTCCATTAGTATTTAGTTTATATTAAAAAAGGAAAAAGGGACAATTTTATGTTAGTACTCCGTCAACTTTTCTTGAATTATACCAAGTATGGTGATACGATCATTATTATACAATAAAATATCATGAAATATTATTTAATCGATAAATTAATATTTAAAGAGTGTTTCTGAGATTCAATAAAGATTAGTTTTGATTAAATCGGTTGCAAAATTGAAGCGTCGATTTAAATGAAACCTCTTATGTAAAATGATATTCATTAATTTGAGGTCACGATTAATAATCTCAATCAATAAAATGAATGTTAATATCCTATTAGATTACTCGGATGAAAATGATACATATATTCAGATGGTCAAAGCTCAGGAAAAATGAATAATGTGGATGATGATGTATTTAAGGAGACACTTATCAAGTTTAGAACTCTCCACAATATTTTGGTTCAGTTTCTAAAAGACAATACCAAAATTTTTAGATGTAATAAGAAAAGTTCGATTTGCGTTGTAATTAGGTTTAACTTTTGTTAATAAAATAAGAACACTGTAAATCATATTTCACTAAATATTTTATAGATATTTTGTAATTTAAAAAAAATATTAATTTATAATATTAATAGAAATATATTATAAATCAGTAATTTTTTTCTGTTGACTCAAGTCAAAATCGGGAAGAATATTATCTTAAAAAAATTATTAATTTATCGAATATTAATTTGGAGAGGTTTTTTATGCCTACACTAAAAATATTATTTTCCCAAAACACTACTTCACTGTCAATTACAGATTTTCTATTTAATCTTGAAGGTCCTCGTCTCCTCGAAATATCTGATTTTACATTAGTTTTAATTAGGGGCCACTTATCGATGATTTCGGATCGATTCTGAAGCTTATTGATTTTATGACGTATTGATTGTCGATTTATTGACATATTAAATCGTTATAAAAATTTTAAAAGATCGAATTATCAATTATTCAATTATCGGTTATTAATTGTTATTGATGATTTAGTTATCCTTTTAACCCTTTAAATATAACACAAAAATATTACTAAAAGACACTTGAAAAATAAGTTGACAAAGTAAATGAACTATGCACATAAATTGACATATTGTAATTTGAACAAAAGAAAGCACATACATATTGTAGAATAACAAGTGTTTAAGACAATCAAATCAAGAATAATAATATAACTATAGTTTATTAATTTACTATGACTTATTAATTAAGTTGTTAAGAAAAAAACTTCAAACCACTAAAAAAGAATTTTAAAAAAAAAAAGTTAAATCACAGCATAAAGCGTAAATCAATAACCATTAAAAACGGATAATAGTTTAAATGGAAAAGGGCCTAAAGTACCCTTGAAGTATCAGAAAAGGTACAAAATTATCCTTCATCCACCTATTGAATCCAAAATACCCTTCTCATCCACCATTGGCTCCAAAATACCCTTCTCATCCACCTTTGAGTTCAAAATTAACCACTTATTTAACGATTTTAAATTTAAACTATTTCAATATTTTTAATACACGACGCTCAACTATTTGTTATAATTTAACTTATTAATATAATTTATTAATCAATCTACTACCCACCCATTACTAATTAAATCACACTCAAATAATAAACCCGCTCCATTACTAATGCACAACAAGAAAGCTACTACAAATGAATGTTTCTAAAAATTTGAGGCTAAAATGTCCATAGAAGTGCATTATCATACATTCAAGTCATTAATCAAAACGGAAAAAGACCTAAAATACCCTCAAACTATTGGAAATTACACAAAATTACCCTCCATCCACCTGTTGGCTCCAAAATACTCTTCTCACCCACTTATTGACTCCAAAATATCCTTGTCATCCACCTTTGGATTCAAAATTGACCACTTATTAACGGTCTTAAATTTAAACTATTTATATATATTTTTAAATATGTGGCACTCAACTATTTGTTATAATTTAACTTATTATAATTTATAAATCAATCCACTACACACTCATTATTAATTAAACCCCACCAAATTAATTAATTCTCGCTATAGGAGGTATTTCCTCTGACTCAACACTGTTATAGTAAGATTAGACATTATAATCAGGTAAGTCTTTGTAAAGGTAGAAAGTTCTCTACAAGTGTCCATTCTTACGCAAAGAATGCCTCGGGGAAGTGCAGAGGTGATCTAGGGAGATTATTTTTTTCTAGTTTTTCATCATTAGTTTAGCAAGACTTACGTCCAAAGTGTTCGATTGTACACACTCGGGGCTCATCTAACATGTCTTACACAATTATGTGTTAAATTTTCTAGTTAACATTGTTGACACTCATAATTCTTGAATAAATGAATGATACTTCATGATTTTTTAATTTATAGAAATACGAAGATTGAGTAACTCAAATAACAAGTTATAATATCACATCTTCATTATTTTGTAACAGTGTCAGAGTTATTATGCGTAACATTTTTAAAAAAAATACATAACGAATTTTACTTATCGTTGCCTTCATGTTTTTTCATGTCTTTATTTAGCCATTTGAAAGTAATTTTATATTAATTCATGATGGAGTGATGTTTTTTTTTATAATTATGTTATAAAATTTATTTTCTATAAGTTTTTGAAAAACTCGTGTAGACAATAAGACCAGAAAGCGTGTTATATCTCCAACTTCATCTATATATAACTTGTGTACGACAAAGAATGT
>JAKWIY010002996.1:0-55225 GCA_027704805.1 Solanum corneliomulleri | reverse complement strand
AATTAAATAACTTCTAAAATTTATCAATCATTATCCCCAAAATCTGGAAGTCATCACCACAAGAACATCTATCCTCAAATTACTAAAGCTAAGAATGTCTAAGAAGCTAAAACAAATAAATAGCTAGTCCATGCCGGAATTTCAAGGCATCAAGACGTGAAGAAGAAGATCCAGTCCAAGCTAGAAACATTAGCTCACCCTGAAATCTGGTGTGATGAAGACTGGATAGAGTTGCGGTTGAGTTGAAGACGATGACACGTTTGCTGCACTCAACAATTAACAAAGAAAAACAAATACAAGTAGGGGTCAGTACAAAACACAAGTACTGAGTAGGTATCATCGGCCAACTCAAAATAGAAAACAGTATGTGTCAGATAATAACATAAAACACAACAAAATATTAACAGGTGATAGCAACACGCATAAGAATCATTTATAAATAACATCAAGTACACCCATGAGGACTCAAGCCTCCATACCATACTCATTTGGGAAATAGTTCATTAAATTGAGTATATTAACATCTTTCAAGATTATTCTCTTTGGTATCCTGGTCGGAACGTGACACTCCGATCCTCATCATACTATCCTGGTGTCGGAACGTGACACCCGATCCACCACTACTACTATCCTGGTATCGGAACGTGACACCCGATCCACTACTACTATCCTAGTGTCGAAACGTGACACCCGATCCATTAATACTATCCTGGTGTCGCAACGTGACACTCTGATCCTCATCATACTATCCTGGTGTCGGAACGTGACACCCGATCCACTACTACTATCCTGGTGTCGGAACGTGACACCCGATCCATTAATACTATCCTGGTGTCGCAACGTGACACTACGATCCTCATCATACTATCCTGGTGTCGGAACGTGACACTTGATCCAGTAATACTATCCTGGTGTCGGAACGTGACAGCCGATCCACTAACCTCATTCTTTTAGTTCATCAAGCCTTCTTTCATACCAAGGCATCATCATTAACAAAGAGGTTTCAAGGTTTAGGATTCAACAGCCTCATTATGCTTATTTTATCACAATTATATAATCATATCATGCAAGCACACAATTAAGCATATAGAAGTGTTTACAATACTACCCAATACATATCATTCGCTATTAAGAGTTTACTATGAAATAGCATAAACCATAACCTACCTCCACCGACGAATTCGTGATTAAGAAATCTACTTTTCCAAAGCTTTGCTTTTCTCTTCGTTCTCTCCTCTTGATCGATCGTTTCTCCCTCTCTCTGTTCTTTCTATTTTTCTTATTCAAACCCTTTTTCTTTTACCCTAATTAGCATATAATTAAGTATAAAGGATGACAAAAGTAACCCACTCAATTAATTCAAGGTATCTCCTTTACCCCCCAAGTAATGAATTATTAACAATAAACCACTAACTTTATAATTATAAGCAGCAATAGTCCAAAACGCCCCCTAAAACATTTAACTTAAATCCGACCCAGTCAGGGTCACAACAGCCTGTGACGGTCCGTCGTGCCTGCGACGTTCCGTCCTGCTGCTTCCGTTACAAAGTCAGAGACTCAATTTCACTAAAGGGTCTGTGACGGCCCGTCATGCCTGTGACGGTCCGTCCTGCCATTTCATCGCGAAGTTCAGAGAGTCGATCTCAGTACCCAAAATTTCAGAATTCTAAGTGTTTGGAACGAGACACCCTCGACGGTCCGCCGTGCCATGACGGTCCGTCGTGGGATTTTGTCGACCAAGATAGTTTTCCTGAAATAAAATCTGCTGCTCAAAAGACTAAACAGGTAGTTACAAGTTCTTTACTCAAGTCAAGCCCATAAAAACCAACGCATAGGTATCCAAGAAGTTGAAGACTTTGGGCTAAAAGGGTCAAATTTATTTTCTAAGTCATGTATTTTTTGTTTTTTTGTGGGGCTTAAGCCTTTGTGCCTTTATTTATTCTTATTCTTTTTAGATTAGAATAGGTACAAATGGAAATAGTCCAAAGACCCAAAATAAAATGGGTTCAAAAACCGGTCCAGGCGGACAAAAATCGGACTTGGACCCAACTCTCTCTCTCTCTCCTTTTACTTTTCACCTATTTGCTTATTGATTTCTGCCATTACTTTTAGGGTTAAATAATTCGAATCCCTGCAAGATGTCATCTCGTTTTAATCACTTATCTCAATCGATTAAGTATAAATAAACTTTAAAAATAAATTTTCGCAAAGCTTAATAAGATAACAAAATTGATACTTCACCTTTCAAACAATTTTAAAGAATTTTCATCTCAAAATTTAAGTTAGAAATTATACCCAAACAAGTTAGTATAGGATAATCGCGAGTTATTTAATATTTTAGGTGCTGTAAAAACCTTACTAAATTATAATTATGAATTCCCGAACCCCTTTAAGTTTTCGATCGATTTTCTGTTTTAAGTCTTTTGAAAACTAAGTTTTTCTTGATTTTTCTCAAAAAATTAAGTGGCGACTCTAACAAAGTCAAAAACATATAGAAAAATATCTTCTGGCGGTGCATGACATTTTCTGCGAGGCATGAATGTCTTCTCGTGATGCGTGATTTTCCGTGTGGCATGAATATCTTGTTGCGATGCCTCAATATCAACTCGTAATGCATGATTTTTATGCGATACATGAATATTAACTCGCGATGCATGATATCCGCGAGGCATGAAGAATATACCTGCGATGCATGAATAAATTCTTGCGATGAATGATTTCCCGAGACATGAATATATTTCCGAGATGCATGAATATTAACTCGTGATGCATGACTTTGCGTGAGGCAGCATGAATATTGTCCCGCGATGCATGAATATCAACTCGCGATACATGATTTATCGCGATGGATGAATACTTTCTTGTGGCGCATGACATTTTTTGCGAGGCATGAATATCTTCCCACGATGCATGATTTTCCACGAGGCATGAATGTTTGGTACCAAATGAAGACAGTGCTTCAATCAAGCCACGTAATGATCTTCTGGGTGCCCCCTGGATAGTGATATCGTCTCAATTGACAATATGGTAAAATTACTTTCCAGGTAGTGTATCACTTAAATCGATAATAAAATGGCCCTCTGGGTGGCGTATCATTTCAATCGACAATAAAAATAAAATGACCTCAAGGTAGTGAAACTTCACGTCTGCATATACGATGATGAATGATAAAATTACTTTCCAGGTAGTGTATCACTTAAATCGATAATAAGTGATATGGTAAAATTACTTTCCAGGTAGTGTATCACTTAAATCGATAATAAAATGGCCCTCCGGGTGGCGTATCATTTCAATCGACAATACAAATAAAATGACCCTCCAGGTAGTGAAACTGTCACGTCTGCTAATACGATGCAGATGACGTCCTTGACGAAAAGCTGTAAATTGTCTTTCTCGAGATTTTCATTTGATTTATTCTTGAACATAGTTGTATCTTTGCTATAGACATTGTGTTGTTGGGAATTGGATGAAACAATGTTTATCACGTTTCCAAGTCTTCGATATAAGCAATATAAAATAATTCCTGTATACACAGAAAAATTGTAAATTTTGGGGAGAGCTTTTCGCCCCCTTGACTTCTCCATGTTACCAATCGTAAGAACTTTTTGATTTTAGATCAAACTAATAAACCTTCTTTCATAGAAAAATCATTAGTTTTAAAGCGAACTGATCTGTGTCAATTTCTTTAGTTGTTTGTTCCTTGTTCTGCTATCTCCGATTGATTTCTGATCTCCTGACTCTTGATAGGTAAGACAAAATATTTTATGCCAAAACAAATGAAATAGAGGAAAAATCTTAAGAAAAATAAATTTCAAAAAGTAGTATTTTGAAAAACGGTTACTGCCAAGTATCATGTCACGTCAGGTTAGTGAAATTCTTTGAGTCTGATGCTTGGAGATATATCTGATTATTCGTTGGAGAGTATTTCAAGACACTCAAGACTGCCGATAAAACTATGTTGAATTTTTGAGGCCATCCTCAAAATTTTTGTCCCAGTTGCATATCTCGGCTTATCTTCAACAGCTGGTGAGTAAATCACGGAATTTTTGAGATCCTCCGGAAAATTCTGTCCCAATTGCCAATTGCAGAGTAACTTTAGTCTTGACTCGTTGAGGAAAATCTGTCCCAGTTTCTATTTTAAGGCAAAATAGAAATCTTACGGGAGATATGACTGAACCCTTGTGGCTCCTACATATCCCATTGAGACATGAATCAGGTAAAATGTAGTTCCCATCAAAGGTTAACAATAATAAGAAATTCACAAAGAAACTGATCGAGGCCGACATAGGCCGCCTACGTATCTCATTCTTGAGAATTCAGGTCGAACGTAGTTCCAATACAAAGAAATATTAAAATGGATAAATGGGTGACCGAGGCCGACATAGACCACCTACGTATATCATTCTTGAGAATTCAGGTCAGACGTAGTTCATTACAAAAGGGATAAAATTCAAAACAAAGCAATTAGAAGCAAAAACAGAATGAATAAAAGGAAATGACAGAAATACAAAATAAGCTTTACACGTAGTATCTTTTGACAGCATATGAGTGTATCGTCTTTAGCTAGGCAGTGCCATCCATCTCCGACAAGACCAAGGCACCTCCAGATAATAATTTGCGAACCATGTAAGGGCCTTGCCAATCCGGTGCAAATTTCCCTTTGTACTCTTCCAGAAATGCGCTTGAGGACCAACTGACGGATTTCAAAACTTCTGGCTCTGACACTCTTGTGGAAAGCGTGTATCATTCTCTATCGATATAGCTGACCATGACAAACAACAACCATCTTTATTTTGATCAATCAAGTTAACTGATCAATCCGCTAGCTGACCCATTCAACAATACTCAACTCAGCTTCTTTGATAATTCTCAAGGATGGTATCTGAACTTCAGCAGGTATGACTGCTTCTTGTTACATATACTAGAAAACATGGAGTAGCTCCGATCGATATTCTTAGAGTCATTCAATAACCCAACAAAGCATATGATAACATATCATGCCAACCTCGGTGATAGTCGATTATTTTCCTCAAAATCTTCTTGATATTCTTATTGACAACCTCTACGACTCCGTTCATTTAGGGACGATAAGCAATTGAATTTTGGTGAATGATCTTAAATTGATCATATATCTCTCTCATCAAGTGACTATTGAGATTTGCACCATTATCAGTAATGATGGATTCTGGTACTCCAAACTAGCATATCAAATTATTGCGAACAAAATCCGCTACAACTTTCTTGGTTATCGGCTTGTAAGAAGTTGCTTCCACCCACTTGGTGAAGTTATCAATGGCAACCAAAATAAACCTATGTCCATTAGAAGCGGCTGGCTCTATCATACCGATGACATCCATACCCTAAACTACGAATGACCAAGGTGAACTCATAACATTGAGTTCGTGAGGCGGCACTCGGATCAAATCACCATGCACTTGACATATATGACATTTCAGCACAAACTTGCAACAATCATGCTCTATAGTCATCCAAAAAATAGCCGGCTCGAAGGATCTTTCTCGCCAAAGTGAGCCCATTCATACGCTTACCATAAACTCTAGAATGTATTTGTTCGATAAGCTTCACAACTTCAACAACATCTATACATCTGAGGAGACTTAAATCTGGAGTCCTCCTATAAATTACTTCCCCACTAGAAAGAAATTGAGGGCCAAACGGAGTATTGATTTCTTCTTGTTAGACGTCGCATTCTCAGGATAAGTTTCGGACTCTAATTTTTTTAATATCAAGATACCATGGCAAACCGTTGGGTTCTTCTTCAACATAGGAACAATGTACTGGTTTCTCCTTTATCTTTATATCCATAGGATCAATATAATCAGCATCTGGATGTTTAATCATTGTGTCGATGGTGGCAGGATCATCGGCTAACTCATTATGTATTATGGGAGTATGTCTGAACTCAATCTTAGGGAATCTTTTGCACAACTTCCGTATGTACTGCACGTATGGCATAATTTTTGGTTTTTCCACAACCCATTCTCCTTGTACCCGATGAATTAACAAATCTGAATCTCAAATAACCAGAAACTCGTGGACATTCATGTCGATGGCCATTTTCAAACCAAGAATACAATCTTCATATTCAGCCATGTTGTTTGTGCAATTAAATCGGAGATTAGCTGCCATGGTATAGTGTTGACCACATTCTGACACTAAAACTGCTCCAATACCTCTTCCTTGGTGATTTTCCACTCAATCAAAGAATAACCTCCAACCCGGATATGCTTCAGAAATATCTTCACCCACAAATGATACTTCTTCATCGGGAAAATAAGTCTTTAGCGGTTCATACTCTTCATCGACAAGATTTTCCGCAAGATGATCAGCCAAGGCTTGTGCTTTTATCGCCTTCTGAGTCACATACACAATATCAAATTCACTCAAAAGCATTTGCCATTTAGCCAACTTTCTGGTCGGGATCGCCTTCTGGAAAATATACTTCAATGGGTCCATCCTGGAAATGAGATATGTAGAACAAGAAGACAAATAATGCTTCAATTTCTGGGCAATCCAATTTAGAGCACACCATGTTCTTTCTAAAAGAGTATGATGAGACTCATATGGAGTGAACTTTTTGCTTATGTAATAAATTACTTGCTCCTTCTTCCATGTCTCGTCATGTTGACCAAGTACGCATCCAACTGCGTTATCTAAAACAGACAAATATAGCAACAACGGCTCCCTTCTCACGGAGGAACCAACACCGGTGGATTGGACAGATAGTTCTTGATAGCACCGAAAGCATTCTGACACTCTTCAGTCCATTTTGTCAAATCATCTTTCTTCAACATCTTGAAGATAGGCTCACACACCACAGTTGATTGAGCTATGAATCAACTAATGTAGTTCAACCTCCCTAAGAAACTCATCACTTCCTTCTTAGACTATGGAGGCGGTAATTCCTGAATCCACTTGATCTTGAAAGGATCGAGCTCAATACCCCTCCTGCTGACTATAAGTCCATACAACTTGCCAGCCGGCACTCCAAAAACACGTTTGGCAGGATTTAGCTTCAAATGGTAACGACGTAGACGATCAAAGAACTTTCTAAAATGAGTCAAATTGTCTGAACTCTCGCGGGACTTAATTATGACGCCATCTACATACACCTCGATCTCCTTATGAATCATATCATGAAATATGGTCTTCATATCTCTCATATAAGTAGCACCAACATTTTTGAGACCAAATAGAATCACCCTGTAATGATATACACCCCAAGGAGTTATAAAAGCTGTCTTTTTTGCATCTTCTTCGTCCATGAGGATTTGATGATAGCCTATGTAACAATCCACAAATGACTGCATTTCATGCTTAGAATAATTATCGATCAGAATGTGAATGTTTGGCAACGGAAAATTATCCTCTGGCCTGACATTGTTGAAATCCCTGTAATCGAAAAAAATTCTGATCTTCCCATATTTTTTGGTGGCCGAAACGACGGTTGACAACCAAGTCGGGTATTGTGTCATTTCTACTAATAGTGACTCAATTTGTTCGGTGATCTCGTCTTGAATCTTTAAACTTAACTCAGCCTTTAACATCCGAGCTTTTGGTTTCACTGGACTAAACTCCGAATTAATCGGCAACTTGTGAGACACAACATGGGTACTTAGTCCTATCATATCGTTGACTTCCCAGACAAACACATCAATGTATCAGTTAGCAAATGAATAAAATCCTTTCTTTGAGATTCATTCACGTGGACACTAATTTTGACTTCTTTGACACACTCTTGGTATCCCAAATTCGTAGTCTCAGTTTTATCCAAATTTGGCTTATGTTAATTTTCGAACTGCTGAAATTTCTCAATGACATATTTCGGTACCTCATTTTCCTCTTCGTATTCTTCACCCTCGTCATCATCTTTCTCATTTTGTTCGTTCAGATCGTGATATGACATGACATTGGAAGGTTTAAAATTAATATTACTAAAATTATAAACAGACAAAGTTAGAAAAGTAAAATATAGCAGAAAAGTAATAAACAAGTTTTCAATAAAAGATGCTTTCATTCAAATTGGAAAACAATGCAAAACTTTTTTCATGGCAAAGGGCCATGTTGCCTTTTTAAACATCACATGGGGAATTTTAAATTTCATACAATTCAATAAAAATCAAAATGGTGGGTCTCGGGCCTCTTCCGGACTACAACCAATTTTCAAATCATGCATAAACAATGTCCTTCTACCAAAATGATCGGGGAATCAAGATTTGTGTGGAAGTCCAGTTCTGCAGGGGCTCTCCAAGCTTAGAATCACGGATACCAGTTAGCAAAATTTCGTCTTCTATGACAACATCGATCTCTTCAAAAAGGCCACAGATCCCTTCCACAAGGTCGTCATGATCGGCGTACTCACGGACTGGAAATGATTGATACAGATGAGGGATTGGCTTAGCCAATGCTTGATCACTGTTCTTCATCTTCATCTCATCATCTGTGGGGACGTATCCCAAACCATATCTCGCTCCATTGACGGAAACTTGAATAGACTCAATAATTTCTTGGGAATTCCTTTCCAATATGAAACCTGGCTGAACCCATTCTGCAGCATCACAGTGGCGATCATCTGGTACACAGAAGACATAGGAGGTTGTGGGGGCCAAATCCTCACCGGTGGCATTTACCAGCTCCACCATGTAGAATTTGGTGCTTCACGAGACTTCATTAATAATTAGCGCCTGTCTGTTGGAGTGACTCTCTTCGCCGTGAATAACCAGTTCTAGGTCCTTCCAAATGAACTTTATCATATGGTGAAGAGTATAAGGCACAACCCCAACCATGTGGATGAAATGCCTTCTCAGAAGAAGGTTATATTTGATGTCAAAGTCCATGAACTGAAACTGTGCACTGTATTTCGCCGAGCCCATTTGGATGACCAAAGTCACTGCTCCCAATGTGTCCCTTTATACCCCGTCGAAGGCTCTTACATTGATTTGGTTTTGTTCCAGCTTCCCCAAGTCAAACCTTAACTGTCTCAGAGTCAACAGTGGGCAAATGTTAAGACCAGACCCATGATCCACCATGACACGGTTTATGACCCTTTCACGGCATATGACAGTGACATGCAATGCCTTGTTGTGCGACCTCCCTTCAAAGGGAAACTCTTTGTCACAGAAGCTAATCCTATGCCCTCGGATAACATGGTTTATCATAGCCTCTACATTATCACTGCTTGTGCCTACGGGCACATAAGTGTCATCCAGAGACTTCATCAAGTCCTGCTTATGCAGCTGGGGGCTCATCAATAGGGCCCACACAGAAATCTAAGCCAGGGTTTTCTCTAGATGCTTAACGATCAAATAGTTTTGGGGCTGTATATTCCTCCAGAATTCTTCAGCCTCGCCCTCACTTATCGGCCTTTTTACTTCGTCCTTATTCTTACCTCTAAGATCCAACTCTTCAAATGTATAACATCTTCCAGATCGAGTCATACCCTAAGTGATAGCTGTTTCAATCACAAACTTTGGCCTAGCAAGAGTTTCTTATGGCACCAAGGCTACAACCTTTGCGGGTGTCAGGATCACAAACTCCTTTTTCTCCATATTGCTCAGCGAGGCCATAACCCTTTCTAACTCATCATGAACAATCAGAGTTATCGCCTTAGTCATGCACCAGTCATCATCCGTCTCTATCATGTTGATATTGACGCCTTCATGATTCGGCAAAGGATTGTCTTGACATTGGGTGCGACTGTTTGAAGAGAAACCACTTCTTGGTCGATCAAATCTTGAATCTTGTGTTTGAGGTTGATAAAATCCTCACTATCATTTCCAACGCTGTTATAGTGATACGCACACCTTTGATCGGATCTATAGAATTTCGAACTAGTATCCACCAGTTTGGGCCCCACCGGGTGAATGTATCCATCCACAGTCAGTTGCTCGTACAACTTTGTTCATCTTTCAGTGAGCGTTGTAAAGTTTCTGGGGGGGATTCTTCTCAAATTTGGGTCGAGGGGATCATAGTTGCCTTGTTGGGGAGGAGGCATTTGTTGATAATTTCAGGTATTTGGACGAGGAGTTTGGTTTCTTTGATAAGGATTTGTTTGATAATTCGATAATGGATCTTGGTAATTCGAAGGCGTATTTTGGTACAGTGGAGCTTGAACTTGATATACTGGGGGGTGCTCTATAGTTTGACTGCGCATTGGCACAATTAGGAGCAACATTTTGGTTAATGGGGGATGGAATTTGATAAAGCGGAGGAGAATTTTGGTAAACGGTAAATGGATTTTGGCAATTTGGAGTGGGTACATTTTGGTATGTGGATGTAGATTTTTGGTTGATGGGAGGAGGAAAATTTTGATAACCAGCTTGGGTATAGTAAGCTTGGTAAGAATTCTTGGAAGTTCGAGGACGACCTTGGTAGGATAATGGTCATCTGGGGATTGTCCTCTCCTCGTAAGAGATAACAGAAATATCTTCTTTTTTTGTTCAACAACCCCGATGATTCGGGTGACGCAACAACACGGGCAATCTTCCCGGTTTTCAACCCATCCTCGTTAGTATGACCAACCTTGACAATCCAACAAATTTTGCTCCAACAAGAAACATGATTCTATCATAGTATTCGGGCTCTTGCACAAGCACAAACACTTAAACTATCTCCTTTTCGTACGTAGGAGGCCGTACTCTAGCTGCTTCCTTTTGCCATCTATACGAAAACTCTTTGTAGCTTTCGTTAAGTTTTGTTTCATCTTTTCTAAGGAATAACGATCATGGACGATCTCTACATTGTAGGCAAACCATTCAATGAAGTCCTTAGCTAAAGCATTCCAGCTGGGGCACTGTCTGGTCTCGTGAGATGTAAACCATTCCAAAGCTTCTCCTCTCAAACTTTGGCTAAAAAGCCGCATTAGTACAACTTCATCTCTACCAACTCCTATGAGCTGGTCACAATAAGCCCTTAGATGCGCTAAGGGATTCCCCGTTCCTCCAAAGTATCACACTTTGGCATCTTGAAACCTTCTAGGAGGTCCAAATTTGGATGAATGCATAAGTCCTCCTAGTTCAAACCAGAAATGTCAGGAATGCATTGAAATTCCTTCATTGCTCTTCGGATCTCCTCCTTTATGTCTATTTTTGCGGCCTCTTCTTTTGACCACTACTCTCTTTCCTGCTCCTCATAATGGTCGAGCTCAGAACCATTCACGTCATGCTCATTTGGAATGGGTTTGAAAGGTGGTTTTTGTGGGTAGAGGTGGAGCCACAGAGGGACTTGGGGCATTTTAAGTGGTTTGGTAATTTTGCGGGAAGGTTTTGGGGTTAGTGTGTTGATTTTGGTGATGGAGGGATGTTTGGGGGTTAAATGTATTTTGGTTTTGTGGTAGTGGAGCGGTTTGCTGATGGGCCTTTGAAGGGGGAGGAGGTATTTGGGAATTATTGTTTTGAGGAAGGGGTGGGGTTTGGTATGAGGCTGAGGCGTATTGAGGATTTTGTGTAGTCAAATCCATTACATAAGGATTCTGAGCAGGAGTAGACGGCAGAATCTGAGCTGGATCCATGTTTGAAGAGGAAAAATATAGCAGAGGCCTTCCATCAACAACACCGTTGGATGTAAAACCAGGTGGAGGCAAATCTGTCTCATTTGCATTTCTACTCTCATCTCATCAATCTATTGTATAAAATGCATAATCAGTTCACTCTGATCCGCTATGGTGGGTTGAGCCACCACAACGTTAGTAAGACTGATTTCTTCGTTGTTGTTCCCCATTTCTACTTTTCCCTTATCTGAACTTTGGTTGGGGAAGGAATCTGCAGGCTTCATCAGCCAGTTTAATCGACACATACCAGTTCGTAAGTACCTTTGGAGGAAAAAAACTCAAAGAAAAATTTGTTAGTTTGAGTTCGGAATACGTAATGCAGGATATTACAAAGAGAACAGACAAACACACAAAGTTGCTTTGTTTGAGGACATTTTAACCCATGAGTAAAGGGAAACTATTTTTTTGAACAAGAAGGAGTTTGATTGTTTTAACACTATCTTGAAAAGGTTAAATCACGTCGAACTAAGGTCTTCTCGCTGCATCTCTTTGACGTCCGTTGATTTGAGCTTCACATTTCCTTGTAGCATTAAAATGAGATAATGAAACTTTTAAAATATAGGGTCCGGGCCTTGAAAGGATGTCTACATATCTCACAAGGAGAATTCAGGCCCCACGTAGTTCGAATAGAGGAAATACTTGTTTTTCATTCATTCATTTTTAATGCTGATAAGAAAATGGAAAATTGACAACAAAGATAAAGTTTTCTTAGACCAAGTATCAAGACAAACGGCACAATCCACAGTCCATAGGTGGGACAACGACCCATCAAAGTTTTATAATACCCTAATACCTAGCTAAAGCACACAAAACAATTTGAGCTTCTCAACTAATTCCTTTGACTCACATTCTAAACCCTTTAACAAAATTATTTTTTGAGGTAGTAAGTAATATTTTGTCAATACAGTCCCTGATTAACTCTGGTCTCCACTCTTTCATTTAATAAGTATATAAATATTGTAGGTCATATTATTTTTTAACTATTGAAACATTGTACAAGTTGCTTTAACATATTTGGTATAGAAAACTAGAGAAAAACTACAATTAGACAACAAAACAAATTGGACAAAAATAATTCAGTGATTTAAATTATATTGAACTAGGTAAATTTCCCGCGCTTCGCGGGGTGGAGAAATATGTCTATAATCAATTTCCGAATATATGATAATACATGTGTTTTTGAGAGGATACAACCCTACAATAAATTGTCAACAATATTTTATCCAAAGATGATATGAGATGTTTTATATTCTTAAGATGAAAAGGGTTTGATTCTAAGTGTTTACAAATATTGTTATTAATTCTTCATTTTACTAAAGTTGTTCATCACCAAAGTCTTTACAAAAGATATGCAATTGTCTCAATGTCTATATTTGTATTTTGAAAAAGTTGTAAAAACAACATTATATAATTGCGAGAGTTTTTCTCCTACTCAAGGCCTCCACATACAAAATCTAAATATGATACATCTTATGTAAGTAGTTGCATACTTGATAAGTTAATTATTAAAATATAAAACACTTATCTTGGAGTTCAATGAAATTACGTTTGTTGCATAAATAATTTGGATTAAATGTGTCTTGGCATGTCCCTTAATCAAAATCATACGCAGTCGTTGACACTACTTTGATATGTAAAAGACATATTTTATTGTTTATGTTTTTATCAATATGGTTAAGATTTTATTGTTTTTGGGACTTTTAATCTAAAGTTTAGAAGGAGGTAATTATTTCCTTAATATGTCATTAATATAGATTCATCCTACAGTGAGGGGTAATTCATTGACTCCAACCTAATATTTGAACCCCAAACGTTTGATTAAGGTTGAGTACAATACTTACTGTCCCACTACATTCCTTTATTTTTTGAATGCCACTAATCAATTGAATACCTCGATAAGATAGAAAGTTGAATAACTAAAACTCCAAGGTAGTGTTGAACCACCCTAACTTTTGAATAGTAAAAGTTCTTTGTTTCACATCTCATGGATCTTTTAGCCACTGAAAGATTAAAATCATATATTTTACAAGTTTAAAAATTCTAATCTACATGACAACAATTGTCTAATGATTACATCAAACTCTTGATTAACATATCTTTAAATTTCAACATAATGATCAAAAGCATGAACATAAACAACAAAGTTTAAAATATGCACACAAAAATAAAAAAATTAATAAAATAAGCATACATTAGTGACGGTAAGCAACATACAAGAATCTTTACTAACAAAATGAAACAAAAAGGAAAAATAGAGTCAGTGAATGCACATTGTTCCCTTAAGAAATTAGTCCATTCTACTATCTGAAGTTTAATGGAATAGATTCTCTCATGATAGAGCGATTCTATTCACAAGTGTGTTGATACAAAAACAATGGTATCAGTTTGTCACTCAACATGAGCAAAGTACACGAATATAATTCTACAGAAAAAGAAGAAGAAGAAGTAGTTCAGAATTTTCGTTGTTATAAAATGAGAGAAAATTCCTCTATTTATAGAAAATAAAGGGTAGTATCAATAAATGCTTATTGTGCCCTAACAAGAAAGTCACAACTCATTTGAAATGTCACAATTTTTTCTAAAAGTCACAATATTTCTTAAAAGTTGCAACTCTTAGTAAAAGTCGCAACTGTACATTCAAGTTGCAACTCTTCATAAAAGTCACAACACTTCATAAAAAGTCACAACTTTTTGTAAAAGTTGCAACTTTTCATAGAAAGTCACAATTATTTTAGAAATCACAACTTTTCATGAAAGGGAAGACTAATTTTGGAAATAAATAAGTTAAAAGAGAATTCTTGTTTATGATTACGCCACATAAGCGGACCTAAGGTTCTCTTTTATATAAATATATGATAGTTAAGTGCTCATATAGATTAGAAGTGTGAATAATAAATAAAAATCAAATTTAAAGGGATAATATGACATTTATATAATATCAAGGTATAATGAAGAACTTTGTGAAAATTCAAGGGAGATTATTATGCCTTGCCCCTTTTATTTATTAGCTGCTTAGTAGTACAAACAGTTACTACATATGTACTATCAAAAAAGCATTTAAAGGAATGAACAAGTGGTCGTTGGCTCACCCCGTACACATATTTGGTCAACATGACGTAATAAAAAAATATATGGATCTCAATTAGTAAGTACAAATACAAACATGATTAATTTGAATTTACACTGCGCAGGATCCATTTGGGAGAAGTGCGACCTAATAAAGAAAGATAATAAATAAATTTCCACTTCGAAATATCTCATTGGAGAAGACTAATCTATTAAAGGAATAACGTTAATAGTGAAAAGAGATGTTATCTTTTATTATTGATCTACAACAAAAATTAATTTCAATATCATAAGTATCATGTTTAAGATAAAACAAATTTAATGAAAATTCGGTCAATGCATATTTTTATTAGTGATAAAATTTTAAAATAATTCTTACTATTAAACTTTGTATTTGGTCAAACTAAGCTCCATAAATTGTAACAAATATGGAAAATAGTTTACAATATGCTAGTCTTTCATTTATCTTTTCAAAATATTGAAACAAAGTACAAAAGGATAGAGCCTCTGATGCGTGTATATAAGAACATAGATACATTACATTTCCATACAAAGTCATACTTTATATACACATTTCACATCAATTATTATTTTCCTTCCCCCATCGCCACCCCATCATATAAAATCATTTTTCTTCTCTCAAGTATATTTGGCTTATAAATCCTAATGTGTAACATATGGAGGGTCATATTCATCAACAACAATTTACAGGTAATCAACAACAATTTAACATATCCGGTATATTTTCACAAGTGAATTATATGAGTGGTGGTATGCATACATCCGTAGCACAACCTTGTGAAGGTGTGAATAGTAATACAAATGGTAGAGATAAGTTTTTCAGAAAATGGAGTCTTGTACAACCAATTGATTCCTTGATGATTCTAGATCAACATAAATTTAAAGAGTATTGTAAAGCCAAGTGATTTCTTGATTAATCATAACCAACATCAGTTTATGAATCATCAAGGTGTCAATACAGATACAGGTGGCGGAGATAGGTTGTTTCCACAACAAAGTGTTGTAGACCCATGTGATTTCTGGCTCAATATTGGCAGCATAACCAACATAAATTTTTGAGTAATCAAGATGTTAATATTAATAAAAGTAGTGCACATGAGTTATTTCCACAACAAACTGATGTATCTCCAACCAATGACTTGAATCAACATCAATTTATGAGTCATCAAGATGGTCATACTGATATATGTAGTTTAGATGAGTTATTTCCACATTGTAGTGCATTTATTCGGGATCAACCTTATGATCAACATAAGTTGATGATTCATCAAGCTATTAATATTAATAAAAGTAATGCACATGCGTTATTTCCACAAAAAAATAACATAGAGCCAATGGATGTCTTGATGATTCAGGAACAACATTATGATCAATATCAGCTTATGAGTCATTAGGGTATTAATACTAACACAAATGGTGGAGATAGGACGTTTCCACAAAAAAGTTTTGTAGAGCCAAGTTATTTCTCGATGACCCAAGGTAGTGCACTCGAGTTATTACCACAACAGAATGATACAGAGCCATCAGATTCCTTGATGACTCAGGATCAGCATCAACATCAGCATCATGATCAACATCAATTTATGAGTCCTAAAGGTGTGAATACTGATACATATAGTGGAGATGATAGTTTCTTTTCAAAATTTTGTATAGAACAGTTATAAGAATTATTTGATATATGAAGGAGCTCAACCAGAATTTTCATGTAGACCTATTGCAACATGATTTAATGGGAATACATATCCAACAAAATGAAACTTATTATGGAAAGACATATCTAACAAGAATCCGTTATAACTTATACTCAAGCATTTGACGTATTACTACTTTCTAATGATTAACTTCAATTTTTCTATCACTTTCAGTGCCAATTTAGCACATAATTTTAAAAGCATCATTATATAATAAAGACAAACAGTAAATACAAAATTATTTCTGAATATATAATTTCCAGATATTTCTTAGTTCTTAACCGTCATTGTAAAAGAGATATAACATGATTTATCTTCTTGTACAACTAAGATTAGTTGTTGTATCCCTTAAGGACTCATTATTTTATCAACACTTATATATATTCTTCATTAGCTTATGAATAATGCAGAATACTTCTCATTCCCAGTCTAGTTGTATAAGTTGTTTTATTGTATCAGGGCTCTAAAAGCTCACACGAGTATGATCCCAATTTCCCCCCCTCTAATCCTAGCTGCTGCCTCACACAAAAATGGCCCCAATACCACTGTTGTTAATGCATATACCACAACCACTAACATTGTCATCGTGCAATTTAACCCTGTCTTTCAATAACCCATCAAATTTTCTGGCAGCTATATCTTCACCACCTGGAAGGCCTTTTCGATCATATTGATGGCACAACTGTTGATTCTCCAACCTCACATATAGGAAACAATGAAACCACTAAGAATCCACCTTATATGAACTAGTTTCGACAAGATCAACTTGTCCAAAATACAATCTTAGCATCGGTGGGATCTACACTTGCATCACTATTGCAAAAGTCACATTGGCACACAACGGTTTTGAATCCCTGCACACTACCTTCGCCAATAAACCACATACAAGAATTATCTGTCTCCAAGATCAACTAGCTCGTATTACCAAAGAAATTCCAGGCCTGATAGTACCTCCAATTGATGATAAACTTGCAATCGGTGGAGCACCAATCGCTGATGTGCAACTTAATGTGAGAATCCTCCAAGGCCTTGGGCCTGACTATGACACTATCTTTACAGCCATCCGGTCACATGAAACATTGATCACCTTTGAACTTTATGAAAAACTGCTTGACTATGAGATCTTTCTTATGCATGAAGAATCCAAACGAACAACACTCATTAGTGCTCCAGTTGCTCAAAGAAACAACCAAGCACCTTCAAGAAATAACATAAACTGAAAACATGCAAGTAATACCTCACAAGGTATCCAATGATGGATGTTAGACAACCCGAAACTAAACAAATACCCAGCATTGGTGGTCTCGTTGTAATCGATAACCTCTCTCTTAACATTCCTGAGAACGTCCGTAATGCAAACTCCACCACTAGCAGCAACTCTAACGTTGTTGATCAGTTTAATCTGTGTTCTAGAAATTGATAAATCTTGTTGGCAGCCAAAATCAGTTTAATCAGTTTAACAAACGTGTGGGCACAATCTGTTGGTCATCTTGATAGCTCTTCTCCATCTCCTTCTACAACTATTACACAAAAAAATAGGGAGGTCGCATACCCAGATATAGCACACGAAAATAGGTAAAATCATGTTTTCTCTGCTTTATAGCTCGTTTGAATTTGAAAATTCGTTCGTTTATTCTTCTGGACCAACTGATGCCATTATAAAGGTCATAACGGATGCACGTGAAAACTTTTGGTAAAATAAATTTGAAATCTTGTATCACCGATAATCCATGAACTATAACACATAAAAATTGATAAAATGTGACTTTTCCTGCTTTAAGGTTTATTTGAAGTTGAAATTGCATTTGTTTTCCCCTAAAAACAATCTGACGGCATTGATAAGGTCATAAAAGACGTCCATGAAAAATTTCAGTAAATAAACTTATGGAATACTATCACCAAAAACCCATGGACTATAGCACAAGTAAATCGTCAAAATTATGTTTTCCTTCTTTTGGGCTCGTTTGAACTATAAAGTGCGCCAGTTTTTCCTCCGAACCAATCAACTCCATTAATAAGGTCATATCGATCTTCCATGAAATTTCAGCAAAAAAAAAAATTCAAAATGTTGTATCACAAAAAAAATTCAAAATGTTGTATCACAAAAAATCGGTAAAATCAAGTTTTTCCTGGTTTGGGGTTTGTTTAAACGTGAAAATACACAGGTTTGCCCCACGACAATAAATTACACCATTATAAGGTTGTACTGGACGTCTATAAAAAATTGGCAATAAAATATTTGGAATTGTATCACCAGAAATCCTTGGACTATAGGACACAAGAATTTGTATAATATGAATTTCCAGCATTGGAGCTCGGTTGACCTTGAAAATGTGTTTTTGCCCTTCAAAACCAACTGAAGTTATTAGTAAGGTTTTAACAGACGTCCATGAAAAAATTCGTCAAATGAAATTCTGCATGTCTCACGAAAAATCCATGAACTATATCACATGCATATTGTTAAAATTGGGGTTTTTCTGCTTTGGGGCTCGTTTAACTTGAATATGTGACCGTTTCCGCCTCGGGACCAACTGAAACCATTAATAAAATTGTAGCAGACGTCCATAAAATATTTCAACAAACAAAAATTTTGGAATCCTATCACCAAAAAATCAAAGGGCTATAACACACAAAAATCAGTAAAATCTAGTTATTCCTATTTTGTGGCTCGTTTGAACCTGAAAATGTGATTGTTTTCTTTTCGGGATATAATGACGCTATTAATAAGGTCATAACAATGTCCATGAAAGTTTTTGCAAAATAATTTTGGAATCCTATTTACAAATATCCATGGACAATAGAACAAGTAAATAGGTCAAATCTAGTTTTTCTTGCTTTGAGGGCTTGCTTGAACTTTTATACTCGCTTATTTGCCCCTCTAGTCAATTTGAATCCATTAGTCAATTCGTAGCAGACGTCCATGAATAATTTTAGTACGAAAAAATTTGAAATCTTGTATCACCAAAAATCTATGGACTATAGCACACGAAAATTGGTAAAATCTTGCTTTTCCTGCTTTGGGGCTTGTTTGAACATTAAAATGTGTCTCTTTTCCCATCGAGACCAAATAATGACATTAATAAGGTTTTAAGGGATGCCCATAAAATTTTTTAACAAAAATAATTATGGAATTTTGTATCACAAAAAATCCATGGTAGCACACGAAAATTGGTAAAATCTGAATTTTTTGCTTTAGAGCTTGTTTGAAGTTGAAAATGCGCTCATTTTCCCCTCGATACTAACTGATTCCATTAATAAGATCATAATAGAAGTCCATCAAAAGTTTCAAAAAAATTATTGAATCCTATCGCAAAAATCCATGGAGCATAACAAAAGAAAATTGATACAATCTGGGTTTTTTTGTCTTTGGGGCTCATTTGAATTTGAAAATATGTCTGTTTGCCCCTCGTGACCAATTGATGCAATATATAAGGTTATAGAGGACGTCCATAAAAAATTCCAACAAAAGAATATCAGAATACTCTACCTCCAAAAATCCATAGACTGTATAGGTCATGAAAATTGGTAAAATCTGGTTTTTCTGACTCTTTGGTCGTTTGAACTTGAAAATGCGTCTGTTTTGACAGACGTTTAAGAAGATGTAAAATAATTCTGGAATCTTGTATAAACAAAAATTCATTACTATAAGCCTACAAAATTTTGTAAAATTTGTTTTTTCCAACTTCGGGGTTCGTTTCAAAACACATCATTTACCCCTCGGGACCAATTGACGCCATTAATAAGATCAGAACAAACGTCCATAAAAAATTTTGACAATTTTTTTTTTGGAATCCTATCATCTTAAATCTATTGACTATAACACACGAAAATTGGTCAAATCCAATTTTTCCTTCTTTAGGTATCATTTGAACTTGAAAACTTGCCTTTTTTCCCCTCAGGACCAAGTGACACCATTGATAATGTTATAACAAACTTCCATAAAAAATTTCAACAAAATATTTTTAAAATCCTATCACAAATAATCCACTAAGGGGAAAGGGTTCCAAAACTATCTAACTAATAAGAAGAAAGGGGAGTTCAACCACTTGACTGTAAGGAGAGGGGTAATCCAAAATCTACTTCTAAGAAGATGTTTAATTGAATTAGTACATTATACATTTGCCAACCAGCAGCAAATGAGGTTCGATTCCCCTTATACACGATTTGGCGAAAAAGACTGATTCAACGAGATATGTCATGCCTGCATTAAGATTGAACTATGTTAATGTTTTGGAAAGGGGATGTTCTCCTTTTGTAACAAATATACCCACAATACATCCTAATATCCTTCTTAACCGAAAGCATAAGTACTATCTATTTATAATTTATCAGTCCCCAACGGCAAGACTTCTCGCTTTTCATGAATGTATCTCCCCCTCTTCTTATGTGATTTTTACTATTTTTACTCTACTTGCTTCTAGCTTCATATGAGCCCTTACTTTTTCGTAGGGCCGGCAGGGCATGGGAGCCTCAGCTCATGCACCGGTCTATCGAAATAACATCACACGAAAATCTGTAAAATATGAGTTTTTCTCTTTTGTTGCTCGTTTGAACTTTAAAATGCGTATATTTTTCCTCGGGACCAACTGATGGCATTAATAAGGATGTAACGGACGTCCATGAAACTTTCTGCAAAAATTATACGGAACCTTGTATTACAAAAATCCATTGCTTTGGGACTTGTTTGAACTTGAACACGCACTTGTTTGCCCCTCAAGACCAACTAAAGCAATTATTAAGTTCGTAAAAGATGTCCATAAAAAGTTTCAGCAATTTTTTTTTATAATCCTATCACCAAAAATACATGGATAATAACACACGAAATTGGTAAAATCAAATTTTTGTTCTTGCTTTGGGCTTGTTTAAACTTGAAAATTCACAAAATCGGTAAAAAAAGTTTTTTCTGACTTTTTTCTCGGTCGAAATTGAAAATGCACCTGTTTTCCCCCATGACCAACTAACGCCATTAATAAGATCGTACCAGACGTCTATGGAAAAGTTTGGCAAAAATAATTCAGGAATCTTGTATAAACAAAAATTCATTGACTATAAGCATACAAAATTTAGTAAAATCTAGTTTTTCCTACTTCGAGGTTCGTTTACATTTGAAAACGCATGGTTTTCTACTCAGAACCAATTGACGCCATTAATAATGTCATAAAAGACATCTACAAAAATTTTGGCAATTTTTTTTAATTCTATCACCTTAAATACATTGACTATATCACATGAAAATAGGTAAAAATATGGTTTTTCCTATTTTAGGGATCAGTTGAACTTGAAAATTCGATTGTTTTCCCCTTTGGACCAAGTGACATCGTTAATAATGTCATAAGAGACGTCATAAAAAATTCAACAAAAATTTTTTAAAATCCTATCACCAAAAATCCGATGACATTTTAAAAAGGGAAAGAGTTCCAAACCTATCTCACTAATAAGAAAAAAGGAGCACTCATCCATTTGACTATAAGGAGAGGGGTAAACCAAAATGAACTCCTTAGAAGATGTTGGATTGAATTAGTAAATTATACATTTTCCCGCCAGCAGCAGAGGAGGTTCGATTCCCCTTATACGCGATATGGCAAAAAAGATTGATTCAACGAGATATGCCTTGCCTGCATTATGATTGACCTATGTTAATGTTTTGAAAAGGGGATGTTCTCCTTTTGTATCAAATAAAGAGGATACACACTAATATATGTTCTTAACCTTCATAATTGGTCAGTCCCCCACGGCAGGGCTTCTCGCTTTTCATGAATGTATATCCTCATATTCTTATGTGATTTTTACCTTTTTACTCTGCTTGCCTATGGCTCCATATGAGCCCTAACTTTTTCGGAGGGCTAGTTGGTATCGGAGCCTCAGCTCATGCATCGGTTTACCGAAATAACCGCAGACGAAAATTTGTAAAATGTAATTTTTCCTTTTTTGAAGCTCATTTGAACTTGAAAATGCGTATGTTTTTCCTCGGGACCCGGTTTTGAAGTTTATCAGTTTTACTTATTGGTTATCAATTTGTAAAGATGCTATACCATCAAAAAATCGTTAAGATATTAACTTATCGGTTATTGATTTATCGATATTGATCGTTATCAGTTCGATTATCTATTTAACTACTATGAGTTGACACACAAAAAATAAATATTGAAACTGTGACAAACCAAATAAATCATGCACATGAGTTCACAAGTTACATCTTGTTCAAAGCAAATACTTTTACATCGTAAATTAATCAAGTGTTTGAACTGATGGCATTATTAAGGATGTAACACACGCCCGTGAAAACTTACGGTGAAAATAATTACTAAATCTTTTATTACAAAAATCCATGGACTATATCAAAAGGAAATCAGTAAAAATCTAGTTTTCTTGCATTGCGACTTCTTTGAACATGAAAATGCACTCATTTTCCCCTCAAGACCAACTAAAGCAATTATTAAGGTCATAATAGATATCCATAAAAAATTTTGGCAAATTTTTTTGGTAACCCTACCATAAAAAATACATGGATAATAGCACATGAAAATTGATAAAATCTGATTATTCCTGCTTTGGGGCTTGTTTAAACTTTAAAATGTGCATGTTTGTCCCTCAAGACATGTTGCGCTATAAATTAGGTTGTAATGGGCGTTCATGAAAATTATTGTTAGAAAAAAATTTAGAATCCTCTATCACCAAAAATTCATGGAATATAGCACACGAAATCAGTAAAATCTTTGTTTTCCTCGTTGGAGCTCGTTTGAACTTGAAAATGCGCTCGTTTGCCCATGGAAAACAAGTGACACAATGAATAAGGTCATTATAGATGTCCATGAAAAATTTTGGTAAAGAATTATACAAAGCTTGGGAATCTCTGCACACTACCTTTGCTAATAAATAACATACAAGAAATATCCGTCTCAATGATCAACTAGCTCGTATTACCAAAGATTATTGACATCATAGAACATTCAATTGATCATGAACTTGAAATCGGTGGAGCACCAATAACTAATGTGAAGCTTAAAGTGAGAATCCTCCAAGTCCATAGCCCGACTATGACACTATCTTGGTAGCCATCCGGTCACATGAAACATTGATCACCTAATAAAGAACTTTATGAAAAACTGCTTGACTATGAGATCTTTATTAAGCATGAAGAAGGCAAACGGACAACACTAATTAGTGATCCAATTGGTAAAAGAAACAACCAAGCACCTTCAAGAAATAACATAAACTGAAAACAAGCATGTAATACCTCACAAGGTATCCAACGATGGAGTTTAAAGAAAGCCCGAGACTCAGCAAATATACAGTAGTGGATCTCTCGTCGAAATAGTAGCCTCTTTCTTAACATGCCTGAGAACGTCCAGAATGCGGACTCCACCACTAGCAGCAACATTAACATTGTCGATTTGGCAGCCAAACTATTCTACTTGGAAAGCCTGTACTTCAATGCTCATTCGTGGACACAATCTGTTTGGCCATCTTGATTGCTCTTCCCCATCTTCCTCCACAACTATTGCACAAAACAATGGACAAGTTGGATACCTAGCTATAGCACATGAAAATAAGGAATATAAGGTTTTTCCTGTTTTAGGACTTGTTTTGACTTAAAAATGCACACGTTTTTACCTCTGAACCAACGGATGTCGTTAAAAAGGTCATAACGGACGCCCGTGAAAAATTTTGGCAAAACAAATCAGGAATCTTCTATCATTGAAAATGTATGAACTATAACACACGAAAATGAGTAAAATGTGAATTTTCCTACTTTAGAGTTTGTTTGAAGATGAAAATGCATATGTTTTCCCCTCAAAACAACCTGACGCCATTAATAAGGTCATAACGGACGTTCATAAAAAATTTCGGCAAATAAACTTTTGGAATCCTATCATGCAAAATCTATGTACTATATAGCACACAAAATCGTTAAAATCATATTTTCTTACTTTTGGGCTCGTTTGAACTTTAAAATGATATCGTTTTCCCCTCGGAACCAATCAACGACATTAGTAAAGTCATATTGGACATCCATAAAATCTATGGACTATAACACACAAAAAATGGTAAAATCTAATTTTTCTGGTCTAGGGCTCGTTTCAACTTGAAAATACACATATTTGTCCCTCGATACTAAATTATGCCATTAATAATCTTGTATTAGATGTCCATAAAAAAAATTGGCAACAAAATATCCGAAATTATATCAACAAAAATTTATGGAATATAGGACACAAAAATCGGTAAAATCTGGTTTTCCTGCTTTAGGGCTCCCTTGACCTTTAAAATGCGCTAGTTTGCCCCTCTAAACCAGCTGGCGTCATTAATAAGGTTGTAACGGATGTCCATGAAAAAATTGGTAAATGAAATTCTGCATGTCTCACAAAAACTCCATGGACTATAGCACACAGAAATTGTTAAAATCGGGGTTTTATTGAATTGGTGTTCGTTTGAACTTAAAAATGTGATCATTTCCCCCTTGGGACCAATTGAAGCCATTTATAAGGTTGTAGCAGACGTTCATGAAATATTTGGGAAAACAAAAATTTTGGAATCCTATCACAAAAAATGGACGGACTATAGCACACCAAAATTAATAAAAAAAACTAGTTTTTCATATTTTGTGACTCATTTGAATTTGAAAATACGATTGTTGTCTCTTTGGGATCAATTGACTCCATAAATAAGATCATAATAACGTTCATGATATTTTGGCAATATTATTTCGAAATCCAATCACTAAATATCTATGGACAATAGCACAAGCAAATAGGTCAACTCGAGGTTTTCGTACTTTGGAGTTTGTTTGAACTTTTAAATTCGCCTGTTTTCCCCTTGAGACCAACTGAATCCATCAGTCAAATTGTAACAGACGTCCATGAATAATTTTAGTAAGTAAAAATTTGAAATCCTCTATCAGCGAAAATTCATGGATTATAGCGCATGAAAATTAGTAAAATATGGTTTTTCCTGCTTTAGAGCTTGTTTGAAATTTAAAATGGGTCTTTGGTAAGATGTTATCATTTTCAATGATACCATTAGCACTTCTTCAGCAAAAATTTTCCCCTCAAGACCAATTAAAGACATTGAAGGTTATAACGGATGTACATAAAAAAAACTTAACAAAAAAATATGGAATCCTGTATCACCAATAATCAATGGCAGCACACAAAAATTGGTAAAATCTAGATTTTCTACTTTAGGGCTCATTTAAACTTGAAAATGTGCTCATTTCCCCCTCAAGACTAATTGAAGCCATTAATAAGGTCGTAACTTACGTCCATGAAAATTTTCAATAAAAAATCTATTGAATTCTATCACTAAATATCCATGGACTATAGTACACGAAAATTGATAAAATCTGAGTTAATCTGCTTTGACGGTCATTTGAATTTGAAAATGTGTCCATTTGCCCGTCATGACCAATTGAAGCCATATATAAGGTTATAACGGACGTGCCTAGAAAATTCCAACAAAAAAATTCTGAATCCTCTACCACTAAAAATCAATAAACTATATAGCATATGAAAATCGGTAAAATCAGGTTCTTCTAACATTTTACTCTTTTGAAATTTAAAATGCATCTGTTTTCCCCACATTGCCAATTGACGCCATTAATAAGGTCGTACCATACATCCATGAAGAAGTTTGGCAAAAATAGTTCAAGAATCTTGTATCAACAAAAATTCATTGATTTTAAGCATACAGAATTTGGTAAAATTGGATTTTTCCTACTTCGGGGTTGGTTTACATTTGAAAACACATTATATTCTCCTCAGAATTAATTGACACCATTAATAATTTCATAATCTAGGTCCTTTAAAAAATTTAAAAAAATTTATTTTTGGAATTCTATCACCATAAATTCATTGACTAGAGGACACAAAAATATGTAAAATCTGGTTTTTACTACATTGGGGCTAATTTGAACTTGAAAATTCGACTACTTTCCCCTTTGGACCAAGTGACACCGTTAATAAGGTCATAATAGACGTCCATGAAAAATTTTAACAAAAATTTTTTAAAATGTAACACCCTATAGCCAAAAAACACCAAAAAGTAGTTTTTGGAAAAATCTGCAGGTGCTACCAAAGGTGGCATCGACAGACCGTAGCCTGAACCACGGTCCGTCCTGTACAATCGTCGATGGGATCAGAAACCAAAAATTTCAGCCTAGAAAAATTGGTTAAATCTTCGACGACGGACGGACTTACAGTCCGTAGGTCAAACGACGGTCCGTAGTCCGTGACCGTCGATCAAGACTCCCTTCAACCACTCTCTGACAAGATCTATGGATAACCATCATGGTTCGTAGGTGGACCTACAGTCCGTAGGTGGAAAATTTGCAGCCAGTTAAGGGAAATGCAGTTGGGTCAACTTCAAATGATCATAAATGTTATCACAAAATGAATTAGGTCTCCCATGACCTACCAACAGATAGATAATTGAATTATCTTTCCATTGTCACCGACCTTGCTAAAATCACACCTCTGAGTAAAAATTTATGCCCATTTTAGTAAAGGCATGTCGAACAGGCCCTCACGACGGACTCAACGACGGGGCGTTGGTCGCACGCCAGGACTCAGCGACCTTCGTAGGGATCTTTTTGACCTTTCCCACTCCGTTTAAATCCTAAGTTACGTCGTTTTGACCCTAAATCATCATATTTTTGTTAGTTTAAGCGTAGAAACATGATTAAAACATATCCAAGTCAAATCATTAAATAAAAACTTAGAATATTAGAAGCAAGAGAGGAGAAGAAAGCTCAAGAACACTAGTTTAAGAACGCCACAAACTCCAGCAGTTCCAGCCCCGAAACTTAAGTATTTTTCCGTGGATTTCATAACCAGGTATGTGGGATTTCACTAGTGGATTCCTTTCACCCATTGGGTCCTTAGTTTCAGTCAGTTCTTGATTCTCTTATCATTATTAAACCTAGGGTTTCTAGAACTTTGATATAACTTCATGAATTTATTAAATATATGTTCCAAATCAGATTATCATGTTACTACTCAGATTATCGCATTAATTTCAGAACCCTAGCTTTATATTTCTTTAGTTCTTGAATTACACATGCTAGGTCATATATTTCAGACACTTCACATATACATGCCTCAGTTGTAAATGCATAATTACAAGATTAATTGTTGCATTCTCAGTTTGCATGTTTAGTTTCGAGCTATCCGGTATTTATACAAATTCAGATATAATGAGTTAATTTACAGAATTCATTGGGTGTTGCATAATACCGAGTTGGACTAGGGTTTAGCGTACCCAATAGTCCCAGAATTACTAGCCGAGTAGGTTGTAAGTCCCCTCTGTGGGAAATCAATTTAGTGATCACGCCAGCATGCCTTTATACCTTTGGTAGCGTATATTGGGTCCTCTCGATGGGGTGTTTACATCGGACTCCACATTTAGATCATGTGGTTTTATTATCGGCTATTAGTAGATCCCACAGTTCAGTCAGAGTCTCTGCATTGACCATTTATCAGTATATTCAGTATTCACTTTCACCATGTTATAAATTGGTCATTGCATCCAATTAGCTCAAAAATCAGCACATCACGTTCAGATTATTATACTTGTTTTGTGCTTGTTCAGTTATGTTTTATTTCAGCTGTACTCTATCCTACATGCTCAGTACCTTTCAAGTACTGACGCATACGTGTGCTACATCTTCTCGTGATGTAGGTTCAGGTTCTCAGCATCCAATCACGTATAGATCGATTTCCCGATCTCAAGTTCACTAGATTCAGTGGTGAGTTCTCATTCTCCGAGAACAACAGTCATGAGTTTCTTTTCAATCTTTTGTCATTTAGTTTCAGATTTTTCTAGATTTAGATGGGGCTTGTCCCAGTATTTCTAGTCTAGTTTAGAGGCTATTTTCAGACGTAGTTTGATTCAGCTTAGTATTGAGTTAATATTTCTTTTATATTAAACTCAGTGTTTTCAAATATATCAGTTATAGAATATGGGTATTCCCCATCTTTTCATTTTAAGTATGATTTAGCTTCCTCAACAGTTTATTATCTTTAGTATGATCATGCCAGCAGGGTTAGCTTGGGATCACTTGTGGTCCTAGGTTCTGTGTCCGCATCTCGGGGGTAGCTCGGGGCGTGACAAAAAATCCTATCACCAAAAATCCATCGACATATTAAAAGGTGAAAGGGTTCCAAACCTATCTGACTAATAAGAAGAAAGGGGAATTCAACCATTTGACTGTAAGGAGGTGGGTAAGACAAAATCTACTCCTAATAAGATGTCGGATCGAATAAGTACATTATACATTTTCCCGCCAACAGCAAAGGAGGTTCAATTCCCCTTATAAGTGATATGTCAAAGAAGACTGATTTAACGAGATATGCCTTGCCTGCATCGAAATTGACCTATGTTAATGTTTTGAAAAGGGTTGTTCTCCATTTGTAACAAATAATTTCACGATAGAGACTAATATATGTTCTTAACCGCAAACATAAGTAAGATCTATTCATAATTGGTTAGTCCCCCACGACAAGGCTTGTCGCTTTTCATGAATGTATCTCCCCATCTTTTTATGTGATTTTTACCTGCCTTTTACTCTGCTTGCCTATGGCTCCATATGATCCCTAACCTTTTCGGAGGGCCAGCAGGGTATCGGAGGCTTAGCTCATGCATCGGTTTACCGAAATAACTGGACACAAAAATTTCTAAAATGTGATTTTTCCTTTTTTGAAGCTCATTTGAACTTTAAAATGCATACGTTTCCTCTCGAGAGCAACTGATGGCATTATTAAGGATGTAACAGACGTCCATGAAAACTTACGACGGAAATAATTATTGAATCTTTTATTACAAAAGTACATGGAATATAGCTCAAGAAAATCAGTAAAATCTAGTTTCTTGCATCGCGACTTGTTTACACTTGAAAATGCACTCGGTTTTCCCTCAAGACCAACTGAAGCAATTATTAAGGTCGTAACAGATGTCCATGAAATATTTTGGCAATTTTTTTGGTAATCCTATCACAGAAAGTATGTCGATAATCGCCAAAATTGGTAAAATACAGTTTTTCCCGCTTTTGGGGGGGGGGTTTTAAACTTTAAAATGCACATGTTTGTCTCTCGGGACAAACTTCTCTATAAATAAGGTTGTAACGGGCGTCCATGAAAAAAATTGTAGGAAGAATTCTAGAATCCTGTATCACCAATATCCATGGAATCTAGCACACAAAAATCAGTATAATCTTAATTTTCCTCGTTAGAGCTCGTTTGAACTTGGAAATGCTATTGTTTGCCTATGGGGAACAAGTGACACCATTAGTAAGGTCATTACAGACGTCCATGAAAATATTTGGCAAAAAAAATTTCGGAATAGTAGATCACCAAAAAAATATTGACGCACATGAAAATCGATAAAGTCGATTATTCCTACTTTGGGGATCGTTTGAACTTGAAAATGTATTTTTTTACCCTCAAGACCAGATGACACCATTAATAAGGTCGTAAAGGACGTCCATTTAAAAATATTCAAAAAAAAGTCAAGAATCCTATCACCAAAAATTCATTGACTAGCATACGGAAATTGATAAAATATAAGTTTTCATTCTTAGGGGTTCCTTCGATATAGAAAATTTGTTTGTTTGCCCCTTAGGACGAAGTGACGCCATTAATAACCTCATAATAAACCTCCATGAAAAGTTTCATTCCAAAAACAATTCAAGATTCTATCACCAAAAATTCATGGACTATAGCACACGAAAATCGATAAAATTTGGTTTTTCCTATTTTGGAGCTTGTTTGAATTTTAAAATGCGCTTGTTTTCCTCTCGAGACCTACTGAATCCATTGATAAGGTCGTAACAGATGTTCGTGAAAACATTCGGCAATTTATTTTGGAATTCTGTCATAAAAAATACATTGACAATAACACCCGAGATTTGGAAAAATCTGATGTTCCTACTTTGGGCTCGTTTTAAATTGAAAATGTGCATGTTGACCTCTCGGGATAAACTGCACCATTCATTCGGTTATAAACTGACGCTCATGAAAATTTTTGGCAAAAAAAATTTCGTAATCCTGCATACTAAAAATCCATGGAGTATAGCAAACGAAAATTGGTAAAAACTAGTTTTTCCTGCTTTGTGTCTCATTTGAAAATTAAAATACGCTTGTTTTCCCTTTTTGACCAAGTGACACCACTAATAAGGTCATTATGGACGTCCAAAATATTTCAGAAAAAAAAATTCATAATCAAATCAACAAAAGTCTATGGACTATAATACACAATAATTAGTAAAATTTTGTTTTCCTGCTTTGGGAATTGTATTTTTTTAAAATGCACTTACTTGCCACTCACGACTAACTAACTCCTTTGGGAATTGTATGAATTTTAAAATTCACTTATTTGCCGCTCGCGACCAACTAACTCCATTAATAATATCGTAACGAATGTCCATGAAAAATTTTATTAAACAATTTTTGGAATGCTTTCTCAAAATATTTATGAAATTAAACAAACATATGGTAAAATATGGGTTATCCTTCTTTACGGTTCGTTTGAACTTGAAAATTCATATGTTTTCCCCCAGGGTCAAACTGACGTTATCAATAAAGTCGTAACAGACGTCCTTGAAATTTTCGCTATAACAATTCATGAATAAAAAATCTAGGTATCCTATCCCCAAAGCTTCATTGATTATAGCACATGAAAATCAATAAAATCTGCATTTACCTTCTTGGGGCTCGTTTAAACTTGTTTTCCCCCTGATACTAACTGACACCATCAATTAGGTTGTAACGAATGTCTATGAAATATTTCAGAGAAATAATTTTAATATCATGTATGTCCAAAAATCTATAGACTATGGAGCACGAAAATCGTTAAAATCTGGTTATTCCTTCTTTGGGGCTCATTGAACTTGAGAATGCACTAGTTTGCCCCTTAAGACCAACTAACTGAAACAACTCATATTCAAAAAGCCAAGAAAATTTAAGTTACCTAACACCTAGTTCAAAGACCAACGTCACTATCCACAATCTGTAGGTGGGACGACGGTGCGTGGAAGTTTTATAATGCCCTAATACCTAGCTAAATCGCACACAACAATTTGGTCTTCTAAGCTAATTCCTTTGACCCATATTCCAAACCCTTTAACAAAATTATTTTTAAGGTAATAAGTAATATTTTGTCATAATAGTCCCAAATTAAGTTTTATTTCCAAGCTCACAATTAATAAGTATATAAACATTGTCAGTCCTATTATTTTTTAACTTAATTTCTCCATATTACCCCTAAAATATCTGAGGGTCCCACTACCCGCTTAAAATAATTGTAAAAAATGTACTTCTTGTTGTGTTTAAACTATTAAGTACTTTTGCACTCATTATTGTATTGATGAAACTACATGAATTATTTTAGTATTGAAAAATTATTATTGATAATTTGCTTTGGGGCTCATTTGTGTTTTAAAATGTGCCCATTTGTCCCTCCTTTCCAATTGAAACCATATATAATTTTATAACGGACGTCCATACGAAATTCCAACAAATTTTTTTTGAATCCTCTACCACTAAAAATCCATAGACTATATAACACAAGAAAATCGGTAAAATCTGATTTTTACAACTTTTTTCTCATTTGAAATTTAATATGCACCTGTTTTCCCCCATGAACAACTGAAGCCATTGATATGGTCGTACCAGACATCCATTGAAATGTTTGTCAATAATAACTAAGGAGTCTTCTATCGACAAAACTTCATTGACTATAAGCATAAAAAATTTGGTAAAAATATGGTTTTCCTACTTCGAGGTTCGTTTACATTTGAAAATGCATGGTATTCTCCTTAGAACCAATTGACGCCATTAATAATGTCATAATAGATGCCCATTGAAAAATTTTGCAATATCTTTTTGGAATCTTATCACTTCAAACCCATTGACTATAGCACACGAAAATAGGTAAAATCTGTTTTTTCCTGCTTTTGGGCTCATTTGAAATTGAAAAATTCACACGTTTTCCCCTTATGACCAATGACACCATTAATAAAATCATACCAGACATCCATGAAAAATTTCAACAAAAAATTTTCAAAATTTTTATCACTAAAAGTCCATCAACATATTAAAAGGGGAAAGGGTTCCAAACCTATCTAACTAATAAGAAGAAAGGAGCGTTCATCCACTTGACTGTAAGGAGAGGGGTAAGCTAATATCAACTTCTAAGATGTTGGATTGAATTATTACATTATATATTTTCCCTTGAACAGTAGAGGAAGTTCGATTCCCCATATTCGCGATATTGCAAAAAAGACTGATTCAATGAGATATGCCCTGCCTGTATTATGTTTGACCTTTGTTAATGTTTTGGAAAGGGGATATTCTTCTTTTGTAGAAAATAAATCTCACGATACAGACTAATATATGTTCTTAAACGTAAGCATAAGTAAGATCTATTCATGATCGGTCAGTCCCCCACGGCAAGGCTTCTTGCTTTTCATGAATGTATCTCTTCCTCTTCTTATGTGATTTTTACCTGCCTTTTAGTCTTCTTGCTTTTGGCTTCATATGAGCCCTAAATTTTTTGGAGGTCCAGCGGGGCATCGAAGCCTCAGCTCATGAATCGGTTTACTGAAATAACTGCACACAAAAATTTGTAAAATGTGATTTTTCCTTTTCTGAAGCTCATTTGAACTTGAAAATGTTATGTCTTCCCTCGGAACCAACTGATGGAATTATTAACGATGTAACAAATACCCATGAAAACTTATGGCGAAAATTATTACTGAATTTTTTATTACAAAAGTCCATGGAATATAGGTCAAGAAAATCAATAAAATCTAGTTTTCTTGCATTGTGACTACTTGTTTGAACTTGAAAATGCATTTTTCCCCTAAAGACAAACTGAAGCAATTATTAAGGTCGTAACAGACGTCCATAAAAAATTTTGGCAATTTTTTTTCGTAATCATATCATAAAAGATACATGGATAATAGCACACAAAAATTGGAAAAATATTATTTTTCCCGCTTTGGGGCTTGCTTAAATTTGAAAATGTGAATCTTTACCTTTCTGGACAAACTTCTCTATAAATTGGGTTGTAATGGGCGTCCATGAAAATTTTGGTAGAAAGAATTCTAGAATCCTGTATCAGCAAATATCCATTGAATATAGCACACAAAAAAAGTAAAATCTGGTTTTTCTTCGTTGGAGCTCGTTTGAACTTGAAACTACACTCGTTTGCTTATGGGGAACAAGTGACGCCATTAATAAGGTCATTACAGACGTTTCTGAAATATTTAGGCAAATTTTTTTTGAAATCCTATATCACCAAAAAAATATTGACGCACATGAAAATCTATAAAATCTGGTTATTCCAACTTTGGGGATCGGTTGAACTTGAAAATACGTTTATTTTACCCTCGAGACCAATTGTCACCATTAATAAGGTCGTAAAAGACGTCCATTTAAATATTTTGCAAAAAAAATCAGGAATCTTATAACCAAAAATTCATTGACTAGCATACAAAATTTGATAAAATCTAGGTTTTCCTTCTTAGGGGTTCCTTTGATATTTAAAATGCATTTGTTTGCCCCTAGGACAAAGTGACGCCATTAATAACCTCATAATAGACCTCTATGAAAAGTTTCAGCCAAAAACAATTCAAGATTCTATCACAAAAAATCCATGGACTATATCATAGGAAAATCGGTAAAAACAAGGTTTTCCTGCTTTGGGTTCGTTTGAACATTAAAATACGCCTGTTTTCCCCTCGGGACCAAATGACACCATAAATAACGTCATTATGGACGTCCATAAAAAATTTCGGCAAAAACTTTCATAATCTTTTATCATCAAAAGTCTATGGACTATAAAACACGATAATTGGTCAAAAAATTCCTTTTTTGGGGATTGTTTGAATTTTAAAATGCGCTTGTTTGCCGCTCGCGACCAACTAACGCGATTAATAAGATCATAACGGAAGTCCATGAATAATTGTAATAAAAAAAATTCAGGAATGCTTTCACAAAAAATTTATGAAATTGAGCTCAAAATTCGGTAAAATATGTGTTTTCCTTCTTTAAGGCTCATTTGAACTTGAAAATACATATATTTCCCCTCGGGATAAACTGACATTATCAATAAGGTCGTAACAGACGTCCTTGAAATTCTTCTCTAAAAAAATTCAGGAATAAAAAATCTCGGTATCCTATAAGCAAAGATTCGTGGATTATTACACATGAAATTCAATAAAATATGGATTTTCCTTCTTTGGGGCTCGTTTAAACTTTTTTTCCACTGAGATCAACTGACGCCATTAATTAGGTTGCAACGGACGTCTATGATATATTTCAGAGAAAATAATTTTAAAATCCTATATGTCCAAAAATCCATGGACTATAGAGCACAAAAATCGTTAAAATGTGGTTATTCCGTCTTTGGGGCTCATTAAACTTGAAAATGCACCCGTTTGCCCCTTTATACCAACTAACTGAATCAACCCGTATTCAAAAAACCAAGAAAATTTAAGTTTTCACATACCTAGTGCAAAGACCAACATCACCATCCACATTCTGTAGGTGGGATGACGGTCCAACAAAGTTTTATAATGCCCTAATACCTAGCTAAACCGCACACAACAATTTGGGCTTCTCAGCTAATTCCTTTGACCCATATTCAAAATCCTTTAGCAAAAATTATTTTTAAGGTAATAAGTAATATTTTGTAACAATAGTCCCAAATTAAGTTTGGTTTACATTCTCACAATTAATAAGTATATAGATAGTGTCGGTCCTATTATTTTTTTGACTTAATATTTCTATATATACCCCTAAACTTTCTGAGTTTCCTACTACCCTCTTAAAATAATCGTCAAAAATGTACTTCTTGTTGTGTTTAAACTATTAAGTACACTTTTGCACTCATTATCGTATTTATGAAACTACATGAATCATTTTGGTATCGAAAAATTATTATTGATAATTTGCACAACTTTTCATTATTTATTTAATTCTGATGCACTTTTAAAGCTATTGATACATTGTACAAGTTTCTTTAGCATATTTGGTATATAAAACTGAACCAAAACTATAATTAGACAACAAAATAAATTGGACAAAAATAATTCAGGGATTTCAATTATCTGGAATACTTAAGTTTAGTGAGTAATAGCACCCTCATATAGATTAGAAGTGTAAATAATAAATAAAACTTAAATTCAAAGGGATAATATGACATTTAGATAATTTAAAGGTATAATGAATAACTTTGTGAGAATTCAAGGGGGATTATTAAGCCTAATTCATACTTTTATTTTGTAGCTGCTTAGTAGCACACATAGTTACTACATACATACTATCCAAAAAGCATTTAAAGGAATGAACAAGTGGTCGATGACTCACCCCGTACACGTATCTTTGGTCAACATGACGTAATAAGAACAAATATGGATCTCAACTAGAAATTACAAATACAAACAAGACTATTTTAAATTTACACTGCGCAGGATCCACTCGGGAGAACCGCTGGCTAATAAAGAAGATAATAAATAAATTTCCACTTTGAAATATCTTATTGGAGAAGACTAATCCATCAAAGGAAAAATCTTAATGATAGTGAAAAGATTTGTTATCTTTTATTGTTGATATAAGAAAAAAAATTAATTTCAATATCACAAGTGTCATATTTAAAACAAAAAATTAAATTATAATTCGGTCAATGGATTTTTTATTAGTATAAATTTTTTAAAATCATTCATACTAATTAACATTGTATTTGGTAAAACTAAGATCCATAAAATGAAACTAATATGGAAATTTTTTGGGATGATGCAAAAGTACCCCCTCAACTAGTGTTAGAAATCCCAGTGACACTTATACTATACTAAAGCCCCATTACCTCTTTGAACTTGTTTTATAAATAATTTTCTACCCCCTTTCATCCTATGTGGTACTATCTTATGGGCCAATCGTGTGTTGACATTTTTTTCAAACCAGTGTCACGTAGGCCGAAAAAGGTTACTATGCATTTTCCCAAAAATTTACAATATGCTAGTCATCATATATCTTTTTCAAATCTTGAAACAAAGTACAAAAGGATAGCTACTCCGATGTGTGTATATAAGAACATAGATACATTACTTTTCCATACAAATTCGTATTTTATATTCACATTTCACATAGATTTTTATTTTCCTTCCCCACCCCCTAATATAAAATCCCTTTTGTTCTCTCAAGTATTTTTGGTTTATAAATCCTTATTTCTTACATATGGAGGGTCATCAAAGATAATCAACAAAAACATGACATACCTAGTATAAATTCACAAGTGAATTCTACGAGTTGTGACATGTATGAATTCATAGAACAACCTTGTGAAGGTGTAAATATGAATACAAATGTTGGAGATATGTTGTTTGGAAAATGGAGTCTTGTACAACCAACTGATTCCTTGATGATTCAAGATCAACATCAATTTAAGAATCATCAAGATGTGAATACTGATACAGATGGTGGAGATAAGTTGTTTTCACAATGGATTGTTGTAAAGCCAAGCGATTTCTTGATGAATCATAACCAACATCAGGTTATGAATCATCAAGGTGGTAATACAGATACTGGTGGCGCAGATAGGTTGTTTTCAGAACAAAGTGTTGTAGATCCATGTGATTTCTCGATGGCTCAATATTGGCAGCATAACCAACATCAATTTTTGAGTCATCAAGATGTTAATATACAAGTAATGCACATGAGTTATTTCCACAAGAGAATGACGTATATCAAACCAATGCCTTGAATCAACATCAATATATGAGTCATGAAGGTGGTCATACTGATATAGGTAGTTTAGATAAGTTATTTGCACAGTGGAGTGCATTCATTCAAGATCAACCTTATGATCAACATTAGCTGATGATTCATCAAGGTGTTAATATTAATACAAGTAATTCACATGAGTTATTTCCACAACAGAATGATATAGAGACAATGGTTGCCTTGATGATACAGGAACAACATTGTGATTCATATCAACTTATGAGTCATCAAGGCGTTAAAACAAACACAAATGGTAGAGATAGGTTGTTTCCACATAAAGTGTTGTACATTCAAGTTATTTATCGGTAACCCAAGGTAGTGCACAAGAGTTATTACCGAAACAGAATGATACAGAACCATCAGATGCCTTGACGACTCAGGATCAACATCATGATAACCATCAATTCATGAGTTATCAAGTTGTTAATTCTGATACATATAGTGGAGATGATAGTTTCTTTTCAGAATTTTGTATAGAAGAATAACAAGAATTATTGGATATTTTGAGGGAGCTCAACTAGAATTTTCATGTAGACGTAATGCGACATGATTTTATGGGAAGACACATCCAACAAAATGAAACTTATTATGGAAAGGCATATCCAACAAGATTTGGCTAGAACTTATTCTCAAGCATTTGAAGTATTACTACTTTGTATGGATTAAGTTCAAGTATTATTATCACGTTAAGGGCCAATTTAGCACACAAGTTTAAATGCATCATTTTATAATAAACACAAACAGTAAATAAAATATTATTTCTAAATATATAGTTTCCAGATTTTCTTAATTCTTAACCTTCATTTTAAAAGAGATGTAACGTGATTTTATCTACCTGTACAACCATGATTATTTGTTGCATCCCTTTAGAACTCATTATTGTATCAACGCTTATATATATTCTTCATCAGCTTATGAAAAATGCAGAATACTTCTCATTCCAAGTCTAGTTGTATAAGATGTTTTATGGTATCAGGGCTATAAAACCCCACAAGTATGATCCCAAATTTTTGCCCTCTAATTCTAGTTGCTGCCACACGCATAATTAGCACCCAATTCCACTGTTGTTAATGTAGATACCATACCCACTAACATTGTCATCGTACTATTAAACCTGTCTTTCGATTACCCATCAAACTTGCTGTCAGCCATAACTTCACCTCCTGAAAGCTATAGGTGTCGTTGCTTATGCACGGACATAACCTTTTCGGTTATATTGATGGCACAACTGTTGCTCATCCAATCTCATTTACAAGAAACAATGAAACCACTCTCAATCCGCCTTATATGAACTGGTTTCGAAAAAATCACCTTGTCCAAAATACCATCTTAGCATCAGTGAGACCTACACTTGCATCAACTATTGCAATAGTCACATTGGCATGCAAAACATGGGAATCCATGCACACTACCTTTGCCAATAAATCACATAGAAGAATTATCTGCCTCAAAGATCAACTAGTTCATATTACAAAAGATTATTGGGCTGATAGAACATTCAATTGCTCATGATCGGTGGAGCACCAATCACTGGTGTGCAACTTAATGTGAGAATCCTTGGGCCCGATTATGACACTATTTTTGCAGCCATCCGGTCACATGAAACATTGATCACCTGATGAAGAACTTTATGAAAAACTTCTTGACTATTAGATCTTTCTTAAGCATGAAGAAGCCAAGTTGAACAACACTAATTAGTGCTCCAATTGCTCAAAGAAACAACCAAGCACCTTCAAGAAATAACTCATACTGAATACAGGGCAAGTAATGCCTCACAAGGTATCCAAAGACGGAGTTTACAAAAAGCCAGAGACGCATTAAATACCCAATATTGGCGCTCTCGTCGAAATAGCAACCTCTCTTAACATGCCTGAGAACGTCCAGAATGCAAACTCCACCACCAACAAAAACTATAACATTGTCGATCAGTTTAACCTGTGTTCTAGCAACTGATAAAGCTTGTTGTCAGCCAAAATATTCTACTTGGAAGGCCCGTACTTCCATGCTCGTGCGCGGGCACAATCTGTTTGTCTATCTTGATAGTTCTTCCCCAGCTTCTCCCACAACTATAAGACAAAAAATGGAGAGGTCGCATACCCAGCTATAGCACATGAAAATTAGTAAAATATGATTTTTCCTTCTTAGGGCTTGTTTTAACTTGAAAATGTACACATTTTTACCTCTGAACCAACTGATGCCGTTAATAAGGTCATGACGGATGACAGTGAAAAACTTTGGCAAATCAAATCATAAAATCTTGTATCATCGAAAATCCATGAACTATAACACACGAAAATTGGTAAAATGTGATTTTTCCTACTTTTAGGTTTGTTTGAAGTTTAAAATGCATCTCTTTTCCCGTCAAAACAACCTGACACCATTCATAAGGTCATAACCGATGTCCATGAAAAATCTCAAGAAATATTCTTCCGGTATCTTATCACCAAAAATCGATCGACTATAGCACAAAAAATTGTTAAAATTATGTTTTCCCACTTTTGGGCTCGTTTGAATTTTAAAATGCTCTGGTTTTCCTCTCGAAACAAATAAACGCCATTAATAAGGTCATATTAGACGGCCATGAAAATTTTCAGCAAAACAAAATCCGGATTATTGTATCACAAAAAATCTATTGAATATAGAACATGAAAATTGATAAGATCCAATTTTTCTTATTTAGAGCTCGTTTGAACTTGAAATTTCACATGTTTGCTCCTCGAGACTAAATTACGCCATTTATAAGCTTGTATTGGATGTCCATCAAAAAATTCGCCACAAAATATCCAGAATTAAATCAACAAAAATTTCAATGGACTGACCATAGGACATAAAAATTGGTAAAATCTGGTTTCCCTTCTTTAGGCACGGGTGTCCTTTAAAATGTGTTATTTTGCCCTCGAAACCAACTTAAGTTTTTAATAAGGTTGTAACGGACGTCCATGAAAAAATTTGGTAAATGAATTTTTGCTTGTCTCATAAAAAATTCGTGTACTGTACGACAAAAATGTTTTAAAATCAGGGTTTTCCTGCTTTGTGGCTCGTTTGAACTTGAAAATGCGATGTTTCCCACTTGAGGCCAATTGAAGCCAGTAGTAAGTTTGTAGTGGACGTTCATGAAATATTTCGGGAAACAAAATTTTTGGAATCCTGTCACCAAAAATCAACGGACTATAGCACACGAAAAACAGTAAAATCTAATTTTTACTGGTTTGTGGCTTGTATGAACTTGAAAATGTGATTGTTGTCTCTTCGGGATTAATTGACGCCATTAATTATGTCATAGCAACGTCCATGAAATTTTTGGTAAAATAATTCTAGAATCCTATCTCCAAAAATCCATCGACAATAGCACATGTAAATGGGTGAAATCTAGTTTTTCATGCTTTGGAGTTTGTTTGAACCTTTAAATTAACCTGTTTGCCCCTCTAGACCAACAGAATCCATTAGTCAAATTGTAACAGACGCCAATGAATATTTTTAGTAAGAAAAAAATTGAAATCATGTATCACTGAAAATCCATGGATTATAGCACTCTAAAATTGGTAAAATCTGTATTTCGTGCTTTAGAGCTTGTTTGAAAATTAAAATGAGACTCTTTTCCCCACGAGACCAATTAAATCCATTAATAAGGTTATAACGGATGTACATAAAAAATTTAACATAAAAAATATAGAATCCTGTATCACAAAAAATAAATGGCAGCAGATGAAAATTGGTAAAATCTAGATTTTCTGCTTTATGGGTCGTTTAAACATTAAAATGCGCTCTTTTTCCCCTCGATACTAACTGAAGCTATTATTAAAGTTACAACGTACGTCCATGAAAAATTTCAATGAGAATCTTAGTGAATTCTATCACCAAAAATCAATAGATTATAGCACACGAAAATTGATAAAATCTAAGTTTTCTGCTTTGGGGCTCATTTGAATTTTAAAACGTGTCCATTTGTCTCTCGTTTCCAATTGAAACCATATATATAGTTATAATTGACTTGCAAAAAAAAAATCAACAATTTCTTTTTGATGAATCCTCTACCACCAAATATCCATAGACTGTATCACATCAAAATCGCCAAAATCTGATTTTTTCAAATTTTTTTCTCATTTGATATTTAAAATGCATCTGTTTTCCCCCATGACCAACTGACGCCATTGACATGGCCTTACCAGACGTCCATGGAAATGTTTGGCAAATATAATTCAGGAATCTTCAATCAACAAAAATTCATTGCTTATAAGCGTAAAAAAATTGGTAAATGTAGTTTTTCCTAATTTAGGGTTCATTTACATTTTAAAATGCATGGTTTTCTCCTCAGAACCAATCGACGCCACTAATAATGTCATAAAAGATGTCCCTAAAAAAATTTGCAATATTTTTTTGGAATCTTATCACTTTAAACAAATTGACTATAGCACAAAAAATAGGTAAAATATGGTTTTTGCTACTTTAGAGCTCATTTGAACTTGAAAATTCACATGTTTTCCCTGAGGACCAATGACACCATTAAGAAGGTCATACCATACGTCCATGAAAAATTTAAATAAAATATTTTCAAAATTCTATTACTAAAAATCCATCAACATATTAAAAGGGGAAAGGGTTCAAAACCTATCTAACTAAGAAGAAGAAAGGAGTGTTCATCCTCTAGACAGTAAGGAGAGGGGTAAGCTTAGAAGATGTTGGATGGAATTATTAAATATTTTCCCTCCAGCAGTAGAGGAGGTTCAATTCCCCTTATACGCGATATGACAAAAAAGACCGATTCAACGAGATATGCCTTGCCTTCATTATCATTGACCTATGTTAATGTTTTGGAAAGGGGATGTTCTTCATTTGTAGAAAATAAACTCACGATTAGAGACAAATATATATTCTTAACCGCAAGCATAAGTAAGATGTACTCATAATTTGTCAGTCCCCCACGGCAGGGCTGCTCGCTTTTCATGAATGTATCTCCTCCTCTTCTTATGTGATTTTTACATGCTTTTTACTGTGCTTGGCTATGGACCCATATGAGCCCTAACTTTTTCGGAGGGTCGGCAGGGCATCGGATCCTCAGCTCATGCATTGGTTTACCGAAATAATAGCACACAAAAATTTATAAAATGTGATTTTTCCTTTTTTGAAGCACATTTGAACTTGAAAATGCGTATGTTTCCCCTCGGGACCAACTGATGGCATAATTAAGGATGTGAAAGACACCTATGAAAACTTATGGCGAAAATAATTACTGTTCTTTTATTACAAAAGTCCATTGAATATAGCTCAAAAAAATCAGTAAAATCTAGTTCATGTATTGCGACTTATTTGAACTTGAAAATGCACTCGTTTCTCCCTCAAGACCAACTGAAGCACTTACTAATGTCGTAATAGACGTCCATAAAAATTTTTGGAAATTTCTTTTTTGGTAATCCTATCATAAAAGATACAGGGATAATAGCACGAGAAAATTGGTAAAATATGGTTTTTCCCGCTTTGGGGCTTGGTTAAACTTGAAAATGTGCATATTTGCCTCGCAGGACAAACTGCTCTGTAAATTAGGTTATAATTGGTGTCCATGAAAATTTTGGTAGAAAGAATTCTAGAATCCTATATTACCAAAAATCCATGGAATATAGCACACAAAAATAAGTAAAATCTGGTTTTTCCTCGTTGGAGCTCGTTTGAACTTGGAAATTCACTCGTTTGCCTATGGGGAACAAGTGACGCCATTAATAAGGTCATTACAGACGTCCATGAAAAATTTAGGCAAAAAATTTTTGGAATCATATATCACCAAAAGAAATATTGACGCACATGAAAATCGATAAAATATGGTTATTCCTACTTTGGGATTCGTTTGAACTTAAAAATACGTTTGTTTTACCCCAAGACCAACTGACACCATTAATAAGGTCGTAAAGGACGTCCATTTAAAAATTTTGCAAAAAAAATCAAGAATCCTATCACCAAAAATTCATTGACTAGTATAAAAAAATTGATAAAATCTAGGTTTTCATTCTTAGGGGTTCCTTTGTTATAGAAAATGCGTCTACTTTCCCCTAAGGACGAAGTGATGCTATTAATAACCTCATAATAAAACTCCATGAAAAGTTTCACCCAAAAACAATTCAAGATTCTATCACCAAAAATTGATGGACTATAGGACACAAAAATCGATAAAACTTGGTTTTCCCTATTTTGGGGCTTGTTTGAACTTGAAAATGCGCTTGTTTTTCATTTAGAGACCAACTGAATCCATTGATAAGGTTGTAACGATGTCTTTGAAAAAATTCAGCAACTTATTTTGGAATTCTGTCATAAAAAATACATTGAGAATAACACCTGAGATTTGGAAAAATCTAATAATCCTACTTTGGGCTCGTTTTAAATTGAAAATGTGCATGCTGTCCTCTCGGGATAAACTACACCATTAATTCGGTTATAAACTGACGCTCATAAAAAATTTTGGCAAAAAAATTCGTAACACTACATACCAAAAATCCATGGAGTATAGCAAGTAAAAATTGGTGAAAACTAATTTTTCCTGCTTTGGGGCTCATTTGAAAAGTATAATACGCCTGTTTTCCCCTCGAGACCAAGTGACACCATTAACAAGGTCATTATGGACGGCCATAAAAAAATTTGGCAAAAAAATTCATAATGCTTTATCATCGAAAGACTATGGCCTATAATACACGATATTGGTAAAATTTGGTTTTTCCTGCTTTGCGGATTGTGTGAATTTTAAAATGCGCTTTTTTGCCGCTCGCGACCAACTAATGTGACTTATAAGATCGTAATGGATGTCCATGGAAAATATTAATAAAAAAATTTCAGGAATGCTACTGACTCCATTAATTAGGTTGCAACGGACGTCTATGATATATTTCAGAGAAATTAATTTTAAAATCCTATATGTCAAAAAATTCATGGACTATAGAGCACGATAATCGTTAAAATCTAGTTATTCCTTGTTTGGGGATTAATGAACATGAAAATGCACCTGTTTGTCCCTTTAGACCAACTAACTGAACCAACTCGCATTCAAAAAACCAAGAAAATTTAAGTTTTCACAGACCTAGTGCAATGACCAACGTCATCATCCACAGTCTGTAGGTGGGACGACGGTCCATCAAAGTTTTATAATGCCCTAATACCTAGCTAAACCGCACACAACAATTTGGGCTTCTCAGCTAATTTCTTTGACCCATATTTAAAATCCTTTAACAAAATTATTTTTAAGGTAATAAGTAATATTTTGTTACAATAGTCCCAAATTAGTTTGGTTTCCATTTTAACAATCAATAAGTATATAAATAGTTGCGGCCCTATTATGTTTTTAACTTAATTTTTCTATATTATATATACCCCTAAACTTTCTGAGGTTCCTACTACCCTCTTAAAATAGTTGTCAAAAATGTAATTCTTGTTGTGTTTAAACTATTAAGTACACTTTTGCACTCATTATTGTATTTATGAAACTACATGAATCATTTTGGTATTGAAAAATTATTATTGATAATTTGCACAACTTTTCTTTATTTATTTAATTGTGATGCACTTGTAAAGCTATTGATACATTGTACAAGTTTCTTTAACATATTTGGTATATAAAACTGGAGCAAAACTATAATTAGACAACAAAATAAATTGGACAAAAAAATCCAGGATTTAAATTATATGGAATACTTAAGTTTAGTGAGTAATAGAACCCTCATATAGATTAGAAGTGTAATAATAAATAAAACTTAAATTCAAAGGGATAATATGACATTTAGATGAATAACTTTGTGAAAATTTAAGGGGGATTATTAAGCCTTATTCCTACTTCTATTTTGTAGCTGCTTAGTAGTACACACAGTTACTACATACGTACTATCCAAAAATCATTTAAAGGAGTGAGCAAGTGGTCGATGACTCACCCCGTACACGTATCTTTGGTCAACATGACGTAATAAGAACAAATATGGATATCAACTAGAAAGTACAAATACAAACAAGACTATTTTAAATTTACACTGCGCAGGATCCACTCGGGAAAACCGCTGGCTAATAAACAAAGATAATAAATAAATTTCCACTTTGAAATATCTTATTGGAGAAGAGTTATTACCGCAACAAAATAATATAGTACCGTCAGATGCCTTGATGACTCAGGATGAGCATCATGATCAACATCAATTTATGAGTTTTCAAGGTATTAGTTCTGATTCATATAGTGGAGATGATAGTTTCTTTTCAGAATTTATCATAGAAGAGTTACAATAATTATTGGATATTTGAGGGAGCTCAATTAGATTTTTCATGTAGACCAAATGCGACATGATTTTACGGGAAGACATATCCAACAAAATTAAACCTATTATGGAAAGGCATATCCAACAAGATTTGGCTAGAACTTATGCTCAAGCATTTGAAGTATTACTACTATGTAGTGATTAAACTCAAGTATTGTTATGACGTTAATGGTCAATTTAGCACATTAGTTTAAATGAATCATTTTATAATAAACACAACCAATAAATACAATATTATTTTTGAATATATAGTTTCCAGATTTTTCTTAATTGTTAACATTCATTGTAAAAGAGATATAACGTGATATTATGTTCTTGTACAATCATGATTATTTGTTGTATCACTTTAGCAATCATTATTGTATCAACGCTTATATATATTTTTCTTCAGCTTATGAATCATGCAGAATACTGCTCATTCCCAGTCTACTCCTATAAGGTTTTTTATGGTATCAGGGCTATAAAACCTCACACGAGTATGATCCCAATTTTTTGCCCTCTAATCCTAGCTGCTGCCACATGCATAACAGGCACCCAATGCCACTATTGTTAATGCAGATAGCACAACCACTAACATTGTTATCATGCAGTTCAACCCTGCCTTTTAATTACCCATTAAACTTGCCGGCAGCCATAACTTCACCACCTAGAGGGCATAGGTGTCGTTGCTTACGCATGGACATAACCTTTTCGGTCATATTGATTGCACAACGCTTGCTCCTAAAATCTCACTTACAACAAAAAATGAAACCACTGTCAATCCACCTTTTATGAACTAGTTTCGACAAAATCAGCTTGTCCAAAATACCATCTTAGCATCGGTGGAACCTACACTTGCATCAACTATTTCAACAGTCACATTGGCACACTCTTTGGGAATCCCTGCCCACTACTTTGACAATAAATCACATACAAGAATTATCTATCTCCAAAATAAACTAGCTCATATTACAAAAGATTATTGGCCTGATAGAACATTGAATTGCTCATGATCGGTGGAGCACCAATCACTGATGTGCAACTTAATGTGAGAATCCTTGGGCCCGATTATGACACTATCTTTGCATCCATCCTGTCACATGAAACATTGATCACCTAATGAAGAACTTTATGAAAAACAACTTGACTATTAGATCTTTCTTAAGTATGAAGAAGCCAAACGAACAACACTAAATAGTGCTCCAATTGCTCAAAGAAAAAACCAAGCACCTTCAAGAAATAACATAAACTGAAAACAGGCAAGTAATGCCTCACAAGGAATCCGATGATGGAATTTACAGAATGTCAGAGACTCAGCAAATACCAAGTTGTGGCGCTCTCGTCAAAATAGCAACCTCTCTCTTAAAATTCCTGAGAACGTACGGAATGTGAACTCCACCACTAGCAATAACTCTGACTTTGTCGGTCAGTTAAATCTGTGTTCCAGCAACTGATAAAGCTTGTTGGAAGCCAAAATATTCTACTTTGAAGGCCCGTAGTTCCATGCTCGTGAGCGGGATCAATATATTTGGCTATCTTGATAGATCTTCCCGAGCTTTTTCCACAACTATTACACAAAAAAATAGAGAGGTCGCATACTTAGCTATAGCACATGAAATTAAGTAAAACATGGGTTTTCCTGCTTTAGGGTTTGTTTTGATTTGAATTTGCACCCATTTTTACCTCTGAACCGATTGATGCCGTTAATAAGGTCATAATGGACGCCCGTGAAAAACTTTGGCAAATCAAATCCAAATTTTTGTATCATCGAAAATAAATGAACTTTAACACATGAAAATTGGTAAGATGTGATTTTCCTACTTTAGGGTTTGTTTGAAGCTGAAAATGCCTTTTTGACCTTCAAAACAACCCGATGTCATTAATAAGGTCATAACGGACGTCCATGAAAAAATTCGGCAAATAATCTTCTGGAATCCTATCACTAAAAACATATGGACTATAGCACAAAAATATGTTGTTAACAATATGTTTTCCTACTTTTGGGCTTGTTTGAACTTAAAAATGACCTTGTTTTCCCCTCGGAACCAATAAACACCATTAATAAGATCATATTGGATGTCCACGAAAATTTTCGGCAAAACAATTTCTGGATTATCGTATCACAAAAAATTTATGGACTATAGCACAGAAAATTGGTAAGATCCAATTATTCCTGGTTTGGAGCTCGCTTGATCTTGAAATTGCACATGTTTGCCCCTCGAGACTAAATTACGCCATTTACAAGCTTGTATTGGATGTCCATAAGAAAATTGGCAACAAAATATTTAGAATTATATCACCAAAAATTTCAATGGACTGTAGGACACAAAAATCTATAAAATCTGGTTTCCCTGTTTTAGGGACATTTGACCTTTAAAATGCGTTAGTTTGTCCCTCGAAACCAACTAACGTCATTAATCATATTGTAACGGACGTCAAAGAAAAAATTTAGTAAATTAATTTCTACCTGTCTCATAAAAAATTCATGGGCTCGTTTGAACTAGAAATTACGATGTTTCCCACTTGAGGCCAACTAAAGCCAGTAATAAGTTTTTAGCGGACGTTCATGAAATATTTCGGCAACCAAAATTTTTGGAATCCTATTGATATACCGTGGTTTCACGGTATTAGTAATACTTTTTCCTTAAGTTTAATGTGTCCAAAATCCTTTTTGTGCTAATTTTTATATAAGATTCTCCATATTTGCAGGAAATCTGTCCATATATGAATGCGGAGGTTTTTGAGCGAAGAAATGCAGAACGGACCACCTACGGAGCTTGTGACGGTCCGTCATGCTTGTGACGGTCTGTAGGTGGCAGCGTAGTGCAGCTGCTGAAGGAAGATGGGGAAGTCTGACCAAGTGTGGAGTTACGGAGTCCATGACGATCCGTCGTGTCTATGACGGTCCATCCTGCAGGTTCGTCATGAAGTTCAGATAAGTAGTCCCAGTACCCATATTCCAAGAGTTTAAGTTTTTTGAAACGAACACCCTCGACGGACCGTTGTGCCTGTGACGATCCGTCATACTTGCCATCGAGGATAATGTATAGAGAAGCAGAAGAAATTGCACAAGTATGGGAAGACGGAGTCTATGACGGTCCGTCGTGACCAAGACGATCCGTCGCGAGGTCCGTCGACCCAGCCGCGTTTTGACGGATTTCCAGCAAATAGAATCCTTGTTTAGTTAGGTTTTTATTTTCTATAAATAGTTCGAAAAACCTTGTTTTTGAGGTTACAATCTGTATTATTAAGTTAGACTCTGTATTATTTGGTTAGGCTTTTGATTATCATTAGACTTATTGTGAGATTCTTGATTACTTTGAGATTCTTGCAAGTGATTGTTGGTGATTTTTGTTGATTAATCAAGCAAACTTTCGGATTTTACTCTTTCTCATTGAAGTAGGTACATGAATTCTTATATAATATATTTGAATATTGTGGTTATGGCTATGGGTAACTAAACTCCATAACTAGGGTTGTGGGAACCATAGGCAAATAATGAGGTAAAACCTAACTAAAATAACAATTCTAGAATAGTGTCTTACATGTATTAATAATTCTTTCGCTTAGAAGTCTTTTTAACAGATGACCAACGTTAGAACTCTCCTTAATGCTACTTGCCGGACCAAGGAGGTAGATAATAGGAAAAGAATTATCAACATAGATTTAGTGTATACTATCTAATAGGCTAGTATTTATTGGTACGAGGTAATAACTTAGTCAAATATCGAATACAATGCTTAATATGAGGTAAAGATAAGGGTTAGGATAGCAACACAGGTAGCCAAACCAAGGTGCGGAGTGAAATTTTCTAGATGCCGGACCAAGGATTTAGAAATAAATCACTTATCACTTTGCATGCAAGATACTAGGAAAGAATTGTTATAGTTAGAATTATCAAGTTATGAACCTGTGGGGAACATGTAAACCCTAGTTACTTTGATTAATTGATTAAACTGCAACATTCAAAGCTGTTAAGTGTCTCTTTCAATTTCGTTAGTTATTTTCATTCATTTAGAAATAGAAACCCCCCTTTTATTGTTTTTACTTTCCAAGAAAGTAATTGATTGAACAAAAGTAATAATAGATTGAAGTTAAGTCAAAACTATTTTCCTCGTGGGAGCGATCCCAACCTCACCAGTTGGGTTTATTTACTTGACACGACCGCTTTACTTCTTATTTGAGAAGTAAGTTTGAGCGTATCAAATTTTGGCGCCGCTGCCGGGGAAAGTAGCTTTTAGATTAACTTAAACTTATTATTATAGTTTAGTTGATATTTTCTTGATTTTACTTTGTTTTATTGTTTTTGATTCGTGCAGAACCACCCTCATTGTATGAAAAATACACGGAGACGAAGAGAACCCTTGTTTCCCTACGATCACGAATTAGAGCGTACATTACGCAACATTAATAGAAAATTGGGATTAATGATGATGATCCAAACCAGAACATCCCAGCTCTGGTTGATGTTCATGGTCAGTTGTTACCCGATGCTCCGGGTGAACATCAACAGAGGGGACAAAATCCCGCACCACGGCCCCAAGCATACTACAGAGGCTATGACAACATAGCAGACTCCGATGGGCCACTTGTCTTGCCTCGTCTACCACCAGGCTACACCTTTGTGGTAACTAGTAGCCTGATGCAAATGCTCACTGCCAGAGTTTTGTTTTCAGGGCTACATTCTGAGGATCCACATGCCCATATAGCTAAGGTAAGAGTAGTATGTAAAAGCTGTGTAGGGAGGCCTGACTTGGACTTGGATGTAATAGCGCTTAGAGTGTTTCCTCTCTCACTAACGGCAGAGGCTGCTATATGGTTCACTGAGCTCCCTTATAACTCAATTTTCACTTGGAACCCACTAAGGGATGTTTTCTTAGCACGCTACTATCCGGTCTCCAACAAACTAAACCCCAAAGACAGAGTGAACAACTTTGTGGCACTACTAGGAAAGTCAGTTAGTAGTTCTTGGGATAGATTCATCTCATTCTTGAGAAGTGTCCCAAATCACCGTATAGATGATGAGTCACTGAAGGAATATCGGGGACAGGATGATAATAATAAAGCGGTGTTGGACACTATAGCAGGTGGATCTTATGGGGAGTGTCCTTATGCTGAGATTGCTGAAAAATTGGAGAAAATCTGCCGGAATAATAAAGCTTGGATTACTAGGAAGTCAGATAACGGGAGAAATACCCTTATAGTACAGTCCACTCACAACCCAGCCACAGATGAGATTCGTGAAGAAATGGCTCTGATGAGAACTGAGCTTGGGTTGGTACTAAAACATGCCACTGGGGGTGCAGAAAAGATAAATGCAGTCAACTACTTGTCGAAACCACCGCCACAAAATAATGAGTGTTATTATGAGGAGGATTTCTATGCGGTAAATGAGCAGACGGGGGGTTTCCGACCGAGCTCCCAAGGCTAAAATGAAGATAATTGGCTCCAAGGTCAAGGGAACCAAGGTTGGATCTATGGTAACTATAACCGTGAGGGTCATTATGTCCGAGATGGAAACTACAACCGCGACAACAACTTCAACAGGGGTAACTACGGTAACAGAAATGATAGGAATGGGCCCTATGTCCCTCCTCAAAATCGTGAAGTTACTCCTACGGATGATGGGGATAGTATGGCGCGAGTTGATGATATGTTGCACAAAATGATGAGGAGGTCCGATGCTAGTGATGAACACATTAAAGAGTTAAGGTGCGATTTAGCAGGTATTGGGCAAAAAGTTGATACACATGCAATATCGATTAAGCAGATCGAGTTGCAAATGGCCCAATTATCTGCAACTGTGAACAAACGGCAACCGGGCACTCTTCCTAGAAACACTGTCCAAAATCCAAAAAATGATGCACACTTTATGGAAATCACTACTCGGGGTGGTAAGCAAACCACTGACCCACCTATGCCGTCTAATGAGGAAAAGGTGAGAAAGGATGATGATAAGGTGTTAAAGGGTAGTGGTGAAGCAGAAGAGAGCACTGTAAAAGATGCAGAAGTCCCTACGAAAGTAATTCCCATGCCTAGACCACCACCACCCTTCCCTCAAAGATTAGTGAAAAAGACCGAGGATGGTAAATATCGGCGTTTTATAACAATGCTGAAGAAGCTTTCTATCAATGTCCCTTTGGTAGAAGTTCTAGAAAAAATGCCTGGTTATGCCAAGTTTGTGAAAGATCTGGCTACAAAGAAAAGATCGGTCACTTTCAAGGATGATGATAGACTGCAGCATTGTAGTGCTATTTCTACAAGATCTCTAGTACAAAAGAAAGAAGATCCGGGTGCGTTCACTATTCCTTGTACAGTCGGGTCATTATATTTTGCGAAAGCATTATGTGATCTGGGGGCAAGCATAAATCTCATGCCCCTCTCGATTTACAAGAAGTTGGGTTTGGGTGACCCAAAACCCACTGCAATGCGGCTACTGATGGCTGATCGAACAGTGAAAAGGCCTATAGGGATACTCCATGATGTGCTAGTAGTGGAGTCATTCATATTTCCGGCAGATTTTGTTATTTTTGATAGTGAAGTCGATTTTGAAGTGCCTATTATTCTTGGGAGGCCATTCCTTGCTACAGGTAGAGCCTTTGTTGATATGGAAAAGGGGCAGATGAATTTTCTGTTGAATAATGAAGAAGCGACCTTCAACATTTGTAGGACCAGGAGGCAGAGTGGTGAGCTCCAATCGATATCCGCCATATCCCACAAAGAAAAGATGAAGAAGGAGAATGAACAAAAAAGTGCAAAACAAGAGTTTATGGTTGGGGATTTGGTACTTTTAGATAGTTCTGTGTTGCCTTGTCTTCCGGGCAAGCTCAAGTCCAAACGGACTGGCCCTTACTTGATTACCCAAGTATTCCTTATGGAGCAGTTGAGTTAAAAACCAAGGAGGGAGTGCGGTTTAAGGTGAATAGAGAACGAATAAAACTCTATTTTGGGCACTGCATCGGTGAATGAGATGATAAAGGCATAACATCTTGATGAAGGCTGAGTGATTGTCCTCAGTCGTGCCGCGACGTTAAATCAGGCGCTTGTTTGGAGGCAACCCAATACTTATAGTTTTTTTTTTCTTTCTAGTAATGGTAGCATTTTCTACTAATGGGTTTTAAATTTGCAGGCACATCACCAGGAAATTCTGTAGAAAATCACTCTGCAACAGTCACCGACGGACACATGTGAAGGACCGTCGTTCTCTCGACAATCCGTCCTGCACAACCGTTCTGGTTGTAAGAGACCCTATTCCTAAGGGTCTCTCACATTTTCTAAGTGTCCTCCAACGGACATCTACAACGTACCGTCATACTCTCGACGGTCCGTCCTGCATAACCGTCATGACGGTCAGAGACCCCTCTCTTAAGGGTCTACAATTTTTTTAAGTGTCCCACGACGGACATCGACGACGGACCATCATAATCACAACGGTCCGTGCTGATTGTCGGCGCTTTACGCCCCAGGTTTGCTTCACCTACCACTCTTGTATTTCAAAATTTTTTTATGCATTGGGGACAATTGCATGTCTTTTTGTTGGGGGTGGGGTAAATGGAAAGTGAGTGCTAGGGTGAAGTTTTAGTATCCCAATTCACTATCCTCTTTTGGGGTTTTCTTGCCTATGTTCTTTTTCACCAGAGACTGATAACTTTTTCTGTTGAACCTGCATGTCTATATCTTGTGTACATAGTTTAATTCTGAAGCATGATGGCTAAAATGATATCTTGATAAAATGGAAAATTATGCATGACTAGGCATAATAATTGATAAATGTGTGGCTCTAAGCATGACAAAGAGGTACACCACTGCATGACCCTAAGTCTAAAATTCGAACTAGGTGTCTGATTATCTGGTAGAGTGATGAGATGTCAAGTGAGTGTGAGGAAGATTTGAATAGTCCACTATTTGTACTGAGCTAGAACTTGTCAGGTTAGTTCTGCTAAAAGTAAGTTGTAATAGACAATTAGGAAAGGATCATAGGCCCTTATTCAATATAGCCCATTTTTAGCCTAAATAAAAGAAAACCAAATGAAATTTATCCTTCTTTGATCCAAATGATTTGAGATTAAATTAGACCTTTCTTTCTCACCCCAACTGATCTTTTCTGGGAATAATGTGTTGGCCCTGGTCCCTCCTTGGACATGTGCACCTCAGCTTATGCCAAAAACATAAGTTGAGGGTGGCTAATGCAGTAAACAACTATTTTATGGTCCTGACCCAACTTTGGGTATTGTGAACTTTGACTCATGGCAAAGCCATGAGTTGAGGGTGGCTATTATGAGGAATGCTCTGGAAAGTGGGGTTGAAAGAACAAAAAGAGAGAAAGAACAAAAGTAAAGTGACTCAAGAATTAGTTAAAAGAAAAGTAAAGAAAAAGAAAAATATACAAGAAATACAAGCAAGAAAAGAAGAGAGTCACTTACACAAATGAAGAAAGAAGAGAAAATAGCAAGGTGAAAGAATATGAGAAACTGGCGAGACAAAATGATAGAAAATGGTATTTTTAGCCGATATGTCAAGGAGGGCAAAAAGTCACTAAAGTATACCTAAATATACCCTACCTGACCCTGAGCATATGTTACAAGCTAAGAAAGTCCTATCGTGATCCTAAGAGTTGTATAGCAAACTTAAACCAGTGACAATAAGGGCAAGCTTATGGCAATAGGTATGAATGAGTGTGAATTTGTTCTGAGAGTGAGTGTTGAAAAGTAATCCTTATACTCAAACTGAAATCATTGTGTGAAAAAATGAGGATTTTGTTTTGAAGTGAGGACACTAGTTGCATTACCGGAAATATTAGCACCTCGGTGAGAAATTGAAGAGGATAGGTGTTAGTGCATGGTGAGTCTGTGTCATGGTCTGATTCCACTTAATTCAAGACTAATAGTGATAGCATGCATAAATATGATGAGATTAATCGGGATTGATAGCCAAATGATTGAAAAGGATAAAACATGGATACTATTGTACAAATATTGTGTAGTGAGTCATATTGCGTCGCTTGAGGACAAAGAACGAATTTAAGTTGAGGGTGTTGATATACCGTGGTTTCACGGTATTATTAATACTTTTTGCTTAATTTGAGTGTGTCCAAAAGCCTTTTTTGTGCTAATTTTTATATAAGTTTCTCCTTATTTGCAGGAAATCTGTCCAAAGATGAATGCGGAGGTTTTTGAGCGAAGAAATGCAGAAGAGACCACCTACGGAGCTTGTGACGGTCCGTCATGCTTGTGACGGTCCGTAGGTGGCAGCGTAGTGCAGCTGCTGAAGGAAGATGGGGAAGTCTGACCAAGTGTGGGGTTACAGAGTCCATGACGATCCGTCGTGTCTATGACAGTCCGTCTTGCAGGTTCGTCATGAAGTTCAGAGAAGTAGTCCCAGTACCCATATTCCAAGAGTTTAATTGTTTTGAAACGAAGACCCTCGACGGACCGTTGTGCCTTTGACGATCTGTCATACTTGCCGTCGAGGGTAATGAATAGAGCAGCAGAAGAAATTGCACAAGTATGGGACGACGGAGTCCATGACGGTCCTTCGTGACCAAGACGATCCTTCGCGAGGTCCGTCGACCCAACCGCGTTTTGACACATTTCCAGCAAATAGAATCCTTGTTTCATTAGGTTTTTATTTTCTATAAATAGTTTAAAAAACCTCGTTTTTGAGGTTAGACTCTGTATTATTAAGTTAGACTCTGGATTATTTGGTTAGGCTTTTGATTATCATTAGACTTTTTGTGAGATTCTTGATTACTTTGAGATTCTTGCAAGTGATTGTTGGTGATTTTTGTCGATTAATCAAGCAAACTTTCAGATTTTACTCTTTCTCATTGAAGTAAGTACATGA
>JAKWIY010002995.1:0-53410 GCA_027704805.1 Solanum corneliomulleri | reverse complement strand
TTTTATATGAATAAGGGCTATGATCATTTCCTAATTGTTTGTTACAGCTTACTTTTAGCAGGACTAACCAGGCAAGTTCTAGCTCAGTATCAATAGTAGCTCTTCACTTTCCTCACACTCACTTGACATCTCATCACTATACCAGATTATCAGACACCTAGTTTGACTTGAAGATTTAGGGTCATGCAATGTGTAACTCTATTTCATGTTTAGAGCCACACAAATTTTCATTACTACGCCTAGTCATGCAACATTTTTCCAGTTTTAACGGGATATCATTTTAGCCATCATGCTTCGAGTTAAACTATGTACAGAAATATAACGTGCCGGTTCAACGAAAAATAATCAGTCTTTTGGGGAAAAAGAACACAGGCAAGAAAACCCCAAAAGAGGATAGTGAGTTGGGCTACTCAGACTTCACCCTAACACTCACTTTCCATTTACCCCACCCCCAACAAAAAGCATGCAATTGTCCCCCAATGCATAAAAAAATCTAAAGATTAGAGGGGTAGGTGAAGCAAACCTGTGGCGCATAGCGCCGTCGATCACAAGCTGGTGGGTCCGGTTTCCCGGAACCCACAGCCTCTGCAATCTGGACACCCTCAGTGGTGTCCTCAGCAATCTGGACACCCCTCAATGGTGTCCTCAGAATCTTGACACCCTCAGTGGTGTCCTCAGCAACAACCGCACCCTCAGTGCCTCCGGCGGTCTCTACAGTATGGGAGCTAGATGCCCCAGCTGCTATCTGCGATCTCGGATCCGGTGTGCCTCCGCCTCACAATTGAGGCTCTCCTCCGGCCTCCATCTTCGCGGCGCTCCTTCTTCCTCGCTCGCGACTCATCCTCTGATTGACCCTACGCCTCTTGGCACTCTCTCGAGGGGAGGGTGGGGGACTGGCTGGAGTAGAAAACAGGGCCGCCAATACAGTATCCTCAGCAGGCTCGACAGACTCCGGCACTCTTGTCGCTAGGATCTGTCGACGTCTGCACGAAGACTGTCGACGGCAGCCTGAAGAGTCGACACATCTACGGATGAGCTGGTCGAGCTAATACTCTTAATTCAAAGGCATCGAGCGCTGGTGAACCTCAGCCTCTTCCGCTGCATCTGCCTCTCCGTTCGCGCTTCAGACTCACAATAGACTTCTGCATCCACGGCGGATATGATGCCGAAGAATAGTGGCCATTTGTGCCTCCAATTTTTGGACTCGAGCAAGCGGGGCTGGTGTCGGTAGAGGGGCTGTGCTATTACCCGGATCGACTCGACCGGGAGTGTCCGTGGATGCCTGTGTCGCTGTGCGGCCTGGGCCACCGTATCCGCAAGATCATCAGATAGTGGTGGCAACTCTGGACGGGGCCCTCGACGTGGGGCCACTCATTGGCCTCGTCTCTGATGAGGCCGACGTCAACGGTACCCGGCGGGGTCTTCAACTGATCTATGTGCCACACGGGCACACCTGACGACCTGCAAAGGGCAAAGATCATACACGGGAAGGGGTAGGTAGTAGTGACCTTGAATGCCCTCTCGTGCATGACTGCCTGGAGAACCATGCGAAGTGATCTCGAATCCGGCTATCATCGCCGCTATTAACACTGCTCTATCCCAAGTGACGATGTTATCAGCAGCTGTGGGGGAAAGGCAGTGACGGACGAGCAGCCACAAGAACTTCGCGACGAACGTGAGGTTGGCCTTCTTGATGGCCCCCTTCGCCTCAGTGACCCAGTCGGCACCCTCTCCTCCGTCGACTGATAGGTGCATGGCCATCCACCTCCTGGTGTCTCTCTCAGTCCGTTCGCGCATGAAATGTCCCTCCTTCACTACCTGCCATCGGTAGTCAAAACTCGGCAGTGGTGGGGGTCCGAGTATCAGCTGCACTCTCGCCGTATAGGACCCGGGCGGATGGCGGGCAGGGAAATGTCAACCTGCACGCCCCGGACTTAAAACCTGCTCCAATGGGGCCTGTTTCGCGGGAGCAGCCCGCCTGTCGATCTGTGATCGGAGAGTCGCTACGTAGGACGCGTAGAACTCTCGGACCATCTCCTCACTGTATCGTCCCACCGACTGGCTGTCCACTCTAGGCGATGCCTGGTGAATATGTTGTGGATCTCCGGCATTGAGGGAGACTCCCTTGTAAGTAACCGCCGCTCCAGGGTCAGTGTTCGAGTCATTACTCCTTTATTCGGTCAAGAACTTCGCGTCGGAGTAAACCTGAACTGGGCCTTCAACGCACCACCGGTTTGGCTGTCAGAGGCTGGGGTGGGGACACGACCCAAATCGGGACGCGACTGGCACCCACATTCACCCTCCTATGTGAGCGAACCAACCAATCTAAACCTTACATTTTAATTACAATATCAACAAAAGAAATGCGGAAGACTTAAACTCATTAATAAAAACAACTCAAAACTATTATTATATTCCCCCAAATCTGGAAGTCATCATCACAAGAACATCTATCTCAAATTACTAAACTAAATGTCCTAAGACCTAAAATCATAAAAGCTAGTCCATGCCGGAAGTTTCAAGGCATCAAGACTTGAAGAAGAAGACCAAGTCCAAGCTAGACGCATTAGCTCACCCTGAATTTCCGATGAAGTGAAGACTGGCTAGATCTACTGTTGAGTTGAAGTTGACGGAACGTTTTGCTGCATTACACAAATAACAAAAAAGACACAACAAGTAGGGGGTCAGTACAACCACGTACTGAGTAGATATCATCGGCTAACTCAAAATAGGAACAGTATATATCAATAATAATGTAAATCAACTAATACTCAACAGTACAATCAATAATAGTAAAGCAATACCAATAGTTATCTAGGTATAGTTATCACCAATAAATAACCGAGTTCACACATGAGGACTCGCCTCAATACCATAACTCATTTTGGAATTAAGTTCATTAGTTGAGTATATTCATTATCTTTCAGATTCATTATCTTTTCTTCCTCTTGTGTCGGTACGTGACCTCCGCTCCTCTAATTCTATCCTGGTGCCGGAACGTGGCACTCCGATCCTCATATACTATCCTGGTCCGGAACGTGCACCCGATCCTATACTATCCTGTGTCGGAACGTGACACTCCGATCCTCATATTCTAATCCTGGTGTCGGAACGTGACACTCCGATCCTCATATTCATTCTATCCTGGTACCGGAACGTTGCACCGATCCAATTCTATCCTGGTGTCGGAACGTGACACTCCGATCCTCATATTCATTCTACCTGGTACCGGAACGTGGCACCCGATCCTATCTATCCTGGTGTCGGAACGTGAACACTATCCGATCCTCATATTCATTCTATCCTGGTACCTAACGTGGCACCCGATCCCCTAATTCATCAAGCCTTCTTTTAACTAGGCAATCATCATTCTCATTATATAATTTATCAAGCCTTCTTCACACTAAGCATCATCATTCTCATTATATAATATATCAGCGAATTAGGTTATTTCAAGATTTGGGATTCAATAGCTTCATCATGCTTTGTTATTCATCACAATTTCATAATCATAATCATGCAAGCATACATTTAAGCACATAGCAGGGTTTACAATACTATCAACCATAATCTTCACTATTAAGAGTTCACTACGAATATCGTACATACACCATAACCTACCAATCCACCGAAGACTAGTGATCAACAAGCAAATTCCCAAGCTCCTGTTTTCTCCTCCCTCTTGATCGATTTCTCTCTCTCTTTCTGTTCTGTCTCTTTTGTTTTATTCCAACCCTCTTTCCTTCACCCTAATTACAATTTAATTAAGTGTAAAAGAGGACAATAAAACCCACTAATTAACTTAAGGTTACCTCTTTTTACCCCAAGTAATTAGACTTATTAATATTAACCCTCAATCTTTATAATTAAGGAAAGAATAGTCCAAAACGACCCTTAAAACGTGTGGAGATCCTAAACTGCCTGGGATTTGCGCACCTGTGCAGCCCGTCGTGCCTGCGACGGTCCGTCACACAGGTCGTCGCAGAGGCCAAAATCCTATTTTTCACCAAGTGTTCTGTGACGGTCCGTCACGCCTGTGGCGGTCCGTCCAGCACTCCGTCATGACGGTCAGAAACTCGTTTCTTGTACCAAATTCTCAAAAGTTGAAGTGTTTTGCAACGGGAGCTCACGACGGTCCGTCGTGGCTGTGACGGCACGTCCTGCAGGTCCGTCACAATTTACAGAGAGTCGATTTTCAGTGCCCATTTTCAGAATTTCTAAGTATGTTGCAACGATACACCCTCGACGGGCCGTCGTGCCTGTGACGGTCCGTCGTGGTGTCCGTCGTATGGCCCAGTTTTTCCAGAATACAATCTGCTGCTCAAAAACGACTAAACAGGTCGTTACTCTGGAAAAACTGGGCCATACGACGGACACCACGACGGACCGTCACAGGCACGACGGCCCGTCGAGGGTGTATCGTTGCAACATACTTAGAAATTCTGAAAATGGGCACTGAAAATCGACTCTCTGTAAATTGTGACGGACCTGCAGGACGTGCCGTCACAGCCACGACGGACCGTCGTGAGCTCCCGTTGCAAAACACTCAACTTTTGAGAATTTGGTACAAGAAACGAGTTTCTGACCGCCATGACGGAGTGCAGACGGACCGTCACAGTGTGACGGAACGTCACAGTACACTTGGTGAAAAATAGGATTGTGGGAGGCTGCGACGACCTGCGTGACGGACCGTCGCAGGCACGGGGCCGTCACAGGTTGCGCAAATCCCAGGCAGTTTAGGATTTCTCCACACGTTTTAAGGGTCGTTTTGGACTATTCTTTCCTTAATTATAAAGATTGAGGTTAATATTAATAAGTCTAATTACTTGGGGGTTAAAAGAGGTAACCTTAAGTTAATTAGTGGGTTTTATTGTCCTCTTTTACACTTAATTAATTGTAATTAGGGTAAAGGAAAGAGGGTTTGAATAAAATAAAAGAGAAAGACAGAAAGAGAGAGAGAAATCGATCAGAGGGAGGAGAAAACAGGAGCTTGGGAATTTGCTTGTTGATCACTAGTCTTCGGTGGAGGTAGGTTATGGTTTATGTTACGATATTCGTAGTGAACTTAATAGTGAATGTTATGTGTTGATAGTATTGTAAACCCTGCTATGTGTAAATTGTATGCTTGCATGATTTTGATTATGAAATTGTGATGAATTAACAAAGCATGATGAAGCTATTGAATCCCAAATCTTGAAAGAACCCTAATTCGCTTGATATATTATATAATGAGAATGATGATGCTTAGTGTGAAAGAAGGCTTGATAAATTATATAATGAGAATGATGATGCCTTAGTGTAAAAGAAGGCTTGATGAATTAGGGGATCGGGTGCCACGTTCCGGTACCAGGATAGAATGAATATGAGGATCGGAGTGTTACGTTCCGACACCAGGATAGAATATGGATCGGGTGCCACGTTCCGGTACCAGGATAGAATGAATATGAGGATCGGAGTGTCACGTTCCGACACCAGATAGAATATGGATCGGGTGCCACGTTCCGGTACCAGGATAGAATGAATATGAGGATCGAGAGTGTCACATTCCGACACCAGGATAGAATATGAGGATCGGAGTGTCACGTTCCGACACCAGGATAGTTATGGATTGGTGCCACGTTCCCCGGTACCAGGATAGTATATGAGGATCGAGTGCCACGTTCCGGCACCAGGATAGAATAGAGGAGAGGAGCGAGTGGGAGTGTCACGTACGACACAAGAGGAAGAAAGATAATGAATCTTGAAAGATAATGAATATACTCAACCTAATGAACTTAATTCCCAAATGAGTATGGTATTGAGGCTTGAGTCCTCATTGTGAACTTGACGGAATTGTTAATGATAAAGTAATTGCTGTTGCTACATGTTGAGTATTGTAGTTGATTTACATCATTATTGATATATATGTTCCCTATTTTGAGTTAGCCGATGATATCTACTCAGTACGTGTGGTTGTACTGACCCCCTACTTTTATGTTTTCCTCTTTGTTATTTGTGTAATGCAGCAAACGTTCCGTCAACTTCGACTCAGCAGTAGTAGATCAAGCCAGTCTTCACTCCATCAGGAATTCAGGGTGAGCTAATGCGTCTAGCTGGACTGGATCTGGATCTTCTTCTTCAAGTCTTGATGCCTTGAACTTCCGGCATGGACTAGCTTTTTAGTTATTTTGTTCTTAGACATTCCTAGTTTAGTAATTTGAGATAGATGTTCTTGTGATGATGACTTCCAGATTTTGGGGAATATAAAATAGTTTTGAGTTGTTTTTATTAATGAGTTTAAGTCTTCCGCATTTCTTTTGTTGATATTGTATTAAAATGTTAAGGTTTAGATTGGTTGGTTCGCTCACATAGGAGGGGGAATGTGGGTGCCAGTCGCGTCCCCGATTTGGGTCGTGACAAACTTGGTATCAGAGCCAGGGGTTCGTGGTGGGTTCATCACACAAGAACAGGTCTAGTAGAGTCTTAAAGAACGGTAGGGACGCCTTTACTTTTCTTTGAGGGCTATAAGACTTTAGAAAATTCCATTCTTTCATTCTTTCTTTCGTGCTACTACTTGAGTCCAATTGGTATCTAGGTGATACAAATTGGTATCTGACCATCTTCATTCTATTCACAGATGGTAGAACTAGAGCATGACCGCACCAGCAGCAAAAACGGAAAGACATGAAACGACTGAGCCAGCCACTGGGGCTGTGGCTCGAGGGAGAACAACGGCACGAGGCCGTGGAAGAGGTCGTGGGAGGACGTCCTCTAGAGGGAGAGGACGAGCCCTTAGCCCATCTGGTACTAGGGCAGTGACTCCTCCACCGACCGAGGATGTGGTAAGAGAGGGTGAGGAAGGGGAGACTGAACAAGTGCAACATGAGGAAATGCCACCCCAACCTACCCCAGAGATGATCAACCAGGTACTGCTTATCTTAGCGGGTTATCCGATCAGGGTCAGGCACCTCCAGTGGTTTCTGCACCAACACCTCCGGCTTCAGAGATACGACATGCGTCTACTATGGCTCCCCGCATGGATGCACCATTGGGAATAGGCACATTTCCACGTCTGACTACGGGCCTATTATGACAAACGATCAACATGAACTTTTCAGTAAGTTCTTGAAATTGAAACCTCCAGTATTTAAGGGTGGCAGAATCAGAGGATGCCTACGATTTTCTGGTTGATTGTCATGAGCTACTACACAAGATGGGTATAGTAGAGAGGTTTGGTGTCGAGTTCGTGAGCTATCAGTTTCAAGGGAACGCCAAAATGTGGTGGCGTTCACATGTGAGTGTCAACCAACGGAGGCACCACCTATGACTTGGGAATCATTCTCTAGTTATTCATGGAAAAGTATATCCCCAGCACTTCGAGGGATAGGAAGAGGGATGATTCTTGAGTCTAGAGCAAGGCCGAATGACGGTAATGCATACGAGGCTAAATTCGCGCACTATCCAGATATGCCACCCAACTCTGTTTCAGTCCACAAGAACGGATCCGCCGTTTTGTGAAAGGGTTGAGGTCAGAATTGCGGATTTCAGCCTTACAGATAGCGGCAACGGCAACATCCTTCCAAGAGGTGGTAGATTTTGTGATTGAGGTGGAAGGAGTGAAGCCAGACGACTTCACCACGACATCGACATCAAAAGGTTTCGAAGGGGAGGTGAGTTTAATGGTTCTTATTCTAGAGGACAGAACTCCGGAAGTCACTCAAATCGACCAATACAGTCTTCACTACAGACTGTAGTTGGGGGTCCACATCAGAAACGGTCAACACTTCTCTGAGAGGCCGACGCGTGAACCCAGAGAATGTTATGGGTGTGGAGAGATTGGACACATTAAGAGGTACTGTCCAAACCAGAGTTACAGACCCCCGATAGCTAGAGGTAGGTCAGTGGCGGTCATGGTAGAGGCCGTTTTCTGGGAGGGCGTGGTGGCCGAGGTAATGGTGGTCACCAAAAACGGCAGAGGTGATGGGCAAAATGGAGCCACTACTACACAACATGGTAGGGGCAACGGACAGACAGACAAATAATGGGGCTCATTGCTACGCTTTCCCTGGGAGATCTGAAGCGGAGGCGTCTGATGCTGTTATCACAGGTAATCTTTCGGTTTGTGATTGCATGGCATCTGTATTATTTGATCCCGGATCCACATTCTCTTATGTATCTTCCTCATTTGCTAATGGCCTATAAATTTGCATTGTGAATTACTTGACATACCTATTCGTGTTTCTACTCCGGTGGGTGAGTCGGTGATAGTTGAAAGGGTATATAGGTCTTGTTTGGTGAATTTTGTGGGGAGCAACAACTTATGTAGACTTGGTTATTTTAGAAATGGGTGACTTTGATGTAATTCTGGGTATGACTTGGCTTTCTCCGAATTTGCGATTCTGGATTGTAATGCTAAAACAGTGACGTTAGCCAAGCCTGGGGCAGATCCGTTAGTGTGGGAGGGTGACTACACTTCCAATCCGGTGCGTATCATCTCATTTTTCGTGCTCAGAAGATGGTTAGTAAGGTTGTCTAGCTTTCTTGGCACATCTTAGGGATGACACCACCCAAGTACCCTCAATTGAGTCGGTTTCGGTAGTCTGTGAATTTTTGGATGTGTTCCCTGCCGATCTTCCCGGTATGCCACCGGATAGGGATATTGACTTCTGTATCGATCTTGAACCCGTACTCGCCCCATTTCTATACCCCTTTATAGAATGGCTCCCGCGGAGTTAAGAGAGTTAAAAGCACAACTTCAAGAGTTTTGAACAAAGGCTTTATTAGACCAAGTGCATCTCCTTGGGGTGCTCCGGTTTTGTTTGTAAAGAGAAGGATGGGAGTTTTCGGATGTGCATCGACTACAGACAGTGAACAACAAGGTAACTATTAAGACAAGTACCCCATTCCTCGCATTGATGACTTGTTCGATCAGTTACAAGGTGCATGTGTCTTCTCAAAAATTGACTTGAGATCCGGTTACCACCAATTGAAAATACGAGCAACGGATGTGCCAAAATCTGCTTTCCGAACTAGGTATGGGCATTATGAATTTGTGGTAATGTCTTTTGGTCTTACGAATGCCCCTGCTGCCTTCATGAGCTTGATGAACGGGATTTCAAGCCAATCTGGACCTCTTTGTGATTGTGTATTGATGATATACTGATATATTCGAAGAGTAAGAAAGAACATGAGGAGCATTTGAAAAATGGTGTTAGAGTTGTGAGAAAGAAAAAGCTTTATGCGAAATTCTCCAAGTGTGAGTTTTGGCTAGATTCAGTGTCCTTCTTGGGACACGTTGTTTCTAAGGATGGAGTGATGGTGGATCCATCTAAGATTGAGACGGTAAAGAATTGGGTAAGACCTACAAACGTGTCAGAAATAAGGAGTTTTGTGGGGTTAGCTAGCTACTACCGCCGATTCGTCAAGGGATTCTCTTCCATTGCTTCCCAATTGACAAACTTGACTAAGCAGAATGTTCCATTTGTATGGTCAGATGAATGTGAGGAAAGCTTTCAGAAGCTTAAGACTTTGTTGACTACCGCACCTATCCTTACCTTGCCAGTAGAGGGTAAAAACTTCATTGTTTATTGTGACGCATCCTATTCTGGGTTGGGTGCAGTACTAATGCAAGAGAAGAATGTGATTGCTTATGCTTCGAGGCAATTAAAGGTGCATGAACGTAACTATCCGACCCATGATTTGGAGTTGGCCGCGGTAGTATTTGCACTAAAGCAATGGAGACACTACTTGTATGGGGTTAAGTGTGAGGTCTATACGGATCATCGTAGTCTACAGTATGTCTTCACTCAGAAAGACTTGAACTTGAGACAGAGGAGATGGATGGAACTACTGAAGGACTACGACATCACTATCTTGTATCATCCGGGGAAGGCTAATGTTGTAGCGGATGCTCTAAGTAGAAAGGCCGGAAGCATGAGAAGTCTAGCTCATTTGCAAGCTTCTAGACGCCCGTTGGCTAGAGAGGTGCAGATTCTGGCTAATGACCTTATGAGGTTAGAAATAAATGAGAAGAGGAGGAGAGGTTAGCTTGTGTAGAGGCAAGATCTTCTTTCTTGACCAGATTAAGGGAAACAGTTTGATGATGAGAAGCTAAGTCGAATCCGAGATAAAGTGTTATAAGGAGAGGCTAAGGAAGCAATAATCGATGAGGAAGGTGTTTTGAGGATAAGGGAAGGGTATGCGTACCCCGCATCGATGATTTGATCACCCATATTCTTACAGAGGCTCATAGTTCCGGATACTCTATACATCCTGGTGCAACCAAGATGTACCGCGACCTAAAGCAACACTTCTGGTGGAGTAGAATGAAGCGAGATATTGTTGAGTTTGTTGCCAAATGTCCAAATTGTCAACAAGTAAAGTATGAACACCAGAGGCCTGGAGGAACACTTCAGAGAATGCCCATTCCTGAATGGAAGTGGGAGAGAATCGCGATGGACTTCGTGGTTGGCCTTCCAAAGACAATGGGTAAGTATGACTCCATTTGGGTGATTGTTGATAGGTTAACTAAGTCTGCACATTTCATTCCGGTCAAGGTGACTTACAATGCAGAGAAGTTAGCAAAAATCTACATCTCAGAAATCGTTCGATTGCATGGGGTTCCACTCTCAATCATATCTGATAGAGGTACGCAGTTTACTTCTAAGTTTGGAGAACCTTACATGCTGAATTAGGTACTAGATTGGACCTTAGTACTGCATTTCATCATCCTCAGACCGATGGTCAGTCTGAGCGAACGATTCAAGTGTTGGAGGATATGCTTCGCGCGTGTGTGATAGAGTTTGTGGCCATTGGGATAGCTTCTTACCCTTGGCAGAGTTTTCATACAATAATAGCTATCACTCCAGTATTGATATGGCTCCATTTGAAGCATTGTATGGGAGGAGTGTAGTGTAGATCTCCCATTGGTTGGTTTGACGCCTTTGAAGTTAGACCTTGGGGACTGATCTGTTGAGAGATTCTATCTAGGTGAAGGTGATGAAAGCTATTCAAGAGAAGCTTTTGGCGGCACAAAGTAGACAAAAGGAGTATGCAGACCGAAAGGTTAGAGACTTGGAGTTCATGGAAGGTGAACAAGTCTTGTTGAAGGTTTCACCCATGAAAGGGTTGATGCGGTTTGGCAAAAGAGGTAAGCTAAGTCCAAGGTATATTGGACCATTTGAGGTACTTAAGCGAATAGGGGAGGTGGCTTATGATTAGCCTTGCCCCCAGGGCTCTCCGGAGTGCATCCGGTGTTTCATGTGTCCATGTTGAAGAAATACCACGGAGATGGAAACTACATTATCCGTTGGGATTCAGTTTTGTTGGATGAGAACTTGACTTATGAAGAGGAACCGGTTGCTATATTAGGTAGAGAAGTTCGCAAGTTGAGGTCGAGAGAGATTGCATCCATCAAGGTTCAATGGAAGAATCGACCGGTTTGAAGAAGCTACTGGGAGAAGGAGGCGGATATGCAAGAAAAATACCCACATCTGTTACAGATTCAGGTACTCCTTTTCGCCATTGTTTTTCCTCTTTTGATCGTTCGGGGACGAACGATGGGTAAATTGGTATCTATTGTAACGACCTGTTTAGTCGTTTGAGCAGCAAATTTTATTCTGGAAAAACTGGGCCATACGACGGACACCACGACGGACCGTCACAGGCACGACGGCCCGTCGAGGGGGTTGTATCGTTGCAACATACTTAGAAATTCTGAAAATGGGCACTGAAAATCGACTCTCTGTAAATTGTGACGGACCTGCAGGACGTGCCGTCACAGCCACGACGGACCGTCGTGAGCTCCCGTTGCAAAACACTTCAACTTTTGAGAATTTGGTACAAGAAACGAGTTTCTGACCGCCATGGCGGGGTGCAGGACGGACCGTCACAAGTGTGACGGACGTCACAGTACACTTGTGAAAAATGGGATTGTGGGAGGCTGCGACGACCTGCGTGACGGACCGTCGCAGGCACGACGGGCCGTCACAGGTTGCGCAAATCCCAGGCAGTTTAGGATTTCTCCACACGTTTTAAGGGTCGTTTTGGACTATTCTTCCTTAATTATAAAGATTGAGGGTTAATATTAATAAGTCTAATTACTTGGGGGTTAAAAGAGGTAACCTAAGTTAATTAGTGGGTTTTATTGTCCTCTTTTAACTTAATTAAATTGTAATTAGGGTAAAGGAAAGAGGGTTTGAAATAAACAAAGAGAAAAGAACAGAGAAGAGAGAGAGAAATCGATCAAAGGAGAGGAGGAGAAAACAGGAGCTTGGGAATTGCTTGTTGATCACTAGTCTTCGGTGGAGGTAGGTTATGGTTTATGTTACGATATTCGTAGTGAACTCTTAATAGTGAATGTTATGTGTTGATAGTATTGTAAACCCTGCTATGTGCTTAAATTGTATGCTTGCATGATTATGATTATGAAATTGTGATGAATTAACAAAGCATGATGAAGCTATTGAATCCCAAATCTTGAAAGAACCCTAATCGCTTGATATATTATATAATGAGAATGATGATGCCTTAGTGTGAAAGAAGGCTTGATAAATTATATAATGAGAATGATGATGCCTTAGTGTAAAAGAAGGCTTGATGAATTAGGGGATCGGGTGCCACGTTCCGGGTACCAGGATAGAATGAAATGAGGATCGGAGTGTCACGTTCCGACACCAGGATTAGAATATGGATCGGGTGCCACGTTCCGTACCAGGATAGAATGAATATGAGGATCGGAGTGTCACGTTCCGACACCAGGATAGAATATGGATCGGGTGCCACGTTCCGGTACCAGGATAGAATGAATATGAGGATCGGAGTGTCACATTCCGACCACCAGGATAGAATATGAAGGATCGGAGTGTCACGTTCCGACACCAGGATAGTATATGGATTGGGTGCAATTACCTGGTACCAGGATAGTATATGAGGATCGGAGTGCCACGTTCCGGCACCAGGATAGAATTAGAGGAGCGGAGTGTCACGTACCGACACAAGAGGAAGAAAGATAATGAATCTTGAAAGATAATGAATATACTCAACCTAATGAACTTAATTCCCAATGAGTATGGTATTGAGGCTTGAGTCCTCATGTGTGAACTTGACGGAAATTGTTAATGATAAAGTAATTGCTGTTGCTACATGTTGAGTATTGTAGTTGATTTACATTCATTATTGATATATATTGTTCCCTATTTTGAGTTAGCCGATGATATCTACTCAGTACGTGTGGTTGTACTGACCCCCTACTTTTATGTTTTCCTCTTTGTTATTTGTGTAATGCAGCAAACGTTCCGTCAACTTCGACTCAGCAGTAGATCAAGCCAGTCTTCACTCCATCAGGAATTCAGGGTGAGCTAATGCGTCTAGCTTGGACTGGATCTCTTCTTCAAGTCTTGATGCCTTGAACTTCCGGCATGGACTAGCTTTTTAGTTATTTTTGTTTTAGACATTCTAGTTTAGTAATTTGAGATAGATGTTCTTGTGATGATGACTTCCAGATTTTGGGGAAATAATAATAGTTTTGAGTTGTTTTTATTAATGAGTTTAAGTCTTCCGCATTTCTTTGTGATATTGTATTAAAATGTTAAGGTTTAGATTGGTTGGTTCGCTCACATAGGAGGGTGAATGTGGGTGCCAGTCGCGTCCCCGATTTGGGTCGTGACATCTTATGAGATATCATGATTTGAAATCTTAAACATAAAAACATGTTATCTGTTGTACCAAATAAACATGTCCTGATAATATAAGAATTATTTATATTAATCGCGTTTAAAACTTTGACTTTGTTTATTTCCTTTGAACTCTCTGGCCAGTTTGACTTGTTCATTCAAATTACTTGCCATGACATACGCAATTTTAGACAATAACGTGCCACCAATTTCATAAAATTTCCTTAAATATTATCAGACTTTTTCTTGGTAGTGTTACTTTATATATACGACATGTATACATATATAATATTTAGAGACTTTGGTTAGTATATAAATATTATATTACTCCTAGAAAGACATTGCAATGACTACTACTTTGAGAATCAATAGATCGTGACACTATGATGAATATTATGGCATGGCTTAAGAAACTTATTTTTTGAAAAATATTTTTTATTGCCAACCAATGTTGAAGGAATCATCAAATAGATTAATTATTTCGTTGATATAATATGTACAGTATTAACGGTTTTGTAACTAATTTTAAAGTAATAAAAAATAAATTACTGCTATAAAAAATATATATAAAGAAACATAATTTTATTGATCAAGATTACGGGTACAATTCTGTTCCTTTCTTGATTCTAATTGTCTAAGATTTATCCATGACTCGAGGACCGTTACTGACATATTTCTTGAACTCATATGATTAAATTTGACCTCTATATGATTATTTCATCAATTTGCGGAATATTCGAGATGAATTTAGTACCCTTTATATATGAATGAATTAGGGTCTAGGGTTGAATAGTCTCTAAGAAATATTATTGAAATTGAACACACCTTCTAGAGTCCATATTAAATTAAACATGTCTTTTAGAGTACCACAAAATGCTAACATATTCAAATGCCCCCTGCTTCAATGCTTGTAGGAGTGTAGACTTGATGAAATTCAAAAACGAGACTTGAAGTGGTCATTCTTCCACCTTTGCAGCTTCAAATTTTCAGATTTTATGTACGAGAGAAGAGATGAAGGATAGATTTGATTCCACTGGTCGTATCAATTTGTTGTAACAAATTTCAAAGTAGTTAATTATTGTGATTTTCTAGTATGTATTACTTAATATGTAAATAATATATGTTACTTTCTTGTACGTCCAATTTATGTGGCACTGATAAAATTTTGAGAATCAAATTTATTTTCTATATCTTCAATTTTTTAATCATTGTGATATTTATTATTTTATAACATTTTTAAATAATATATGTTACTTATATATTCCTATTTATTTGGCACTGATTCAAGAATCAAATCGGATTTTCTTTGTCTTTTAAATTTTTAATTGTTGTAATCTTTAATATTTTTTTATGTAATTTTCAAATATTATGTATGATTTCCTTGTTTCAATTATGTTGCACTGGTTAAATCAATTTTTAAAATTTATTTTTTTAAAAATTCAAGTTCTTAATTATAAGATTTACAATACTTTTTAAATAATTTTCAATTTGCATTATGTTTCACACAACTCTTAATTATATAAATGACAGAAAATATAAGATAAATACATTAAAAAACAAAAATGCCCCTAAAGTGTTTTTTTTCTTCTATTCTTGCTATGCTGCCAAGCACGCATATTGACTAGGTTATCCTTTCTTATATATTAATAACTGATTTGCTATTAATAGAAACAAACTGTAAAATGATATAAAAGGAGAATAATTATCAAAGAATAATACTCCCACCTTACAATACTTTTATTTGTCTTCTATATATCAAATTAATATTTATTTTAATTTACTCAATTTTAATACCTTACAAAAGATACGTTGTTACTTCGTTTTTAATTTATTCTTATTCTTTATCATAGTTATATCTGAATGCATTTTTAAACACATTGAACTTATTAAATTTAAGGGATGGTATGTTAAAATTGTTATTACTCCTTATAAAGTGTATCAAGTCAATATTAAACATGTAATAGCGGATGAAAGAGAATTTTTTTTTGTTTTTTTTGTTTGATTTGATACAGAGTTTAAGAAAATAAAAGATTTTTTTTAATCTTATAGTCTTACATTAAAGTTATGAAAAATATATCAAATGACTTTTAAGCTTATGGTCTTAAAATGGCACGTGAAAAATTAAAATTAAAGTATTGAAAAAAAAAAGGAAAGATCATTTTTTAAAATGAACTAAAAAAATGTAGATTCTTTTTTAAATAGAGGGAGTATCACGTATATGTTCAAAATGCCAACATCTCTTGTTTCAATGTAAAACATGTACTCCCTCGTTTCTATTAACATATCGTATTTACTAAAAATAGATGTTACTTAGTACTTGTCATTTCATAAAATCAATTTATAAATGACTCTATCTTTCCTTTTATTACTCTTGAGATGTATTAGCTTTGAATATAAATTTGACAAACATAAAAAAAAAAAAAAACAAGTAAATAATTCATGTCCATTGATCAAATTAATTAGTGGGAAAAGACATAAATTCACTCCCGAGCTTGTCCTGAAAATCAGTTACACATATAAACTATTATAGTGACGTAATACACATCTCTGCTACTAAATAGTGAATTATTTACCCCCTAAGACGTGTATCATCACCACTCTTACAATGAGAGGTGTATCACACTTGCACCACATCCATACCATGTCACTGCCATATCGGATGTCATGTCAAATTTTGACTAAAATTTTCTGTATCATTCAATTGTTCATCTTAACACCACCATGAAACCACTACCATTGCCACCATATTGCTACCAAATCTATATTTTCACCATGAAAATAAAAATAATTACCATAACTTTCACCACTTACGATCAAATTCACCATCGAAGTCATTCTATCACTATTATCCCCACAAAAATTAGAAAGATATACAACAAAATTTGATACTCATAAGCAAACTAATTATCAAAATTACATCATCACCATCAAATTAAAGGTACAAACCCATCACCAAATATCACTATTACCATTATTAATATTGATTTTTTTTCTCCACCTCCTTTAATTCTCACTTTTTTGTCACCCCACGCTAATAAATTCATCATTAGTATATTTTATTTTTTAAAATTAATCATTAATATTATCAACCACCAACAAAGTCGAAAAGAAAAAAGCAAATATAATGAAAATGGTGGAATCGAATATGTATTAAAATATAATATAACAGGAGGAAGGGGGAAGAGGATTTGGTGGAGGTATATAGTGGGGTAGATGAAAAATTGAGTTAAAAATATGACTAAAAAAAATAAAGAAGAAGAAGATGGTTGCATGTGAGAAGAATAACAAGAGGGGTGATAGTTTAAGCATATAATATTAATTGACTTTTCAAGAGAAGTTTAAAAGTGAATTTATGTTTTTTTTAAAATTAATTAAAATAAAATAATTTATATTCATTGATTGAAAACATGACTTTAAGAGAACACTAATAAAAATATAATAATAACTTACCTAATTTGTAAAAGATATAAAATACAATAAAATGATGATAACTAAATAGAAACTAGAGAAACTTCTCATTAAATCAAATTGGCTCCAATTTCTCAGTGGAAATTAAATGCTCTTGGAAACTTTGTAGCATTAGTTGCTCACCTCTACTTTCCCCTTTTTACTTTATGAAATCAATATATAATTTTATAAAATTTATCTTTATCATAAAGTTTTGTTATATATCTATATTTTTTATATCCATTTTTATTTGTCATGTTGCATTTTTCAAAAATCAATTTGATTAATTTTTAGAGTTTAATTAGATTATATTAATTTGATATGTTAACAAAAAAGTTCAGATATTCAAAAACTCAAAACGTACTATAAATAATACTATTTTTACATATCAATATAATAAAAAAATACATCATAGACTGTTACTCAAAGTTCTGTTACTTTGATTCTATGAAAATAATGACAATTAAAATTGGACAGAGATAGTATAATAGTAAAAATCTATGTATTCATAGTTTCTTAAAAAGTGTGTGAACTGCGAAGTCAATTGAGGAAAAATATTACTTTCTCTGTCTCTAATTTATTTGTCTACTTTTCTATTTTGGTTGTCACTAATCATTTGACCATTTTGACAAGTCAAAAAGATAATTTTTTACCTATTGTACCCCACTTAATTACTTTGAAAAAGATAAACTTCTTAAAAATCTTAAATTTTAAATGCATCTATTTAATAATTATTAATGATAAAATAATATTTTCGTTCTATTAATAATTATTTTTTTAATAGATGTATTAATTGAAAATAACAAATCAATATATATATAATATATATATATATATATATATATATATATATATATAATATATATATATATATACATAGACAAGGTGATGTGGCACCTCTCTATGGCCTCCATTTGCATTTAGTTTTTTTTTCCTTTTTTACAAAAATAAAGTAATTATTATATCATAAAAAGGATTACTAAAATTTATTACAAATAACTAGTTTATTAATGGAAGATCATTTATAACAAAAATTCTTCATCTTTTTTATTTATTTTTTACTTATATAAAAAGAGAAAATCATAATTATTTATTTTGACTTTTTAAATTTAAATTAATTATTTTATTATAAAAATATTACTTTATTTATACAAATAAATATTTTATAAATGTAGAAACATTTATTAAAAAACTCCTCTATATTTTTTTCTATTGTTTCTCTCATTTCTAATCATGAATAACAGTTTTTTTTTTTACATTTTAAGTATTTTTATTTTTAATTTTTAATTTATTCACTAGGAGTTACTAATCATGACTTGCCCCTCTTTAATTTTTACTTTTAATAATATTCATAACTCTCATAATTTTTATGTCCATAACCTCCAAATTAAATTTATAAGTTTATGATGTCTTGTGGTATTCCTTTATTTTGCCTATAAATTCATATTAGTTTAATGAAGATTCACATTCACATTCACAATTATCCTTTCTCTTTTCATCATATAGGTTTGGTTTGTAACAAAAAAGAAGTACGTAAAGGTAAGAAATATTTCATTGCAAATTTTTATTTTTTATTTTCTCTATTTCTCTCTATATGTTTGTGAATGAAACTAACATGTAACAAAAAAAAGAACATGAAGTTAATAAATATATCATTCTCAAGTCCTTATTTTTTCATTTCTTTTATTTTGTTTATATAAATTCATATTTATTTTCATGAAGATTCACATACAAAGTTATAATTTCTCTTCTTCATCATACTTTTTTGTAAATTAACTAACATGTAACAAAAAAAAAGTATATGAAGTTAAAATATATTTCATTCTAAAGTCTTTCTTTTTATTTTTATGTACTTAGACATGCTTTCTTAATTATTTTTTTTATGTTTGTATTATAATTTATTAAGTAAGTATGATTAAAAAAATCTCTAATTCTTAACAATGGTGTTGTATGCAATTGCTCTTTCTAATAGTTAGTTTTCTAGATTTAGTATAGTTTGATTATAATATTTGTTAGATTTCAAGAAATAATTATTATTTAGTATTGTTAGTACTATTGAAAAGATAATATACAAATATATTAAATATAATTTATATTTCGTTCTTTCTTTTGACATAATTATTTTTAATTGGTATATGATTTTTTTAATTCAGTTGGTTGCATATAATGAAGAGTTTGACATATGGATCAAAACATGATGACGGATCTCTTTGCAAAGGAAGATGTTACAAGGAAAAAAAAAATGAAGCATAATTAGAGATTATTTTTTCACTTTGATTAAATTTTGATTTATATAAATAATTTAGCTAAATATATTATATTGTCAATGCTAATTATTTGATTCTTTAGTATTTCTACTTTCTTTTTTGTTATGGAAAAAATTCATATACTTATTTCATTTTGACAACAACAACAAAATTTATGATGATTAGTTTCATTTTTATTATAATTATAAAAAGTAATTGAAAAATAAAATATTATTTTCATGATGTCATTTTTTGTGTATGTAACAATCTGTCACCGTTATTTTTGCTTCGAAATATATTTATAATTTTTATGTAGTCACCAATTATTATATTTTTTCTGTTCATTTTTTGTATTTTCACCCCTTATTATTTATTTATTTTACAAATAAAATCAATACATAATTAGTAATACATTTATTGTCTAATAAAATTATATATTTGAATTATTTATAACTCATGTCTCTTCATCTTACTTGTAATGTTTGATATTAAATATCATTCATAACTTTTATATATTTTTTTTTCGTAAGTCAATAAATATTTAATTAATGTTTAAAAAATTATAATAAGTAAATGTAATAATAAAATTTAAAAAGATCAATGTTATTTTGACGAAATCAGAGTTTGAACAGAACATTAGTACTGCTACAAAAGATAGAACATTAGTACTACTACAAAAGATATAGAAAATTAAAACATATAAAATATTTTCAACCTAATACAATATATTGTTATTCCAACATATTATCTCTTATTCCATTTACTTCACCACGGTGAATATTTTGTTCTAATATATATATATATATATATATATATATATATATATATATATATATATATATATATATATATATATATATATATATATATATATATATATATACTTGTGAAAATTTGAAATTCAAAAGGACATAAAACACACATACGAAGTTCAATAAAGCCGATTTTTTCCAACCTTATTATTTTTTCGATATCTACGAGAAAAAAACACCACGCACTGCCATATGACTTATAGTTTTACGTTTATCGGTTTTTGACCATATATATAGGGTAAAATTATATAAAAAAAATGAAAGTCAAATCGGACAGATGTATTGGGTCTACCTCGTAGATGTCAAAAAAATAAGTAAGTTATAAAAAAGAATCGCCTCCAAAAGATGCTCGAGGAAAAATGTACGGTCATTTGAAGTTTCGAGAAATATGACGTTAAAAGGTATTTCTGAAAATTCTAACTTCAAACAGACATAAAACGCGATTTCGATGTCCGATACAACCGATTTTTTTTTCAACCAGATTATTTTTTTTGATATCTACGCGAAAAAATACCACGCCCTGCTAAAGGACTTATAGTTTTATGTTTATCGGTTTTTGACCATATATAGGGCAAATATATAAGGAAAAAAAGTGAGTCAAATTGGTCAAAGAGATTAGCTCTACCTGTTAGATCTCAAAAAAATAAGCATGTTTAAAAAAAGAATCGTCCCCAAAAAATGCTCGAGGAAAAATCTACGGCCATTTGAAGTTTCACGAAATTTGACTTTAAAAGGGTACTTGTGAAAATTTGAACTTTAAACAGACATAAAACGCGAATTCAATGTCCGATCCAGCCGATTTTTTTTCCAACCTGATTATTTTTTGAAAGCTACGCGAAATAATACCAATCACTACCAAAGGATTTATAATTTTACGTTTATCGATTTTTGACAACATATAGGGCAAAACTATAAGGAAAAAATGAAAGTCAAATTGGTCAAAAGGATTGGGTCTACTGCGTAGATCTCAAAAAAACAATAAGTTTAAACAAAGAATAGCCCCCAAAAGATGCTCGAGGAAAAATCTACGGCCATTTGAAATTTCACGAAATGTGACTTTAAAGGGTACTTGTGAAAATTTAAATTTCAAACGGACATAAAATGGTATCCGATGTCCGATCGAGCCGATTATTTTTTCCAACCTGATTATTTTTTCGATATCTACATGAAATAACACCAGACACTGTCATAGAACTTATAGTTTTACGTTTATCCGTTTTTAACCATATATGGGGCAAAATTATAAGGAAAAAAAGAAAGTTAATCGGACAAGAGATTAGTTCTACCGCGTAGATATTGAAAAATAATCAAGTTTAAAAAAAGAATCGCCCCCAAAAGATGCTCGAGCAAAAATCTACGGTCATTTCAAGCTTCACGAAATGTGACCTTAAAGGGTTATTTGTGAAAACTTGAAATTCAAACAACAGAAAACGCGCATCCGATGTCTGATCGAGCCGATTTTTTCGTCCAACCTTATTATTTTTTCGATATCAACGCAAAAAAACACAACGCCCTTCCATAGAACTTATAATTTTACGTTTATCAGTTTTTGACCATATATAGGTCAAATTATATGGAAAAAATGAATGTCAAATCGGTCAAAGGGATTTGGTCTACCGCATAGATCTCAAAAAAATAAGCAAGTTCTAAAAAAGAATCGCCCCCAAAAGATGCTCGAGGAAAAATCTACGACCATTTAAAGTTTCACGAAATGTGACTTTTAAGGGGTACTTTTGAAAAATTTGAACTTCATACACAGATATAAAAAGTGAATTCGATGTCCGATGGAGCCTTTTTTTTCCACCTGATTATTTCTTAGATATCTACGCGAAAAAATAGGACGCACTTCCATAGGACTTATAGTTTTACGTTTATCGGTTTTTGACCATATATAGGGCAAAATTATAAGGAAAAAATGAATGTCAAATCGGTCAGAGGTATTGGGTCTACCTCGTATATCTAAAAAAAAGCAAGTCCAAAAATAGAATCGACCCCAAAAGATGCTCGAGAAAAAATCTACGGCCCTTTGAAGTTTCACGAATGTAACATTAAAGGGGTATTTGTGAAAATTTGAACTTCAAACGGACATAAAACGCGAATCGATGTCCGACCCAGCCGATTTTTTTCCAACCTGATTATTTTTTGATATCTACGCAAAAAAATACCACGCACTGCCAAATGACTTATAGTTTTACGTTTATTGGGTTTTGACCATATATAGGGCAAAATTATAAGGAAAAACGAAAGTGAAATCGGTCAAAGAGATTGGGTCTACTCCGAGATCTCAAAAAATATGCAAGCTTACAAAAAGAATCGCCCCCAAAAGATGCTCGCGGAAAAATCTACGGCTATTTGAAATTTCACGAAATGTGACTTTTAAAGGGATACTTACGAAAATTAGAAATTCAAATGGACATAAAATGCACATCTGATGTCCGATCGAGACAATTTTTTTCCAACCTAATTATTTTTTCGATATCTACGCGAAAATACACCATGTATTGCCATAGGACTTATAGTTTTACGTTTATCGGTTTTTTTATCATATATAGGTCAAAATTATAAGGAAAAAAAGAAAGTCAAATCGGTCAAAGGAATTAGGTCTACCTCTTAGATCTCAAATAAATAAGCAAGTTTAAAAAAAGAATCTCCCCCAAAGATGTTTGAGAATAATCTACGGCCATTTAAAGTTTCATGAAATGTGACTTTAAAGGGTTACTAGTAAAAATTTGAACTTCAAACGAACATAAAACGCGCATCCAATGATCCATCAAGCCAATTTCTTTACAATATGATTATTTTTTTGATATCTACTCGAACAAACAGCACGCACTGCCATAGGACTTATAGTTCTACGTTTATCGGTTTTTGACCATATATAGGGCAAAATTATAAAGAAAAAACGAACGTCAAAAAGGTCAAAGGGTGTACCTCGTAGATCTCAAAAAAATAAGCATGTTTTAAAAAAAGAAATAACCCCAAAAGATGCTCGAGGAAAAATCTACGGCCATTTGAAATTTCACGAAATGTGACTTTAAAGGGTACTTGTGAATATTTAAACTTCAAACGGACATAAAAAGCGTATCCGATGTCCGATCGAGCCGATTATTTTTTCCAACCTGATTATTTTTTTGATATCTACATGAAATAACACCACACACTGTCATAGAACTTATAGTTTTACGTTTATCCATTTTAGACCATATATGGGGCAAAATTATAAGGAAAAAAAAGTTAATCGGTCAAAGGGATTAGGTCTACCGCGTAGATCTTGAAAAATGATCAAGTTTAAAAAAAGAATCGCCCCCAAAAGATGCTCGAGCAAAAATCTACGGCCATTTCAAGCTTCACAAAATGTGACCTTAAAGGGTTATTTGTGAAAACTTGAAATTCAAACAACATAAAACGCGCATCCGATGTCTGCTCGAGCCAATTTTTTCGTCCAACCTTATTATTTTTTCGATATCAACGCAAAAAAACACAACGCCCTTCCATAGGACTTATAATTTTACGTTTATCGGTTTTTGACCTTATATATAGGTCAAAATTATATGAAAAAAATGAATGTCAAATCGGTCAAAGGGATTTGGTCTACCGCGTAAATCTCAAAAAAATAAGCAAGTTTAAAAAAAGAATCGCCCCCAAAAGATGCTCGAGAAAAAATCTACGGCCATTTAAAGTTTCACGAAATGTGACTTTACAGGGGTACTTTTGAAAAATTTGAACTTCATATGGATATAAAAAGTGAATCCGATGTCCGATGGAGCCGATTTTTTTTCAAACCTAATTATTTCTTTGATATCTGCGCGAAAAAATACTACGCACTTCCATAGAACTTATAGTTTTACGTTTATCGGTTTTTGACCATATATAGGGCAAAATTATAAGGAAAAAAAGAATGTCAAATCGGTCAGATGTATTGGGTCTACCTCGTATATCTAAAAAAAAGCAAGTTCAAAAAAAGAATCGCCCCCAAAAGATGCTTGAGAAAAAATCTACGGCCCTTTGAAGTTTCACGAATGTAACATTAAAGGGGTATTTGTGAAAATTTGAACTTTAAACGGACATAAAATGCGAATCCGATGTCCGACCCAGCCGATTTTTTTTCCAACCTGATTTTTTTTTATATCTACGCGAAAAAATACCTCGCACTGCCAAAGGACTTATAGTTTTACGTCTATCCGGTTTTGACCTATAAGGAAAAACGAAAGTCAAATCGGTAAAAGAGATTGGGTCTACTGCAAGATCTCAAAAAAATATGCAAGCTTACAAAAAGAATCACCCACAAAAGATGCTCGCAGAAAAATCTTCGGCCATTTGAAATTTCACGAAATGTGACTTCAAAGGGATACTTATGAAAATTTGAAATTCAAATGGACATAAAATGCACATCTGATGTCCGATCGAGGCGATTTTTTTCCAACCTGATTATTTTTTCGATATCTACGCGAAAATACACCATGTATTGCCATAGGACTTATAGTTTTATGTTTATCGGTTTTTGATCATATATAGGTCAAAATTATAAGGAAAAAATGAAAGTCAAATCAGTCAAAGGAATTATTTCTACCGCGTAGATCTCAAATAAATAAGCAAGTTTTAAAAAAGAATCTCTCCGAAAAGATGCTTGAGGAATAATCTACGGCCATTTGAAGTTTCACGAAATGTGACTTTAAAGGGTTACTTGTAAAAGTTTAAACTTCAAATGGACATAAAACGCGCATCCAATGTCCGATCGAGCCGATTTCTTTACAATATGATTATTTTTGATATCTACGCGAAAAAACACCACGCACTGTCATAGGACTTATAGTTCTACGTTTATCGATTTTTGACCATATGTAGGGCAAAACTATAAAGAAAAAATGAATGTCAAATCGGTCAAAGGGTATACCTCGTAGATCTCAAAAAAATAAGCAAGTTTAAAAAAAGAAATAACCCCAAAAGATGCTCGAGGAATAATCTACGGCCATTTGAAGTTTCACGAAATATGACTTTAAAGGGTTACTTGTGAAAAATTGAACTTCAAATGGACATAAAACGCGCATCAGATGTCCGATCGAGCCAAATTTTTTCCAACCTGATTATGTTTTTTGAAATCTATGAGAAAAAATATAACGCACTGCCATAGGACTTATAGTTTTACGTTTATCGGCTTTTGATCATATATAGGGCAAAATTATAAGTAAAAAAGAAAGTCAAATTGGTCAAAGGGATTGGTTCTATTGCATAGATAAAAAAAAAATGCAATTTTAAAAAAAGAATCGCCCCCAAAAGATGCTCGAGTAAAAATCTATGGCTATTTTGAAGTTTCACGAAATGTGACGTTAAAGGGGTACTTCTGAAAATTTGAACTTCAAACGGATATAAAACGTGCATCCCATGTCTGATCAAGCCAATTATTTTTTCCAACCTGATTATTTTTTTGATATCTACGCCAAAAAATACCACGCACTGCCATAAGACTTATAGTTTTATGTTTAGCAGTTTTTGACCATATATAGGGCGAAATTATAACAAAAACCAAAAGTCAAATCGGTCAAACGGATTGGCTCTATAGCGTATATCTTGAAAAATAAGAAAGTTTAAAAAAAGAATCGCGCCCAAATGATGCTCGAGAAAAAATCTACGGCTATTTGAAGTTTCATTAAAATGTGAACTTAAAGGGTTATTTGTGAAAATTTGAACTTCAAACGAACATAAAACGCGTATTCGATGTCCGATCGAGACAATTTTTTTCCAATCTAATTATTTTTTTGATATCTACGCGAAGAATACAACGCACTGCCAAAGGACTTATAGTTTTACGTTTATCGGTTTTTGACCATATATAGGGCAAAATTATAAGAAAAAACGAAAGTCAAATCGGTCAAAGGGATTGGGTCTACCGCATAGATCTGAAAAAAAAGGAAGTTTAAAAAAAGAATCGCCCACAAAAGATGCTCGTGGAAAAATCTACGGCCATTTGAAGTTTCACGAAATGTGACTTTAAAGGGTTATTTGTGAAAAATTGAACTTCAAACGAACAAAAAACGCGTGCGATGTCCGACCGAGCAAATTTTTTTACCAATCTGATTATTTTTTCGATATCTATGCGCAAAAATACCACGCACTACCAAAGGACTTATAGTGTTACATTTATCGGTTTTTGACCATATATAGGGCAAAATTATAAGGTTAAAATGATAGTCAAATCGGTCAAACAGATTGGGTCAGCCACGTAGATCTCAACAAATTAAGCAAGTTTAAAAAAAGAATCGCCCCCAAAAGATGCTCGACGAAAAATCTACGGCCATTTGAAGTTTCACGAAATGTGACTTTAAAGGGTTACTTATGAAACCTTGAACTTCAAACGGACATAAAACGCGCATCCTATGTCCAATCGAGTCGATAGTTTTACGTTTATCGGTTTTTGACCATATATAGGGCAAAATTATAAGGAAAGACGAATGTCAAATCGGTCAAAGGGATTGGGTCTACCGCGTCGATCTAAAAAAAAATAAGAAATTTTCAAAAAATAAACAACCCCAAAAGATGCTCGAGGAATAAGCTACGACCATTTGAGTTTTCACGTAATGTGACTTTAAAGGGGTACTTCTGAAAATTTAAACTTCAAATCGACATAAAACGCACATATGATGTCCGATCGAGCCGATTTTCTTCTAACTAATTTTTTTTTTGATATCTACGAGAAAATATTACGGAGTGCCATAGGACTTATAGTTTTACGTTTATCGGTTTTTGACCATATATAGGGCAAAATTATAAGGAAAAAAAGAAACTCAAATCAGCCAAAGGGATTGGATCTACCGCGTAGATCTCAAAAAAATGAGCAAGTTTAAAAAAAAGAATCGCCTCCAAAATATTCTCAAGGAAAAATCTACGGCCATTTGAAGTTTCACGAAATGTGACTTTAAAGAGGTACTTGTGAAAATTTGAACTTCAAACAGACATAAAACCCGCATACGATGTCCGATCGAGTCGATTTTTTTTCAACCTAATTATTTTTTCAATATATACGAGATAAAATATCAAGCACTGCCATAAACCTTATAGTTTTGCGTTTATCCGTTTTTGACCATATATAGGGCAAAATTATAAGGAATAAAGAAAGTCAATCGGTCAGAGGTATTGGGTCTACCTCGTAGATCACAAAAAAAAGCAAGTTTATAAGAAGAATGGCCCCCAAAATATGCTTGAGGAAAAATCTACGGATATTTGAAGTTTCACGAAATGTGACTTTAAAAGGGTATTTGAGAAAATTTGAACTTCAAACCGGACATAAAACACGAATTTGATCCGATCTAGCCGTTTATTTTTTCGACCTGATTATTTTTTTATATCTACGCGAAAAAATACCACGCATTGAAAAAAGGACTTATAGTTTTACGTTTATCGGATTTTGACCATATATAGGGCAAAATTATAAGGAAAAAACGAAAGTCAAATCGGTCAAAGGTATTCTACCGCGTAGATCACAAAAAAAAAATGCAAGTTTAAAAAAGAATCGCCCCCCAATAATGCTCGAGGAAAAAATCTACGACCATTTGATATTTCATGAAATTTGACTTTAAAGGGGTAATTGTGAAAATTTGAACTTTAAACAAGCATAAAACGTAAATCATATGTATGATCCAGCTGATTTTTTTGTAACTTGATTATTTTTTCGATATCAACGCAAAAAAAGACAACGCATTTCCATAGGACTTATAATTTTACGTTTATCGGTTTTTGACCTTATATAGTTTAAAATTATATGGAAAAAAAGAATGTCAAATCGGTCAAAGGGATTTGGTCTACCGCGTAGATCTAAAAAAAAAAAGCAAGTTTACAAAAAGAATCGCCCCCAAAAGATGCTCGAGGAAAAATCTACGGTCATTTAAAGTTTCACGTAATGTGACTTTACAAGGGTACTTCTGAAAAATTTGAACTTAATAAGGACATAAAAAGTGAATCCAATGTCCGATGGAGCCGATTTTTTTTTCAACCTGATTATTTCTTTGATATCTACGCGAAAAAATACTACGCACTTTCATAGGACTTATAGTTTTACGTTTATCGGTTTTTGACCATATATAGGGCAAAATTATAAGGAAAAAACGAAAGTCAAATCGGTTAAAGGGATTGAGTCTACCTCATATGTCACAAAAAAATAAACAAGTTTTCAAAAAGAATCGCCCCCAAAAGATGCTCTAGGAAAAATCTAAAGTCATTTGAAGTTTCACGAAATGTGACTTTAAGGGTACTTGTGAAAATTTAAACTTCAAACGGACATAAAACGCGAATCCGATGTTCAATCCGGCCGATTTTTTTCCTACCTAATTAATTTTTTGATATATACGCGAAAAACACCTCGCCCCGCCATAGGACTTATAGTTTTACGTTTATCGGTTTTTGAGCATATATAGGGCAAAATTAAAAGGAAAAAAATGAAAGTTAAATCGGTCAAAGGGATTGGGGCTAATGCATAGATATCAAAAAAATAAGAAACTTTAAAAAAGAATCTCCCCAAAAGATGCTCGCGAAAAAATCTACTGCCATTTGAAGGTTCACGAAATATGACTTTAAAGGGGTACTTGTGAAAATTTGAACTTCAAACGGACCTTAAATGGGCATCCGATGTCCAATCGAGCCGTTTTCTTTTCCAACCTGATAATTTTTTCGATATCACGCGAAAAAATACCACGCTACGCCATAGGACTTATAGTTTTACGTTTATCGGTTTTTGAATATATATAGGACAAAATAATAAGGAAAAAATTAAAGTCAAATCGGTCAAAGAGATTGGGTCTACCGCGTAGATCTCAAGAAAATAAGCAAGTTTACAAAAAGAATCACCTCCAAAAGATGCTCGAGGAAATATCTAATGTCATTAGAAGTTTCACGAAATGTGACTTTAAAGAGGTAATTTTGAAAATTTTAACTTTAAACGGACATAAAACGCACATCCGATGTCCGATCAACCCATATTATGTTTACAACCTTATTATTTTTTTGATATCTACGCGAAAAACACCACGTTTTGCCATAGGACTTATAGTTTTACGTTTATCGGTTTTTTACTATATATAGGGCAAAATTATAAGAAAAAAATGAATGTCAAATCGGTCAAAGGGATTGGGTCTACCGCGTAGATTTCAAAAAAATAAGCAAGTTTAAAAAGAGAAACGACCCTAAAAGATGCTCGAGGAATAATCTATGGCTATTAGAAGTTTCACGAAATATGACTTTAAAGGGTTACTTATGAAAATTTAAACTTCAAACGGACATAAGACGCGAATCTGATGTTTGATCGAGTCATTTTTTTTCCAACCTGATTATTTTTTTGACATCTATGTGAAAAAACACCACGCACTGCCATAGGACTTATAGTTTTACGTTTATTAGTTTTTTACTATATATAGGACAAAATTATAAGGAAAAAACGAAAGTCAAATCGGTCAGAGGTATTAGGTCTACTTTTTAGATCTAAAAAAAATAAGCAAGTTTAAAAAAAGAATCGTCACCAAAAGATGCTCGAGGGAAATCTACGGCCATTTGAAGTTTCACGAAATGTGACTTTAAAGGGGTACTTGTGAAAATTTGAACTTCAAACGGACATAAAACGCGAATCTGATGTCCAATCCAGCCAATTTCTTTTTCAACCTGATAATTTTTTCGATATCACGCGAAAAAATACCACGCCACGCCATAGTATTTATAGTTTTACGTTTATCGGTTTTTTAATATATATAGGACAAAATTAAAAGGAAAAAATTAAAGTTAAATCAGTAAAAAGGATTAGGTCTACCTATCAGATCTAAAAAAAATAAGCAAGTTTAAAAAAAGAATCGCCACCAAAAGATGCTCGCGAAAAAATCTACGGCCATTTGAAGTTTAACAAAATATGATTAAAGGGGTACTTGTGAAAATTTGAACTTCAAACGGACATAAAATGGGCATCCGATGTCCAATCGAGCCGATTTATTTTCCAACCTGATAATTTTTTCGATATCACCCGAAAATATACCACGCCACGCCATAGGACTTATAGTTTTACGTTTATCGGTTTTTGAATATATATAGGACAAAATAATAAGGAAAAAATTAAAGTCAAATCGGTCAAAGGGATTGGGTCTACCGCGTAGATTTAAAAAAAAAAAAAAAGCAAGTTTACAAAAAGAATCACCCCAAAGATGCTCGAGGAAAAATTTAATGCCATTAGAAGTTTCACGAAATGTGACTTTAAAGGGGTAATTTTGAAAATTTGAACTTCAAACAGACATAAAACGCCCATCCGATGTCCGACCAAGCCATATTATTTTTACAACCTTATTATTTATTTGATATCTACGCGAAAAAACACCACGTTTTGCCATAGGACTTATAGTTTTACGTTTATCGGTTTTTTACCATATATAGAGCAAAATTATAAGGAAAAAACGAATGTCAAATCGGTCAAATGGATTGGGTCTACCGCGTAGATTTCAAAAAATAAGCAAGTTTAAAAAAAGAAACGACCCTAAAAGATGCTCGAGGAATAATCTATGGCCATTAGAAGTTTCACGAAATATGACTTTAAAGGGTTACTTGTGAAAATTTGAACTTCAAACGGACATACAACGTGCATCTGATGTCCGATCGAGTCAATTTTTTTTCCAACCTGAATATTTTTTGAAATCTACGCAAAAAAACACCACGCACTGTCGTAGGACTTATAGTTTTACGTTTATTCGTTTTTACCATATATAGGACAAAATCGGTTAGAGGTATTAGGTCTACCTTTTAGATCTAAAAAATATAAGCAAGTTTTAAAAAAAATCGCCACCAAAAGATGCTCGAGGAAAATCTACGGCCATTTGAAGTTTCACGAAATGTGACTTTAAAGGGGTACTTGTAAAATTTGAACTTCAAACAGATATAAAACATCTGATGTACGATCCAGCCAATTTTTTTCCAACTTGATTATTTTTTTGATATCTAAGCGATAAAGCATCACGCACTGCCATATGACTTATAGTTTTACGTTTATCAGTTTTTGACCATATATAGGGTAAAATTATAAGTAAAAAACAAAAGTTAAATCGGTCAAAGGAATTGGATGTAACGCATAGATTTCAAAGAAATAAGCAAGTTTAAGAAAAAAATCTCCCCCAAAAGATGCTCGAGAAAAAATCTACGGCTATTTGAAGTTTCACAAAATATGACTTTAAAGGGGTACTTATGAAAATTTGAACTTAAAAAACGGACATAAAACGCGCATTCGATGTCCAGATCGAGAGAATTTTTTTTCCAACCTGATTTTTTTTTAGTTATATACGCGAAAAAACACCACGCACTGCAATAAGACTTATAGTTTTACGTTTATCGGTTTTTGACCATATATAGGGCAAAATTATAAGGAAAAAATGAAAGTCGAATCAGTAAAAAATATTGGGTCTACCGCGTAGATCTCAAAAAAATAAGAAAGTTTAAAAATAGAATTGTCCCCAAAAGATGCTCGACAAAAAATCTACGGCAATTTGAAGTTTCATTCAATCTGAGTTTAAAGGGGTATTTGTGAAAATTTGAACTTTAAACGGACATAAAACGTGAATCCGATGTCCGATCGAGAAGATTTTTTGTAACCCGATTTTTGTTATATCTATGCAAAAAAACATGCACTGTGATAGGACTTATAGTTTTACGTTTATCGATTTTTGACCATATATAGGGCAAAACTATAAGGAAAAAATGAAAGTCAAATCGGTCAAAGGGATTGGATGTAAAGCGTAGATTTCAAAAAAATAAGAAAGTATAAAAAAATTATCGCCCCCAAAAGATGCTCGAGGAAAAATCTACGATCATTTAAAATTTCACGAAATGTGACTTTAAAAGGTTCTTTTAATAATTTGAACTTCAAACGGACATAAAACGCGCATCCGATGTCTGATCGAGCCAAAAAAAATTTCCAACTTGACTATTTTTTTTATTGTACGCGAAAAAACACTACGCCCTGCCATAGGACTTATAGTATTACGTTTATCGGTTTTTGACCATATATAGTGCAAAATTATAAGGAAAAAATGATAGTCAAATCGATCAAAAGAATTGGGTATATCGTGAAGATCTCAAAAAATTAAGCAAGTTTAAAAATAGAATCGCCCTCAAAAGATGCTCAACGAAAAATCTACGACCATTTGAAGTTTCGTGAAATATGACTTTAAAATGGTACTTGTGAAAATTTAAACTTCAAACTGACATAAAACGCGTATCTTATGTCCGATCGAGCTTATTTTTTTTATCCTGATTATTTTAAATATCTACGCAAAAAAACACTACGTCCTGCCATAGGACTTATAGTTTTATGTTTATCGGTTTTTTTTATCATATATAGGGCAAAATTATAAGGAAAAAACGAAAGTCAAATCGGTCAAAGGAATTGGATGTACCGAGTACATCTCAAAAAAATAAGCAAATTTAATTAAAAAATCGCCTCCAAAAGATGCTCGAGGAAAAATCTACGACCATTTGAAGTTTAATGAAATCTGACTTTAAAGGGTACTTGTTAAAATTTGAACTCAAAACAGACATAAAACGCGCATTCGATGTTCGATCGAGTTGGGTTTTTTTAAAACCTAATTATTTTTTCTATATGTACTCGAAAAAACACTACGCCCAGCCATAGGACTTATAGTTTTTTTTTATCGATTTTTTACCATATATAGGGAAAAATTATAAGGAAAAAATAAAAGCCAAATCGGTCAAAGGGATTGGATGTACCGAGTAGATCTAAAAAAAATAAGCAAGTTTAATGAAAGAATCGCCCCCAAAAGATGCCGGAGGAAAAATCTACGACCATTTGAAGTTTAATGAAATCTGACTTTAAAGGGTACTTGTTAAAATTTGAACTTCAAACGGACATAAAACGCGCATCCGATGCTCGATCGAAACGATTTATTTTCAACCTGATTACTTTTTTAATATCTACGCGAAAAACACCACGCCCTACCGTAGGTTTTATAGTTTTACGTTTATCAGTTTTTAACCATATATGACAAAATTATAAGGAAAAAATGAAAATCAAATCGGGCAAAGGGATTGGGTCTACCACGTAGATCTTAAAAAAATTAATGAGTTTAAAAAAAGAATCGCCCCAAAAGATGTTCGACGAAAAATTTATGGCCATTTGAAGATTCAGGAAATCTGACTTTAAACGGGTACTTGTAAAAATTTGAACTTCAAACTGACATAAAACGCCTATCCGATGTCTGATCGAGCCGATTTTTTTTAACCTGATTATTTTGTCCATATTTACGCGAAAAACACTACGCATTGCCATAGGACTTATAGTTTTACGTTTATCGTTTTTTGACCATATTTATGACAAAATTATAGGAAAAAATGAAAGTCAAATCGGTCAAAGGGATTAGATGTAACGAGTAGATCTCAAAAAAATAAGCAAGTTTAAAAAAAGAATCGCCCCCAAAAGTTGTCTTAGGAAAAATCTACGGTCATTTAAAATTTAATGGAATCTAACTTTAAAGGGGTATTTGTGAAAATTTGAACTTCAAACGGACATAAAACGCGAATTCAATGTCCAATCCAACAAAAAAAATTTCAACCTCATTGTTCTTTCGATATCTAAGAAAAAACACTACATACCGCCATAGGACTTATAGTTTTACGTTTATCGGTCTTTTACCATATATAGGGCAAAATTATAGGAAAAATGAATGTCAAATAAGTCAAAGGGATTTGATCTACATCGTAGATCTCAAAAAAATAAGCAAGTTTAAAAAAAGAATTGCCCCCAAAAGATGCTCGAGGAAAAATCTACGGCCATTTGAAGTTTCACGAAATGTGACTTAAAAGGGGTACTTGTGAAAATTTGAACTTCAAACGAACATAAAACGCGTATCTGATGTCCGATCGAGCAATTTTTATTTCAGACCTGATTATTTTTTCGATATCTACGCGATAAAACACCACGCCCTGCCATAGGACTTATAGTTTTACGTTTATCAGTTTTTGACCATATATAGGAAAAAATTATAAGGAAAAAACGAAAGTCAAATCCATCTAAGGGATTGGATGTAATGCATAGATTTCGAAAAAATAAGCAAGTTTTAAAAAAGAATCGCCTCCAAAAGATGCTCGAGAAAAAAATCTACGGCCATTTAAAGTTTCACGAAATGTGACTTATAAGGGGTACTTGTGAAAATATGAGCTTCAAACGGATAAGAAACACGCATTCGATGTCCGATCCAGCCAATTTTTTTCCAACCTGGTTATTTTTTTGATATGTACGCGAAAAAAACCACGTATTTCTATATGACTTATAGTTTTACATTTATTAGTTTTTGACCATATATAGGGCAAAATTATAAGAAAAAATGAAAGTCAAATCGGTCAAAAGTATTGGGTCTACCGCGTAGATCTCAAAAAAAATACGCAAGTTTGAAAAAAGAATTGCCCTAAAAGATGCTCGAGGAAAAATCTACGGACATTTGAAATTTCACGAAATGTGACTTTAAAGGGGGGTACTTGTGAAAATTTGAACTTCAAAAGGTCATACAACGCGAATTCAATGTCCGATCCAGCCAATTTTTTCCAACATGATTATTTTTTTTATATCTACGCGAAAAAACACTATGCCCTGCCATAGAACTTATAGTTTTACGTTTATCAGTTATTAAATCTGGTTTTAAAGGGGTACTTGTAAAAAATTGAAATTTAAACGGATATGAAATGCAATTTGATGTTCGATCGAGCCGATTGTTTTTTGACTTAATTTTTTATATCTATCCGAAAAAATACCACGCACTACCATATGACTTATAGTTTTACGTTTATCATTTTTTGACCATATATAGGGCAATATTATAAGAAATAAATTAAAGTCAAATCGGTCAAATGGATTAGATGTAACGCGTAGATCTCAAAAAAATAAGCAAGTTTTAAAAAAGAATCGCCCCCAAAAGATGCTCGAGGAAAAATCTACCGCCAATTGAAGTTTCATAAAATCTGACTTTAAAGGGGTACTTGTGAAAATTTGAACTAGAAATTGATATAAAACGCGCATCCAATGCCGATCGTGCTGATTTATTTTCAACCTGATTATTTTTTCGATATCTATGCGATAAAACACCACGCTCTGCCATAGGACTTATAGTTTGACGTTTATCAATTTTTAACCATATATAGGGGCAAAATTATAAGGAAAAAACGAAAGTCAAATCGGCCAAAGGTATTAGATGTAAAGCATATATCTTTAAAAAATAAGCGAGTTTAAAAAAAGAATCTCCCCAAAAGATTCTCCACGAAAAATCTATGACCATTTGAAGTTTCACGAAATGCGATTTTAAAGGGGTACTTGTGAAAATGTGAACTTCAAACGGACATAAAACGCGCTTCCGATGTCCGATCGAGCCAATTTTTTTCTAACCTAATTATTTTTTTGATATGTACACGAAAAAATACCACACACTACCATATGACTTATAGTTTTACGTTTATCATTTTCGACCATATATAGAGCAAAATTATAAGGAAAAATGAAAGTTAAATCGGTCAAAGAGATTAGATGTAACGCGTAGATCTGGAAAAATTAAACAAGTTTAAAAAATAATGGCCTCAAAAGATGCTCGAGGAAAAATCTACGGCCATTTGAAGTTAAATGAAATCTGACTTTAAAGGGTTATTTGTGCAAATTTGAACTTCAAACGGATATAAAACACGCATCCACTGTTCGATCGAGCCGATTTTTTTCAACCTGATTATTTTTTTGATATCTACGCGAAAACTGTCGTAGAACTTATAGTTTTACGTTTATCGGTTTTTGACCATATATAGGGAAAATTATAAGGAAAAAATAAAAATCAAATCGGTTAAAGGGATTGGGTCTACCACGTAGATCTCAAAAAAATAAGCATGTATAAAAAAAATTGTACCCAAAAAATGCTCGAGGAAAAAATCTACGGCCATTCGAAGTTTCAGAAATGTGACTTTAAAGGGTTACTTTTGAAAAGTTGAACTTCAAACGGAAATAAAACGCGCATCCGATGTCGATCGTGCTGATTTTTTTTTCAACCTGATTATTTTTTCGATATCTACGCGATAAAACACCACGCCCTGCCATAGGACTTATAGTTGTACGGTTATCAGTTTATGACCATATATAGGGCAAAATTGTAAGGAAAAAATGAATGTCAAATCGGTCAAAGTGACTAGATGTAACCATAGATCTCAAAAAATTAAGCAAGTTTAAAAAAAGAATCGCCCCCAAAAGATGCTCGAGGAAAAATCTACGGCTATTTGAAGTTTTACGAAATGTGACTTGGAAGGGGTACTTGTGAAAATTTGAACTTCAAACGGACATTAACCGCGCATTTGATGTCCGATCTAGCCAATTGATTTTTCTAACCTGATTATTTTTCGATATGTACGGGAAAAAACACCACGTACTGCCATAGGACTTATAGTTTTAAGTTTATCAATTTTTGACAATATATAGGGGCAAAATTATAGGAAAAAACGAAAGTCAAATCGGTCAAAGGGATTGGATGTAAAGCGTATATCTTGAAAAAATAAGCAAGTTTAAAAAAAAAGTCGCCCCCAAAAGATACTCGTGGAAAAATCTACGACCATTTGAAGTTTTATTAAATCTGACTTTAAAGGGGTACTTTTGAAAATTTGAACTTCAAACAGACATAAAACGCGAATCTGATGTCCGATCGAGCCATTTTTTTTTAACCTGACTATTTTTTCGATATCTACGCGAAAAAACACCACGCAGTGTCAAAGGACTTATAGTTTTACGTTTATCAGTTTTTGACCATATGTAGGGCAAAACTATAAGGAAAAAACAAAAGTTAAATCGGTCAAAGGGATTGGATGTAAAGCGTAGATGTCGAAAAAATAAGAAAGTTTAAAAAAGAGTATCCCCCAAAAGATGTTCGAGGAAAAATCTACCGCCTATTGAAGTTTAATGAAATCTGACTTTAAAGGGGTACTTGGGAAAATTAGAACTTCAAATGGATATAAAACGCGCATCCGATGTCGATCGTGCTGATTTTTTTTCAACCTGATTATTTTTTTTTTATATCTACGCGATAAAACACCATGCCCTGCCATATAGGGCAAAATTATAAGGAAAAAATGAATGTCAATCGGTCAAAGAGATTGGATGTAACGCATAGGTCTCAATAAAATAAGCAAGTTTAAAAAAAGAATCGCCCCAAGAGATGTTCGAGGAAAAATCTACAGCTATTTGAAATTTTACGAAATGTGACTTGGAACAGGTAATTGTGAAAATTTGAACTTCAAACGGACATAAATCGCGCATCCGATGGCCGATCGAGCCAATTGGTTTTTCTAACCTAATTATTTTTTCAATATTTACGCGAAAAATTACCACGCACTGCCAATTTTTGACCATATATATGGTAAAACTATAAGGAAAAAACAAAAAACAAATCGGTCAAAGAAATTGGGTGTACCGCATAGATATCAAAAAAATAAGCAAGTTTCAAAAAAGAATCCCCCCAAAAGATGCTCGAGGAAAAATTTACGGTCATTTGAAGTTTCACGAAATGTGACTTTAAAGGGGTACTTGTGAAAATTTTAACTTCAAACGGACAAAACGCGCATTCGATGTCTGATCAAGCAGATTTTTTTGTCAACGTGATTATTTTTTCCATATGTACGTGAAAAATACCATGCACTGCCATAGAACTTATAATTTTACGTTTATCGATTTTTGACCATATATAGGGTAAAATTTAAAAAAAATGAAAGTCTAATCGGTCAAATAGGTCTACCGTATAGATATCACAAAAATAAGCAACTTTAAAAAAAGAATCACCCCCTAAAGATTTTCGAGGAAAAATCTACGACCATTTGAAGTTTCATAAAATGTGACTTTAAAGGGTACTTGTGAAAATTTGAACTTCAACCCGCATCCGATGTCCGATCTAGCCGATTTTTTTCCACCCTGAATATTTTTTCCATATCTACGCGAAAAAACACCACGCACTGCCGTAGAACTTATAGTTTACATTTTTCGATTTTTGAAAAATTATAAGAAAAAAATAAAATTCAAAATCGGTCAAAGGGATAAGCAAGTTTAAAAAAAGTATCACCTCCAAAAGATGCTCGAGGAAAAATCTACGGTCATTTGAAGTTTCACGAAATGTGACTTAAAAGGGGTACTTGTGAAAATTAGAACTTCAAAATCCGATGTCTGATCGAGGCTATTTTTTTTTCAAACCTGATTATTTTTTTTAATATCTACACGAAAGAACACCACTCACTGACGTAGAACTTATAGTTTTACGTTTATCAGTTTTTTACCATATATAGGGCAAAATTACAAGGAAAAAAGAAAAGTAAAAATTTGAACTTCAAACGACATAAAACGCGCATTTGATGTCCGGTCAAGCCGATTTTTTCTTCAACCTGATTATTTTTTCAATAACAGAAAAAATTCTTTGTTGGTAAAAAACTTGAGATTACAACCAAATTTGTGTTATGAAATATTTATCATTTGAAATTATAAATTAGAGTAGTCGTCATAAAATAAAAAAGACAAATAATGACTTAAATTCTACCATTGTTGACTTTCCTTAGGTTGTTTTTTTGAAGAGAATGAACGGATAATGAGTCCACATTGAGAATCAATTTTTTCTTTTATGAAAGAGATAAGGTTGGGTACTCTTTGACGACTATATTTGAAATAATTTTGAAAACATACATATGAAAATAGTGCTGAGTTTTTTATTATGAAAGCAACAATTTGAGGAAAAATTACTCAAAATAAGTCTAAACAAATTAAATGGACTATATCAATAGGGCACGAAACACATAAGATTGGTAGTTTTGAATTTATATTATTTTAACTAAACAAAATTCAAGTAATATTTTTTTAAAAAAAAGTAAGGAGTTTCCTACGTAGATCTCAAAAAAATTTACAGAATAAAAAAAAATTGTGTCAAATGGTCACTCGAGGCCAAATTTATTAAGTTTGTGAAAGTTCAAACAGCCATAACTTTTGACTCAAATGTCCGATTGAGGCATAACTTTCGAGATCTACGCGTACAGACAGCCTAAAGGCGGTTTGGATGAAGCCTTTTTTTAAAAAAAAAAAAACGAGCTTTTTAATTTAGAATTTCAGCGAATATTTCAAAGAAAATTTTCTTTATTTAAACGGATCTGATAAAATAAGATGGATTTTTGAGTTTGAAATGCCTTGGTAACACATTTGAGAAATGTTCGTTTTAATATAAGACAATCAATTCCATTCAATTTTATTCATCTAGGTTTTTTTTTGGGGGGGGGGGGGGGTTGGGTTTTTTTATTTATTTATTTTTGTTTGGTTTGATTTGTCCTCGAGGGCGCGCCCCACAAGGACCCACCCCCCCCCACCCCCCGAAAGTCCTCGGGGCGCGCGCCCCGAGGACCCCCACCCCCCGGAAGTTCCTCGGGGCGCGCGCCCCGAGGACCCCCCCTGGAGTCCTCGGGGCGCGCCCCGAGGACCCCCCCTTCCGGAGTCCTCAGGGCGCACTCCCCGAGAACCCCCCCCTCCGGAGTCCTCAGGGCGCACGCCCCGAGAACCCCCCCTTCCGGAGTCCTCAGGGGCGCACGCCCCGATAACCCCCCCCCCCCCTCCGGAGTCCTCAGGCGCACACGCCCGAGAACCCCCCCCCCCCCCGGGTCCCTCAGGGCGCACGCCCCGAGAACCCCCCCCCCGAGTCCTCAGGGCGCACGCCGCGAGAACCCCCCCCGGAGTCCCTCGGGCGCACGCCCCGAGAACCCCCCCAGACCCCCCCCCCGGAGTCCTCAGGGGCACGCCGCGAAGACCCCCCCCCCCCCCCGGAGTCCTCAGGGCGCACGCCGCGAGAACCCCCCCAGACCCCCCCCCCCCCCCCCGAGTCCTCAGGGCGCACGCCCCGAGAACCCCCCCCCAGACCCCCCCCCCGGAGTCCTCAGGGCGCACGCCCCGAGACCCCCCCCCCCCCCCCCTGAGGTCCCTCAGGGCGCACTCCCGAGACCCCCCCCCCCCCCGGAGCCTCAGGGCGCACGCCCCGAAACCCCCCCCCCCCCCGGGAGTCCTCAGGCGCACGCCCCGAGAACCCCCCCCCCCCCCCCGGAGTCCTCAGGGCGCCACGCCCCGAGAACCCCCCCCCCCCCCCCAAGTCCCTCAGGGCGCACGCCCCGAGAACCCCCCCCCCCCCCCCCCCCCCCCCCCCCCGGAGTCCTCAGGGCGCACGCCCCGAGAACCCCCCCCCCCCCCCCCCGGAGTCCTCAGGGCGCAACGCCCCGCGAACCCCCACCCCCCCCCCCCCCCGTCCTCAGGGCGCACGCGCCCCGAGACCCCCCCTCCCCCCCGTAGTCCTCAGGGCGCACGCCCCGAGAACTCCCCCCCCGGAGTCCTCAGGGCGCACGCCCCGAGAACTCCCCCCCCCATCTAACCTTTACCCCTTATCCTACCTACCTCCTTATCCTACCAAATCCTACCCCACCCACCCAGCCTACCCTACCCCCCTATCCTAACCCCCCACCATCTACCTTTCTAACCCTTACCCCGTATTCCTAACCTACTACCTCCCTTATCCTACCCCCCCGTCCTACCCCACCTACCATCTACCTTTCTAACCCTTAACCCCTAATCCTACCTACATCCTTATCCTACCCCACCACCCCACCCACCCAGCCTACCCTCTATCCTAACCCACCACCATCTACCTTTCTAACCCTTAACCCTTTATCCTACCTACCTCCTTATCCTACCCCACCCACCCAGCCTACCCTACCCCCTACTACCCCACTACCCTTCTAACCTACCTTTCCTCCTACATATACCCCTACCACTTCCTTATCCCTCCACCCCGCCCCCTCCCTCCCTTGGGACCTCGAGGCGCCTTGTCCCAAGCTCCCCCCCCCTCCCAAGGACCCCGAGGCACTCTGTGCCTTGTGGTCCTTCGCCTCGCCCTTAAAAAGTATACAAATTTTGTTTATCATAATTCGTATTCAAAAATATTTAATAAACTATTCAGAGTTATAATTATCGAAAGAGAGAGTAACACTAATAAATATTCAAAGGGATAGCGATATTTTCTTCTATATTCAATAGATATATCATTGAATATTATCAACTAATAAATATTGGATCCATTTCAATATATGAAACACCTGCGGAGATTAAGCTGGCAAAAAAACAATGAAAATATATGTTTTTTTTGTTAAGGAAGGGATAGATGTGCAATAATCAATGATATACACCAACATATCACTGGAAAATTATCATTCTTAAAAAAATGTCATTCTTGGAAAAATATCATTCTTGGAGAGTGATCTTCAAAGTTTGTTTTATAGAGTGCAGGATGGACACTTGTGCTAATTAATTCTAAAATGCTAATACAATAATAATGAAAATCTGCAGTCATTAACTTTGGCAAATGACAAGATTCACCAAGTCATGTTGCATTAAATCAGGCAGCAGATCCCACAAGATGTCATGGAACTAAAATAAAGAACAGTTTAAGTTTAAGAAAGCAGAAATCTTTGCACATCCTACCGTATTGGTGAGATCAAATTATGGCAAGATCAGGAACTTATTGAGTTATACTCAAAACCTGAAATGGACCTAAATCCATTTTACCAAAGGTGTGCCCCTTTTGAACGAGAACCATGGGAGAGCAGGGTCAAATCCATCTTAATGGACAAAGTTGTCTTATACATGTACAAACAGAACGACAGAAGGATGCAAGTATACAGTGGAATATGACACCATGGTTATCCAAAAAAGAAGTGCACAGTTATTTTCACAATTGCTTTTTTACTATACCAATCTCTATAGTACTCATGTTAATAGTTGATGCAACTCATGACCAAGAGTATTCCTGAAACAAGCGGCTAGCACGTTCAAATATTAAAGCAAGACTACGGAATCTTCTCTAACTGTTGTTGTCTTCCTATGATGCTCTAATAGTTTACAGTTCTCATTTCAGGCAACAGAGGTCCATGTAAATACAGAAACCAAAGTTATATATGATATAAAAGTTAATCTAGCTGAAGAAACAGAAAGCAGCTATGTAGTACCTTCAAAAGAAAGAAATACAAGGCTAGTTAGGACATCATGCACCATGTTTCTTTTCCTTTTCAAAGGATGCAATTCTTACAGCTGGCTTTGTTGACTGAATCAATATTTACAACATGTAATGAAAGAAGAATTTGATCAATGCAAAGCACATATATCAAAATGTGTTCAACATAAAACCCTTCTAAAAGAAATTGAAATGACATATAAGTCAAATTCGTAAATGACTTCACTTAAAATCAAGCAACTTTTGGTGGAAATGTATTCACTTAACATCTTCAATGAAATCTCTGCCATGGACATCAAAATATACGACTATGGAGAGGTCCAGAGGGTAAGGCTTTACTGTTGACAAATGAGTCTCAAACTTTATATGAACATTGAAAACCCATTGCCAACACTAAGATAGATCCAAACAAAACAAGTAAAGAAACTCTTGTAAAATTTGTGAATCCATAATAGATATATACAACAGTTGAACACAACAGGATTGTAGATATTCAGAGAGATGAGTTCTTGATAAAAAAGAATCAGAATGCATAAACAAATAATACTCAAAGCTTCGTCTCAGCTGGCAAGTAAGCACTCCAACTTTGAGAGTGGCACATCTAGACACCTCAACTTGGTCTCAATTGACAACTAAACACTCCCAACTCTTGGTTCTAGGTTGCTCATTACTTTTTTGGCATTCTTCCCATGAACATTCTGGTTGAACCTAAGATGCTACATCAAACTGTTTCTTTCCACAGTCAAAGAAAACAAGCTCTCTCAGTCCACTTTTAGGTTCTTTTCCTACGTCATCTCTTTGCTACTCGGTCAGTAGTGAATTACAGTTGTTCTAACATTGTTTAGTAGTTACTTTACAGTGGTTTGAAATATTTTAAAACACAATTGTGCGACGTGCAGGTGGATTGTGATCTAGTTACTAGTGATCTACTTCCAAAGGAATCACAGCAAAGAGGTATGGATAATTTCATAACCAGGAAGAGGCAGGGGAGGGCTGGGATGAATACTTAACCCCTTGGTAGTTATTTGTGCGTTAAAAAGGTCTGACATGGTCGCAAAAGCAAAGAGTGAAGAAGACAAATCAACCGAAAAACTCATTTTCATCCTAAAGATTCCATCTATCCAGGCTTATAATGATAAGGAAAATTATAATGCTTACTTGTCCGCTGAGAAAAGTTTGAGCATAAATGTGTTGAACAAATCATAATTATTCATGATTTTCCACTATAAACTAAAATTCTTTTGGGACTTTGATCAAACATCTCTACGGCAACAGAATCTAGCCCCCACATCAACGGTATATTAATATCATTTTCAAAATCCCTGGCTCTATGAAGCTGCTAGTTATTGAAATTTCCATATTTTTTATTTATTTATTTCAGATTCCATTTGTGCAAAACTCAAAAGTTGGAAATCCATATTGAAGAGGTGAAAATCATTTGGCTAATTATCAGGATCGACAACACAATTGATCACAGAAAAAAAAAAAAAATAAAGTACAACTAAAACACACAGAACGAGAAAGAAAATGAATTCACTAAAATTCATCAATATACAAGAAGAAAGTTCACAACAAAACAAAATTGTATGTTTCATTCCTAATTCTAAGCAGTAACAGGAGAGTGAACTATCACATGACTGATATACCAAATTCCCCATTCCTACAAGTTAATTTCGAGGTTTTATATAAATTATTCGATCAATCAACTAAACCCCCAATCCTAAGTGAAGACGAAAATGGGAAAAAGTAAATTATTCAATCAAATCAACTAAACCCCAACCCTAAATCAGACAAAAATGGGAAAAAATACCTTAATACTAACAGTGGCATATGAAAATTGATTCAAGAAGCATAGGAATATCTCTACTCATTTGCCAATTTTATTCTCGCCACCATCATTTTCGCCCGCATTTTCTTGATGCATTACACCCAGAAAAAAGAAGTAGTTTTAGTTTTTGATCGAAGAAGAAGAAAATTGAGAAATTAGAACCCATGTTTTATCGCTTAATTTCAGTGCTACTGTGGAAGAGAAATGGTAGTGAAAGTGAAGAAGAGAAGAGAACAAGCATTTGTATTGAAATGAAAATAGCCGTTATTTGTATTTAGATTTCAAATACTTAAGAACGTAGTAATTAAATTTATAAAATTTGTCTTCAATTTAAATAACAAGTTCTTAATTTAAATGAAATAAAAATTATGAACTAATTAATTATGAACCAAAAAAATTGAGACAGTTTTTTAACATTCATAAAATTTACTAGTTATTAATTATATACATATTTATTAAAAGCATACATGTTATTTTAAAAATTATAAAAGTGATAAAAACTAAATTTTAAAATAACATGAAAAACCAAAACAAAATATTTTAAAGTATTTGCAATTTATTTACATTGTGAATGATCAAAATTGAATGTCAATGATTAGATATAACGTTTTTTTAACTACTTTCAAGCTTCTTAGTTGCCTGCTTTTTTACTTCCATATTCAAAAAGAAATTTTCATACTAAAAAAGTATTGGGTTGCCTAATTAACATAATTATTTTAGCACTCCAAGGTGTTCAAAATTCAACATTTATATACCAAATTTTTTCGCACTTCGATAAATTAATCCATAATGAAAAACTCATAATTCCAACATAAAAACTTAACTTCGATCCCAAGAACTCTTACCGATGATATTGACAACAACTTAAAGAGAATAAAATAGAACTTAACAAACAGGTTTGTAAAATAAGTTTGAAAAGATGGTTTCGATGTAATGGGAAATGGTCATCATCATTTGAAAAGATAAACGATTGGACCATCTTTTCGACATGGTAGTTCCCCAATTCATTACGGAGGTCTTCACAAAGTTTATTGGGGTCTCTGAGGATCGTTCCATTGTCTAATACACAAGAAAAATAACAAAATTATGTAATTCCTAAAAAAATGCATGTAAATCGGTGTTAAAAAAAAAAGATATGACTATACGTGATGGTTCACCAACTCATTATGAAAGTCCCCATAAAGTTTTTCTTTTATATATATATATATATATATATATATATATAATATATATATCTAATATATATATGCATTAAAAAATAAAAATAGAGAATTTGTTATTTCTTAATTTAATTTTAAAAAGTTACTAGCATAAAGAAATAAAAATTAAGGGTTTTGGTTATAGTTCAGCATCTCACATTTTTTTTCTGGCCAAATTTTTTCTCCAATCTCACAGCATAATCCTTTGATGTCCGTTGAATCAAACGTTTTAAAGCTTGAAACGTTGATAAAAGTGGTGTAAGAGAAAACTATTGATTAAATGGTAAAATCGCCTTCTCGATTTGAGGTTTTCAATCCTTTAAAGAAGAAGAATTTTGTAGAGGTTGGAAACTCAAAGGGAATTTTTTTTTTTCTAAGAAAAGTCTAATGTGACAGTTTATATATATATATATGTTTTATATGTTTAAAAAAAGTTTATGATATCGCAGATGAAGAGAAATATTAACATCATCTAATATATTCGATACTAATCTAAATATTACATATTTCATGTCTTATAAATATTTTACATAGTCACACGAAGCACGAATAATTTCACTAATAATAATTAAAGACAGAAGAAGTATTAGACAGAATAGTAATAATTAAAAACACAAAAAGTATTAGACAGGAGAGTGTGTGTATATATATATACTCAATTTTTTGTTTGAATTAGTTTGTTATTTTACCCATTAAATATGACTCAAACTATGAGCTCATTAAATTAGAATTTTATGATGACCTTCTAGGATAGCAGAACAGTATTCCATAAAGTTTTTTTTAGGACTTCTCCATAACAATAACGTCAACACAAAAAAACAAACTTTTTTCAAACTCATGCATGTGATTTCTCAATCTTCTAGTGGAAAATATATGGAGAGGGTTTAATATATATATGTCAAATATAGTAAATTTGTCAAAATATTCCGTTCAAACAATTACATTCATCAAGTTATAATCGATGTTCGTCACCGATTCATAATGTTGCTATCACTAGTGATAGAGTTAGAATTTTTGATAAAAAAATTAAAATTTGAAAAAGTAAACGCATATATAAATAAAATAAAAATTTAATCATATATAAATAATGATATTTTTTATTAAAAAACTTCGAATAAACACTGAATATATGCTGACTCTGCCTCTGCATATTAAACACTTGGACTTCGTAACGACAAAATTTTATCATCACAAGATGAACGTGAAAGTTTGATTGAATAATGAATTAATTAAAAATAAAAAATTAGCTATTGGACTTTTTTTTTTTGGTAGAACCTATTATAGCTATGTCTAGACATTAGTTTTAAAAGGTCAAATAAGATTTTTCTCATTTGTCAAAACAATACGCAAATTGGACCATATTGTTTCCAATTTTTTTTGAGCTATTTTTGGTCATAAAACATCAATTAAAGAGATACTTTTCTGTTAATTTTTATTTATTACAATTTGATTTGGCACATAAAATAATTATGAACATAAGTATTATATCAAACTATTCCTATAAAATAACATTTAGTACTTAAATTTGAAAAAATAGTATTTAATGTTGAGGGTAAAATATAAAAAAATATAATGGACTTTTCTTAATACGTCAAAAGTGATAAATAAAATTGAAAATCTATTTTAGAAGTAAGTGACAAGTAAAAATGAATGAATGAAATAAAACTATGAAAGAATACAAATAACCTCGTTCCATTTTACTTGTTTATACTAGTTCAATTAGTAGTTGGCACGCTTCTCATGAAACTACTTATTCCTCCGTTTTATTTTAATATAATTACTTCTAGTTTTTTTTCACGAATTATAAATGATAATCTCGATTTTAATTATTTTAGAATGATATATTTTGGGGATAATTTATTAAAGTTAAAGTAAGAATGGGATGGGAAGAGTATTTATTAGGGGTTTAATTTGTTTAGTTAATTATTTTTACTTTGAAAATCTAAGTTTGATTATTACTCCATTAGCTACTAGAGTTATGATAATAATAATTTTGAGATCAGTTATGAGGGAGTATATATTTTATGTAATATCTATGTAGGTATGTATTAGTTGTAATTGCTCCTTTTTTTGCCAAAGAAAGTAACTTGCTTAATTTTTTATATGATAGCAATGTTTATTATATTACCACGATCGGAAATATACATATCTTTTCGTTGCACTAATCTTAGTCAAAATATCTGCGACTCAATATTCATCCCTAATACAATGATTTATGGATGAGTAATAATCAATTGTAAGTACCATGTAGGCTTCACTTTTCCTCGAAACATCTGGATGATTGACATTGAATCCGTTTTAAGGATAACATTGTTATAATCATTATTAAGTATTCATCGTTTAGTTATTTATGTATTAGTTATATATTAGTGTAGTTTTTTCTGTATAAGTTTTTCATATGTTATCTTATTTATTTTATAAATTTTTCCTGCATAAATATACTTAGATCATAGATGCCTTTATAACTTAGAGTGCGAAGTCAAAAGGGCAAAAAAGATTATCAAAAATTTCAAAAGGGTCCATTAATTTTTTTTAAAACCAAAAGGGTAAAATCTCTCTAGACGGAACAATTTTCTTCTGACAAAATTGACGTGTTAATTTTTTTTTTTTTAGAAAAACATAGAAATCTAAAAAAATAAAATTCTTTTTCCTTAAATTACTGCCGCCATAGCAGCGCTTTGTCAAAAAAAAAATTAACAAATATTGCAGGGGCAGAAAATGTTGGACCAAAATGCATGCCTCTATTAACTTTTTTAATGAGAAAGAAATTGTTGCTTTATAGCAACGATTTCAATTTCAATTTTTTTTAAAAAATGTTGCACTCGCAGTGATATTAAAAAAAAATTATCAGAACAAAATCACTCTGTCAGGAGCGATTTTACCCTTTTGATTAAAAAAAATTCATGTATCCTTTCAGAAAATTTGACAATTTTTTTGACTCCGAACTCTCATAACTTATATATATAAATATTAATTATGTAACTTTTACAAATTACAAAAGAGACATTAATATTAGTATTATTACATAAATAAATTACTGTATAATATTATACATGAATAACTTCCTGCTTTATAATCAGCTATCAAATGACCTCAAATGATATTGGAAAAAACATTACTATAATATAGAGGACAAATAATATGAAAATGATGACCTAAGTTGCAACTAAGTAAAAAAATGAGAAGAATATATGTGCTTGACTTGTGGAAAGAAAAAAGCAATAGGTCCACAAAGGGGGCAAGGCCAATATATGAATTGGTCAATGTACATTCTTCCAGACAGAATCCTGACTTTTATTATTCATTTCTCCAAATGCATGACCTCTAGCAATCACAAAAAACTTTTGAGTTTTTCTTTTTTCCTTTTTTTCTAACTTGGATTGTTCAAGTCAATTGTATGCCCACACTAGTGGACTACCACACTTGTTTTATCATATTACTAAAAACACTAATTTTCAAAAATAAGAATGTGACATGTCTTTTACCTTTCATAATTCTCCTTGTAATGCATGCATCATCATAACTTCATCTTTTGTACTTCTCTTCTTTCTCTACTTTTGTTTAATACGGTATTCAGTGTCTATATTGAAATATAATTAAATTTATATTTGCACCAAAAAAATTCATATTTGTGGGTGAGGTGGGTTAAAATGCCCCATATATAGCTAACAAAGCCGAACCCCATATCATGAGGTCTCAAACCCGATTTTTCAGGTTATGATGTCACCTACTACAGTCCATTAGTAGGTGATGTTTGGAAGCTATAGATGTATTCTAATTTTATATTAGAAAGATTAAGGATATGTATTATGGAGCGAAGACTCAACTAGAGATATAGGGAGAGTATTCAAAGCATTGTCTAGTCGTAATGACCTTGCACCATGGAACAACTCTTAAAACATTTCTATTTAATTATTAGGGGATTGAAAAGACAATATTCGAGTAAATATTAGGTTGGAGGTTTGGAGATAAACCTAGAGTCTTAAGAGTTAAGGTTGAGAAAGACTAAGATAGAATATATATAAGTACAAGTTTTGTGACGCCACTAACGTCAAAGAAGAGAAAGTGAAGATTGATACATAAGTCATTTCCAAATGATGAAGTTTCAAATATATAGAGTTAATAATTTAAGTAAATGGGGAGATTGACGAGGATGTTACACTTTGAATCGAAGTGGAGTCGATTAAAAGAAGCTTACATTTGTGTCTTGTGTGATAAGAATGTTAGACTAAGATATAAGTTTTATATATAAAATGGTGGTTAAATCAACTATGTTGGATGTGGAGGGTTGTTGGCCGGTTAATAACTCACATGTCTATAAGATGATAGCAGCACAAAAAGGATGTTAAGATGAATGTATGATATACAAGAAGATATAAGATTAATAACGAAGATATCTTGAACAAGGTAGGTATAAATAAGAATGAGCGAGGCGAGACTTAAATAGTTCAAATATGTGAAGATATGAGAGGCTGTCTACATTGAGTATAAGGAGAGGTAGACCGGAGAAGTATAAGGGAAATATGATTAGAGAACACATAATCATATTTATAGCTTACCAATGTTTGAAATTTTTTGGGCTAACCCAAAATTTAGTCGGACTCAACCAGACACGGTACGATAAACAAAAAAAAAGGGTGAAACTTTTATATTATAGCGTTATAATGCGTTTATACTTAATTGATTAAGTGAGGTGGACTATATTTGCAACTTTCCAAAAGGAAGAAGACAAGTATTTCGAAAATGAGGAATTACATAATTATTCAATTAGAATTTGCAAATTGTATGCTGGACAATTAACAGTGAAATAATGATAGTAATATTTAATTGGAATAATATCACACATAGTTAAATGATAATAGTATTTCATTGGAAAAATATCTCACACACAGTTAAATAATAATAATAATAATAATAATAATAATAATAATAATAATAATAATATTTAATTGGAAAAATATCAAACTTTGGTATAAGTAGAATTTAAATCTCAGACCTTCCAATTGCGCACCTAACTCATAAATGACTCGGACCTTTTACCAAGTATTCCTTGCACACTTTTCTTTTATCAGAATATCCAACTTAAGAAAATACTCTCTAAGAGTTTTATATTAATTTTTTACATATTTATCAAGAATTTATTAATTAAATATTTTTTTTTCTAATTTATTCTTGTTGCTCCTTAATAAATATATTTTTTATTTAGGGCAACTTTCACATATAGCAAATAAAAATTCATATTTGTATGCTATAGCAAAGTTTGCATAATTGCGCTCCATAGCAAACACAGAAACTGTATAATTCGCTATACATATACAGTTAAAGCAAATTGTATAAAACGAAATGTATAAAACAAGAAAGAGAAGAGAACTGTATAAAAATGAAGTGTATAAAACGAATTGTATTATTATAAGTGTATAGAACGATTATATACAATTTGAATTTGTATAAAATGAGAAAGAGAGAAAGACAAAAAAGACTTGACGAGGAATATACAATTGAATCGAATAGTATAGAGGAAGAAAGACAGAAATTAGATACAATTTGAAAATTGTATAAAACGAGAAAGAGAGAAAGGCAAAAGGTACTGGGCAGGGGAGTATTTTTATTGTATAATTATAAGTGTATAGGACGAAAATATATGCACTTGCATGTGTATATACAATTTTCTCACGCTTTATACAAACAGAAACACAATTTATACATTTCGCTTCTGTTTGTATAAGTGAGAAAGACGAGGGTGACGAGCGAGATCTGGAAGAGGGTAGAGAGGGGAACAAAAATATATGTATTTATATAATTTTCTCTGCTTTATACAATTAGAAACAATTTTTATACACTTGTGTTTGTATAAAAAGTGAGGAAGCGAGCGAGAGATTGGAGGAGAGTGGTGAACGAAATATTTGAGAGTGAGACGCCTGACAATTTTTTTGCAAACATTTGCTATGACGCACAATTAAATCAAACCCTACCTACTCCATTTATTTTAGGTTATTAGTTTGCTATTATATACAATTTTCCCATTTATTTAAAACAAAGACTAAGCTCATTGTTGGTATTTGAACAATTACAATATCAACTAATAATTACTTGTTTGAACTCTTCAAATTTATACAATATAATCAATAAATTAATCAGAGCACTCAATTGTATCAAAGATAAAATGAAAAGTTGATTTTCATCTCTATTTTTGTAAATTACAAAATACTTTTAATAATCTTAACAACTAGTATGTGAAGAAAAGAATAACGTATCTGAATATTTAGAAATAATCAAAATTATAATCTATCCTTTTCAATATAAATGTGACATGATGTTACAACCATAAAAATATTTGAAACATATTAAGACCAGAAATTTCAAAAAATAAAATAAAAAATCGTTCACATAAAATAAATGGAGAGAATAAGTATTTCTTCTAAGTCATTTTTGAATAATCAAACAAATTAAAATAGGCCAATTATGTTGGGTGGTCTTTGACCAAAGCAACTACAATCTCTAGACCTTTCTCATTAAAAATAATTTTTTTTCATTTTTATTTATTATATTTCATTTTCTTCTTTAGCTTATTGACTAACAAAAACTCTATAAAATATCCATGCACTAGCTCATATGATTAATTTTAAAAAAATGAGTGAAAAAAGAGTAGAAAAAATGGAAAATACTATAGTATGTGAGAGTAAGATAAAAAATAGTGATGATGATGAAGAAAATGATTTGTTGCTTCCTGGTTTTCGATTTCATCCAACAGATGAAGAGCTTGTAGGGTTTTATCTTAAACGCAAAGTGGAAAATAAAAGAATCAAACTTGATCTTATCAAAGAGGTTGATATTTATAAACATGATCCTTGGGATCTTCCAAGTGAGTATATATGCAATTCACTAATTTTTTATGTTCAATTTTATTATGAGTTTGTGCTCAAAAGGTGGACCGACTTATTTGGTTTTTATGGTTCATGTGAATTTATAATTTTTATTCATGTCATATAATAAATATATAATAGGTAGTTTTGTGTTCTATTTCTCACAATTTTATGTTAAAAGATGGATCTACTTGGTAATTTATGATTTATGTGGATTCATAGATTTTGTTCCGATCACATATATACAAATTGTTAATTTTTTGTTATCTTCTTACACAAGTCTATATTCAAATATATTGGTTAATCTACTTAGTAATCTATAACTCACGTGAATTCATTGTTTTTGCTCAGATTCTATATACAAGTTATTTTATGTTATCTTTTTTCAAAATTTATGTTCAAACACTATAACAAAAACAACTTTTAACGGCATCATATATTGACACTCATAAAGAGGGCTAAAGTCTTTATTGGCATTAGTTAAGTGTCATTAGAACCAATGTCGCTAAAGGCTTTAGGGACATATACAAAGAGTGAAATATACTGATCAATCTACTTAACATAAATAAAACTCTCATTTTTGCTATTATACAAGTTATTTTATGTCATCTTTTTGCATAGTCTATGTTCAAATTGGCCAAATCATTTAGTAATCTACAGTTCATATAAATTCAATAGTTTTTATTCGGATCTTATATATACAAGTTTGGTCATGTTGCTAGTTTGCACAAATCTATATTCAAATATATTGACCATTCAATCGTTCACGTGAATTCAAAAAATTTTATTGAAGATTTTATACTTTTTATGTTACCTTTTTTCTTGATTGTGTGTGTTTTTTTTTGTTTTTGTTTTGCTTGGTTTAGTTAAAAGAGATTAATAAAATACTTGAGCAAATTTGTTTTATGTCCATAACCAGCATCAAGACGATTAGAATAGAAGGTCAAGAAGACTAAGAAATTGTGCTAGCTTATCCGTTTCCACTACCACTAATACATAAATTAGTGATAGATAAATATTATAATTAATTTATAAAATATATTGCTATTTTTATTTAGCTATAAATTTTCAAAAACAAAATTATTAATTATGCACATATCTAGTGATAAGCCAATTTCTTTGGAGAAAACATTCCTCTACAATATTCTTCAATAATGTAATTATATGACATGATTGAAAGATAAGCTTCTATCGATGAACGTGTCTAATCACTAGTTGAAGCAAGTAATATAAAGTTTAAAACTAAAATCGCAATAAGAAAAATAAAATCCTCTAAGTGGTCATTTTCCTTGTATTGCT
>JAKWIY010002994.1:0-48878 GCA_027704805.1 Solanum corneliomulleri | reverse complement strand
TGGGGGTGGGGGGTCGAGGGTAGTTGTGAAAAAATTGAAAATTTTAAGGTGATAGTATTTTTAAAAATTAACTTAAATTCTTCTTAGGGGGGGGGGAGTGTAACATTTCGAAAATTCAAGGCGTGTCGTAAATCCTAACATAGTGTCATGAGGTCTAAGTATTGTTTTTTTAAAGTCCATTTTTAATAAATAAGGCCATTTAGGAAGTTTAAGAACCAAAACGTCCAAGAAGTCCATGACGTTCGGATGTTGGTTCAAAGGGGTACTAGTGTGCCTTAGCCTATTTGACTAGCTTTTAGTTGCCTAAAATGTATGAAAATTTTCAAAAAGGTATATAAATAGGTGTTTTAGTTGTTCATGTTCGAAACACCCGGTTACGACTCCCCATGGACCAACCAAAGTACCTTGAGGAGGACCCTTGCAGTTTGAAGAACACTGCCTGCGCAGTAGTGTGTATTAAAAGGTTGGAATGGGTTCGGTAGTGTGTGGACTGACGGGGCATAGGTGCCACTTTTGTACCACACTTTAGACAAAATTAGGAAGACTTTCACCTTCACAGTCTATGAACTCATCGACGGAGTGTAGGTCGGAGGGGGTTGGTCCGTAGACTCACAGACGGCCCGTCGGCAGGGTTCTGTCTGTGAGGGTTGATTTTCTGCACATTCTAGTGTTAAGTCATTTAATTTATTAAGTGTTTAGGGTTAGTTTAGTAGAGATTAGGGATACAAAATTAATAACTTTAAACTCCCATATAAAGGCCCAACCCAATTAATCTATTACGACTCTCAATACAAACTATCTTCCTTCTCTCTTCTTTCTCTCTCTACTTGAACTCACCATTGAAGACTATCAAAGAATAAGGGTTTGGGGGCTGTAAAGGTATGACTTCAACATAAAATTTTTATCAAATGTTAAGGTATGTGATCTAATTCACCTTTGAGACTCTTTTCTCAAAGGGTTCCTTCAAAATGGATTTCAAAAGTTGAGTTTTTTTAGGGTTTCATCCAATTACGAAATTAAGGTTATGAATTTAGTTGTTAAAGGTTTCTTTAGGTTAAAATTGAGTATATTTACATGTATTTTAACTTAATTGTGATAACTGTTATGGTTTGGTATAAAAATTGAAGAACATGAAACCTCAACCATAAACCCTAGATTGTGATCTTCACCTATATTGTATTGTGGTCATTCAATTGACTTGGTTATTGATTATATTACTATACTATGGGTTTATTATGAATAAATTAAAAGGAATTATATGTCTATCATGCTAGTTATTGATATGTGATTTAGGTATGGAGTATATTGTGAAATTGGCCTCCTACGTATAATGTCTTAAGCTAAAGTTTTTTGTTTGATTGTGTTATAGAGATGCAATGGACTTTTTATCTTATAGTTATCATTGTGTGTGATGATTTTATCCCCTAATTGGGTTTGAGTTTATTGTTGATGGTAAGAGGGTTGATGGTAAGACCTTGATGGTGAACTATGAGGAAGACTTGGTATATCTTAGAATCTCTATATTTACTTCCAATTGTGATTTATGTGGTTAAGTCATGATATTGTATTGGAGTATTTCCTTGTATTAGGATTTATAGGGTGTATGATGTTGAATTGAATGTCTTGATTATGGTTGTGAGGTGTTAAGATGTAAAGGTTATAAGGGTGGTGATGTATATTAATGTGTCTTCTTATGAAATGCTATGCAATATGTTAACCTCACTTTATGAATTGTGATGAATGGACTTCCACTCAATACCATTCTTATTGATATATTGATGATGATGATTATAAAAGGGGGGTATAGACCACTATGACCTAAACTAAGCTATGATTGATAATTAAAATGCTTGAAGACATTTCAAAAAGGGACTCTAGCTTAACAACGAGTGAAAAAGATTTAGGGGTGTCCCTTTCCACATAGGGAAGGTAGAACACTAAATTACTCTAGAGATTGGAGACTATAATGCATTTGTGCATTAAAGAGGGTCCCAACTATACCTCCTAGTCTTGAATATGTTGCCCCCATACAAATGCTATCTAGTGGATCCACGTAGTTTGATATGTTTCATATTTCGGACTACCTTGGCAAGTAGTTCACCTTCTTTTTCGGTGTTTGTGGGTCTTATGACACCGGATTCCACACTAGCTCATATGGTGTATGTGGGTTAGGGCAAGATGTTCCCAAAAAGGGTAAAATGAATTAAAGGACTTGAACTCTAACTAGGATAATCTAAGGGGTCTAGCTTAGTCTAGGTAGGGGTATAGGACTCTACCTAAGGATTGCACTAGTTAGCCTTGAGGGATCCTTTAGAAAGATGTTCTTATATGTGTTTATGTTATAATGATATATGATATATGTACATGAAGAGCTTGCCCATTGTTGATACGATATATGATTAGTTCTCTTATGAATATGTGTTATGTTATATTGTTAAGATAAGGTGAAATGTGATATATAATTGATATATTATGTGAAGTTGGACATTCTTTATGGTTTCTTGTTGAGGTCACTTGATTGAGTAGGATTATGGGGCTTTGCTTGGTCATTGCACTCTTTTACTTGATAAGGATTCATAAGTTGTTGTCTTGCTTTAATTAATGTGATTCACCCTTAACCATATTTGTGTTGTTATTCCTTAAATGGTAGGGTTGTAGTAAATTATGGGTTCAAGGTATGTTGGGATACAATATTACTTGTTGAGTTAGTAAGCATGATGGGTTGATTGGTATGACTGGTTGGTTATGAATGAGACCTTTTAAACTTGTAAAATGGAATGTTTTGACTAAAAGCCCTTTTTAGCATGTTTTGTCAATATATGTGCATATGGTCTCATACTTAGTACATGTGGAGTACTAACCCCATTTTCTTCCCTTTTCCCCAACATTTTAGATTCCGATCGTTGAAGATTTTTGAAGGCGACATTTTTGAAGGCTTGGATTCTTCATTTCATCCAAGTAGGGTAGGTCCTCAACTTCTGAGGGCAATGCACTATCTATCTTACAAACTTTTTATGAGCTTAAAGACTCTTTCATTTCTTTCCTTTTCCATTGAGTATTATAATTTTGTATGACCTATATGTGGTCTTGTTGGATTGATGTAAGGGTTATGCCCACATTTTATATACTGCGAATTGATGGTTATGAGATGAGATGACTTTTATGACTATGATATTTTCTATATAATGATGTTCAATAAAAGTAGAAGGCTATGTAACCTTCCTATACGAAGGGTCTATGTATACTCGACACAACTATATTATGTGTATGTAGTGGTCTATGTAACCCTCCAAGCAGATGTAATGAATTTTTTTAAATTTTTCGCATTTAAACCTATGAATGTAATGACATGAGACTAAGAGGCTAGTCTAAGTATTTAAAGAGTACGACGACGCCAATTACGTCTAGTGGGTAAACCCGGATGTGACATTTGGCTTTTAGGGGTGGGTGGGTTGGAGGCTGCAGGGGGGGGGTGGGTTAGGGGCAGGTAGGGTGGGGGGGGGTCGGGGGAAGGTTCGAAGAGAGTTTTGGAAAATGTCTTCTTTAAGCTTTAAAGGGAAGTCGTTTTCCTTAAACTTGAGGAAAAATGAGTTTATTTGGAAAAACATATTCCAAAACATTTGATCCAACCAAACATTAGTAAATTGGAAAACATTTTTTGGAAAATATTTTCTTTCATACCAAACATACCTTTGGTCCCACTAATCATGCTTATTTGTTTGCAACAAATTTTCAATTGACAAAAAATAAATTACAATCAGAAAAAAAATGAAGAAACCTAATTTTATTCACAAGATAGTGCAGGTGCAATTTGGTTCGTCCCGTGATTCTACTCTACTAAGTTTTCTCCATGATTCAAGGGTCGTTAGTGTATATTTATCGAACTAGAATAATTTAATTTGACCTCTATATGAAAATTTCATGAATTTGCGAATATTCGAGATGCTTTTTAATGGAATTTAATACCATTATATAGGCATAGTCCAGGATTTAGTGAGAGTTGTCTAAAAAAATTTCCAATTGAAACTGAACGCACATTCTGTAGTCCAATTCCTATTGAATGCCTCTTGTGGATTCCACAAAATTTCAATGTCTACAAATTCCCCCTAGCTTAAGGCTTGTCGGAGTGTAGACTCGATGAAATCAAAGACAAGGCTTGAAGTACTCATTTTTTCACCTTTGCAGCTTCAATTTTCATATTTTATTTTTGAGAGAAGAGATGAAGGGCACATTTAGTCCCTCTAGGCGTGCCAATTCATTTGCAACAAATTTTAAAGTAGCAAAAAAATGAAATTACAATCACAAATAAATATGAAGAATAAAATTTTCTTCATTAAGATAGTGCGGGTACAATTCTATTTTTCCCTTGATTCTATTCTCCAAAGATTCATCATTGATTCGGGGGCCGTTAGTGGAGTTTTTCTAGAGTTACATGATTTAATTTGACCTCTATATGAAGATACCATGAAATTACAGAATATTCAAGATGTATTTTAAGGGAATTTTAATACCCTTTCTATAGGCATAAACTAGTGTTTAGCTTTGAGTTACCTCTAATATTCTAATTGAAAACCGAACATACCTTCTAGAGTCCCGATTGGAATTGAAGATGTCTTGTAGAATTTCACAACATTTCAATGTCTACTAATGACTTGTGCTTCAAGTCTTGCTGAAATGTAGACTCGATGAAACTCAAAGACGAGGATTGAAATACTCATTTTTGCACCTTTTCAACTTCCGATTATAAAATTTGGTACATGAGAGAAGAGATGAAGGGAAAATTTTTCTCCCACTGGGCGCGCTAATTTGTTTGCAAAATTTTTTTAAGTAACATAAATAAATTATAATCCCCCCCCCCCAAAAAAAAAATAATTATGAAAAAACATAATTTTATTAGTCAAGATAGTGTGGGTACAATTCTGCTCATTCTTTGATTCTACTCTCCTATGATTAATCCATAATTGGAGGATCGTTAGTGGCGTATTTCTCAAAGTAGAATGATTTAATTTGACATCCATATGAATATCCATGAATTTGAGGAATATTTGAGATGCCTTTTTAGGGTATTTAGTATCCTTTATATAAGCATAAACTAGGATTTAGGATTTAGTATCCTCAAAGAATTCTAACTGAAAATAAACTTACCTTCTAGATGCATAATTCTAATTGAACACGTCTTGTATATTTCCACAAAATTTCAATATTTATCAATTCCCCATCTTCAAGGCTTGTTGGATTGTAGACTTGATGAAACTGAAAGACGACAATTGATGTTCTTATTCTTTCACCTTTGATGTTTTGGATTAATCACGCCTCTGGGATACTCCCATTACATAACACGAGACCTATGATCATGAGTGACCCCAATCTAACCATGTGTCTAGAATATCATAAACATATCCAAAGATAACAACATTAACGTGAACTATGCGCAACCTAAACAGTGGCTATTTGAAACGGAGAGCAACCCAACTAATATGAATATATAAAACATACTAAGAGTTTAGTGATAATTGAAAGATAAACTAAATAATCCAAGCTAATTTTACTTTTATTTCTGTAAAAGCCTCTAACTAAGTTGAGTAGCCTGGACATGTACCCTAGATAATGCTTACAAACTGAAACTGAAACAAAACGAATGAAAGGATAACATTTCAATTGTCCTGGAAGTATGAGGACTCACCATCAAGATTTTGAATACAAACCAAGAACCCATCTAACAAAGGCCTATATTGTGAGTACTTGAACCTACAACTTGAAAGGTTGTAGCACATGGTCTGTGTCAGTACTTGAAATATAGTGAAAATGCATGATATAGATACAAAGTTGAACATATATATGTAAAGGATGAACAAAACATAACTAAGAAAAGATCTTTTGTCTTTGCAGCATTTCTCGATCTTCTTTAGGTCCGCTTTATTAATTGTTGTAGAGTCTGTGGAACAACTTTTGTTATTTCACCATCCTTCACTTCAGTGGTTTTAATGAAGGGTCCATTTAAAACAATGTCCCATAAGTCTCTGTCTTCAGTCATTAGATAGTCGTGCATCCTTGTTTTCCACAAGCTTAGTACTGGTCATTTAAACGAGTTGGTCGTGTTGATGATTGTCCTTATTCTAGGTTCAATGGACAACCTATTCTTTCTTTTACAGGATTATCTTTCTTGGCATTAACCAGCTAGAGAGAACTTGCTCTGATAACAATTGATAGAATGCATACGTCCACTATCAGTCAACGGACCATGTCCCTTGACTAATATAGAATGATAACAAAGAGTAAATAACGCTACTAACATAACACAAGAAATTTAAAAAGAAACCACCTTTCTCAAGGGAATAAAACCATAACCTATTACACAGAATTTTCAACTGTTTCACTTATCTTCTTTAAGAAAAAGTTAACCACGGTTACAACGAATGTGAGAAAATTTATTAATATCACGACCAAGTAACTCTAAAACTTGAAGAGCCTAAGAAGATGCCACACTCACTGTTTATCTAAGACACTAGACAACTTAGACTTCCACTAAGCAACGAACTGGTTTCCCACTCAACAACCACACTCTGATGAATCTGACATTGATTAAAAAGAGCACAATGCTATTCTCTAAATCAGTTAGACTCAACTGATTTAGACTTTTTCACCAAACACAATAGTTGAATCCTTTAGATTTAGAAACAGATTTAAAATGTACTTGTAGAAGAAATAATCCTAAGACAACTAAGCTTACATCTCAATCAGGTCCTTGTTGATCTTGAGGATGATTCTTCAGTTGAATATTAGCCTTTGCAAGAGTTCTTGAGAATTATTAAGTTTCAAAAACAAAGGTTATGACTATTGGACATAATCTTTATAAATAATAGTGATCACAACCTTCGAGGCCATGTCATTGGCCGAGGTTTCTGCCCTTTCTGCCACAGTTGGAGAGTGTGCACCAACCAATTGTACTTTTTCCAGCCGGGTAGTTGAGTATGCATTTGCACAAGGTATTAGGTCCCTGGGTTTGTCAAATAATCAAAACTACAAATAATTGTTAGTTTAATTGAAGAATATAAGTTATATTTGATTGTGATCTTAACTGAATCTTCCATAACAAGTAAGTTCCTTTCTAAACATTTCATAACAATTGCTGAAATATGATACAACTACGTTAGTTGCTGAAAGTTTCATTAAAATTGTGAAAAATAAAACTTTTCCCTTGTTGGTGTATTGAGACTTCGAGTTGTTACCTATATGTTTATTTTAGTATTTTGAAACATTCATTGAGTTAAGTTGTTTTGAGACATTATGAGTTAATTTTAGTATTTGGAGTCTTCATTTTACTTGAATAAATCTTCCGCTAAATAGTCTATCAGACGAACGGTTTTCTTGGGGGCTATCAATTATTCTTGAGTGTCGGCCACATCCATGGTGTAGGCTTAGGAAGTGACAGTTATAATTGAATAATGAACCTAAGACAAAATCATAAATTGGTGGTGTGGAAAAGAAGGAGGAATAAAGCCAAGTGAACAACAAAGAAAAATTAAATGAGACTCAACTTTGGAGTTTGTTACAAAAATCTCTACTTAAAAAATAATATTATTTACTATAACATATTTTTTTTGAATTGATAATCACGTGCGACGCACGTGTCAAATTACGTGATGAAATAAAGGGGATTCCAAATAAATTGAGTGAAAAATCAAAGTTTCAGTTCTCAAATGAAAAATAATGAAAAGAACTTGAGAAGAAGAGAAGATGACTGCAACAATGCTTTGTAAAGATAAAGTCATTGAGACAACTTGATCATACTTTACTCTCATCCCCTTTACAAGCGTAAAAACCCCTGAGTTCTTACATGAACTAAGTTGTGCGATGACTCAAAATATGGGCAAACCTATAGGACAAAGCTTGCATGTGTTTCTCTTTTGCGAGAGTGAGAGTTTCATTAATTTCTTATATCTTTGTTGATTTTCTTTGTGAGAGCATGAATGCATTCTTGATGTTGAGTTACTTGAATGCATTTATTGAAACATGGTCTTACATTAGATAAGAAGATAAAGTGATCTTGAGCTTGTGTTGAGATGGGCTAGTCATCATTTGAAGCTTTCTGATCATGATTGAGTAAAACATGTTGTGAGAGTAATGTTTTTTTTGAACTTCCATGTTAGCTCTCATTGAATATAGTTGTAGACACCGTTATTGCGCTAATTCCATTCTTGATTTACTTGACGAAAGTACAAGTTTAAGTTGGGGGTAATGACGAGTGACAGATTTGTCTCATTTGAGGTCTATTTAGCTTATTAATGAGTGTACTCAATGTCTAATGTTGTCCAATTTTGATGATATGTTGATTATTTGAAGCTATGAAGGAAAACATATAAGGCAAGAAATGATGTTTTTAAAATGGCCAAAAATGCTAAAATAATTGCAAACTATACAATGTTGATCGCCAAACGAGAAAGGAGTACGCCTACAGAGCCTAAACTCGCCCAAAAAGACAGTGCACAACACTTGTGCCTATTGAAAAAGGTTTTCTAAGTCCATTATAGAAGGCGATGTGCCTAAGAATAAAGTTGACCTTGATGAACGTCGCAAAAAATGACAACACAAAGAGAAAAAAAATGAATGATTAAGAGGTGAAGCAAAGTAGTAATCAATGATTTAGTAAATGTGAAAGGCAGACTCAAACGAGTTTGCCAATGGATCTTCAAACACATAACACGTAGATCATGAAAAAGTGAGCTGAAGAACAATAGAAGACTAACCAAACGAGCTTGGGTAGCCTGACTAATTTCGCCAAATAAACTGCACATTGAGATTTGAGATAAATTTTAGAAACCTATAAATAGCTCTTTATAGTTCTGATAATTATAAAGAGTAAGAAATGTTTGAGTTTTGAAAGAATACTTGACCTTTCTGAAAAACACTTCCTAGCTTTTGGAGTTCTTCAACTTTTCTCTTGAATTTTATAAATTGGAGTTGAATCCAAAATTGGTTTATTTGTAATTTCTTAATTTCATGTTGCCCATTTCTTATTTCATGGCTAAATTCCCCCAGATATATAGGGGATTAATTATTGGGATGGGTGTTGATTTGTAGTAGTATGTATTGTGTTATGCTTCGTATTGCTGATTTTCATACATGAATATAGGCTAATTAGCATGAGGTCAACCCAAGACCTAGGGGTGAAATTATGGGGTTGGATGTTCATACATGAATTTTAGCTGATTAGCATGAGGCCAACCCTAAGATCTAGGGGTGAAATTCTGGGGATTTAGTGTATATGTAATGTTGTGCATATTGTGTTATGCTTCGTATTTTCATACATGAACTTGGGCTTGTTAGCATTGGGTTAATTTATAGGTTAAAGTTCCTAACATAATTCCTACTTACGATTTCTGGTCTATGCTTGAACGATATTGATTAGAATGAGTAATTAGTCAAATACTAGAAATTTAGGTTTGATATCTGTAAATTGCTTGAAAATATAGGTAGTAGGTTCGATCCATTTTTTCCTATTTATGGATCAATAGACAGAATAAAGTAAGATATAAGATTGTTTAGATTTTCATTTAGTTGAGACATAAATAAGATAGATTCCTTGAGATTGACAGATGATTAAAGTCATTGAAGATGACCAAGCTTATTCATATATGATCATCACTGTAGAGTAGCACAATTACCGATATGTGACATCTATTTCTCATCCCGTACCTCTAGATGCTTGTTAACTCTTGAATTCTCCAATGTTTTTTAGTTTAATTGTGACAATTGATAACATAATATTTTTATTAGATTGGTGGAATCATCCATCCAACTGTTCTTACTATAACATATGAGCAATTTCACAATCTAGATTTCCTTATAAGAATTCTATACGACATATAATTTTCTATGGGATTTGATCCTATTTAGTCGTTGGGGTTTTATTGGCCAAGACAGTTGTCCTTTTCAATTTGTTTTAAAGAGAATATTTGAGAATTATCACCATGTTGTGGGCTTATTCTACGACATACTAGTGTTGTCTTAGACTTAATCTCCTTGTGATTTTCTTATGTCTCTGATGTAGTTTGGATGGACGAGGTCCTTATTGATTGGAATAGAAGACTTGGGTCTAATAGGACGAGCCATTGTTTAAGTTGTTGTGCTACTTGTTTCCCCTTCGTTTTCTCTCCCTACTTTTGCAACTTTAAGGCATTACTAGAGGTTATGTACCTTCTTGGTATTGGATTGCTTCATGATTGAAGCCTTTTGTGATATCATTGAGAGTGGATATCGATCCATGGTTTCTTGAAACCTACATTAGATTCTCTTTGGACCAATATTCTCTTGGACATTCTTTCTAGCTAGAGAGGTGACGCCCACAGGAGTAGACTAGTTCGGCGGCCTAGATATCTAAGATCCTCAACGGAGTTGACACGCCCCGAGTCATTCTTTATAGTTGGGTGATTTATACTCATAGGAGTGGACTGTATGATTGGGAGACCTGGGTTGATTGTCACTTTTGCTAGTGGGGCTGGGAGTTGACTAGTTGGGTTGATTGTCATTCTTCCTAGTTGGGACACGAGTTTACTGGTTCTTGGTTACTTTGGCTTTGAACTTGGCAAATGTTTATGGATTCTTATAGTGTTATTATTTTTTCTTATAGACTTAGTTATTCTTTGTACCTTTTAGGCTTATGGGGCTCTACACGGATTTTATTAAACTTGTGCACGAGTGTATCTTTTGGGAATATGGGAATCCAATTCTATTTAGTGTAGAAATACTTAGATTTACTTTTGGTATACTCGTGTGCATTATTTTCATATTTACCTTGATCTTTTGATGTCTACTGAGTACCTTGTTTTGGTACTTATGTTACACTGTGCTTGTAACACCTAAGAAAATTTTTTGAACTAACACTCGAATCGCTTTTTGTAGTGAGTGAGATTTTACAAAGGAATTAAAAATTTCATAAGTGTTAAGGTAATTATATATAGCACCTTGAGATCCAAAAAGAACTGAATTGGAAATAGGAAAATCTGAATTTTTGCAAGTTATGCTTAAGTTATGAGTTTTTGATCAACTTCAAATGATCATAACTATTAGTACAGGATGATTTAGGTGTTTCATAAGATAATTAATTAAATATATTTGAATTATATTTTCAATGATGCTGAGTTTTCTAAGTTTGAGGTTGGATGAGTGAGATATGCCTTTTTAAAGTTGCACTATCTAATTAAGGAAAGTTACCTGAAAATATGAGGGGTACTTGCAAGTAATTGGATTTAAGTAGTAAGGTTTTAGATGTATAAACTAATTAGAATTAGTTTCATTCATCCCAAAAAGTGTTTAGGGTTTTAGAGAGAAGATTCAAGAGGAGAAAAGAGGAAAGGATCAAGGCGTTCGTTGGGGTTCTTGAGTTTTGTTGCAGATTTGCGCCATGGGTTTGATCCCTAAGGGTTATGTAAGCTTCCATAGTGTTGGGTTTGTTCACTCGTACGCCAATCATGATTTATTTAACATAATTTAGTTCTTGAAATTTAAGGATTTAAGTTCTTAATGAGTTCTTGATAAGTTTTTTGAAGTTTCATTATCGATTAAGTTTTGATGTTAGATTCTACTTGGGTGAACTTGCAACAATCATATCTCTTAGAATATAAAAATTTATGTGAGACATAAGGTAGTCCAATTAAAGTTTCTTGAATCTACTTTCCAACTACTTCAATTTGTTGACTAATTAAAGGCTCAAAACTATCACATTTTCATCTTTTAACTGTCATTCTCTTTTCTCTCAAAGCCTAAGGAAAAATAAAAGTAGAATACTCCATTTAAGATTTTTTCAAAATTCTTCTTCAAGAGATTTCAAGAAAATAATTTAAGAATCTCAAGAAAGGTTTTCTTGATTGTTTACCTTCAAGCAAGGGTTTCAAGGATCTTAATCATGCTTTGCTTCAAGATTCTTCAAGAACCTTATTCTTCTAGGTACAAGACTATCATAATTTTGGACTAGTTCATCCTCGCTCCCTACATCTAATTTCAAATATGTAAAAGAGAAATCTGGGATCTTATCCCTAGATTTGAGTATTCTTGAGATAAGTTGATTTGAGTTCTTGAGCTCATGGTTCTTTTTCAACATTTTTCTAATTATTGAGTTTTAAACTGTGTTTGAGGAAGTAAGTATGAGAATGAGAAGGGTCGTACATATGATTTCCATATTGTTATTTACACCCTCAATTCGAGTTATTCATGCCCATAAATTTCGCATGAATTCCATAAGTTGAGTATCTTTGAGAGGATTAGTATATTCAAGTTATAATTCTTGAGTATTGAGTTTCCAAACCTTTTGAGATTATATTCCTATTCATGGACCACTATATGTTCCCATGAAGCCCTTGAGTTGAGTAGTTCATCCCCATAATTCCGCATGAACCCTATGAGTCGAGCAGTCTTGAGATGAGATCTATCATTAACATTCTTGAGTTGAGTCGTTCATGTCCATAATTCCATTCGAACCCTATAATTTGAGTAATAAAGTTTTTGAAGCTTTTTAAATCCAATAGTTGAGTTTTACATTCTTTGCATATTTAAGGCTTTACATTATTAACCTTCATTTCTTATTCAAGGTTTTACTTTCACTTACGGTATTAAACTCATCAAGATGGGGCACCAAGCTTAGGGCTACCGGTTCAAGACATATTCTAGAATACATTATTTAGTCATTCAAGGAAAGTAACATACTCTAGGTCTATCAATCGTAGACTTTTTTGCTATACTAATTCAATACAATACAAGTACCAAGTAGGCAAAAAAGTCTACAAATACAACATACAACATCATTCTATAGAGTCTCTTCCTAGTCCTTTATCATATATCAACAACTTGACAGGAAGCATATTCAATTATATCGTTATAGCACCCATTGAAGATCATATAGACATCAAATGAGCACCTTCACTTAATACCATCACATATAATGTATCATGATCATACCATAATCACTTAATAATGTCGATAAGGCAATATTCATGACATATATAACAATTTAAACAACACCACCATAAGTGGAACATACAAATAAATAACAATTTAATATGAATTCTTTGTTAAACAAAGGAATTAGGTCAACTCTTCACCTTCCCTAGCCATCAAAACCATTCCTTATCCTTTCCAACAATTAATCTATATCAATGATCCAACAATGCTCAATATATATATCAACATTATAAGGCACAAACATATGAACAATTCTAAGATGGATCATTACATAATTCAATAGCCCAATTGTCACGACCCCGAGCAACCCCTAAACATAACCGGTGTCATCTTCCTAGAAGAGGACTAAGATTATCCTCTTAAGATTCTTCATTGCATTTCATAGGCTAAAAAATGCAGAAAATGGAAGCTTTTTGTATACATCTATATAGTGAGATTTACATGGACCTCTCGCTTACACATCATATATATAAATAGGGAGTGTACATAGACTCCACACACAGGAAGCTTACATAGATATTAGGGATGGCTCACATTTAAACAATCTAGAACGAGTACAACTTTCGCGCATAACCCATACATCATTAAAACAAAAGCCACATATAGATATATACAATCATAGTCTTCAAATGAAAGACAAGGAAATTAATGTCTTTACACTGTAACAACTTCAACTATCAACTAGATAGATGGGGCATCGCCCTCAGAATGGTGCGAACCTACCAAATTGGAGAATAAGAATTCAAGTTATGTCCAAATGGCCTTCTAGAAGCTCAACGGCTGAAACCTACATAATTGTTGAAACATAGAAATATGGGTTAATACACCAGTTGTACTAAGTATGGAAACATACAGATAAAAGATTTGTAATCATGCTAAAGGGTACATTTGTTCAAAACTATGCTAAGTTACTTTGAAAAGCCTTAGGCACAACCAAAAACCCATATAAGCCAATAATCACATATTCCTTTGAGACAAGACCATATAAAATACATGACAAACATCATCAAGTATAACTAAGTCAACATGTACAATAGCATATTTGAGTACATAACTGAAACAACTTCAACATCATGATATAACAACAAAGCTTGTATACGTTTTCATAACATTACAACATATGCAAGACCCTTACTCATAAACCACCATAAAGTTTAAAAGTTCAATGACCAAGTAAAACCCCATAACCTTACCCAACCAAGTAAACCAAACAAAAGATCATAAACAATGCTATCCTCACATAACATAGTATCAAGAGTAGTCATCATCATATTTAAAAATGTATACCAATAACATGTTCATAAATGAACTAATATCATATAGGATCATCAACATGTAAAGTCAACATATTCATAATATTTACTTTATGAGACATAATAAAAATCTTCTAGGACTTCTATCAAGGCTAACTAGTGTAATGTATAGGTAGAGTCTCATACCTCTACCTAGACTAAGTCAAACCCCTTAAGTCACCCTAGTTAGTGTTCACTTTATTACTTCATTTTAATTTTGGGAACATTTGCCTTAACTGACATAGACCACATGAGGTAAATGTGGAATCTGGTGTTATGAAACCCTACACCGAAAGAAGGTGGACTACTTGCCAAGGTAGTACCAAAATATGAACATAACATTTTAGGTGGGTCTACTAGATTGTATTCCTATGGGGGAAAATTAGTTTAAGAACTAGGAGATATACCTGAGACCCTCTTTATGGCATTGCGTTATAGTCTCTACCTCAAAGGTACAATAGCCAACCTACCTCCTACTTGGGAAGGGAGACTCCTCACTACTAGTTCACCCGGTGCAAAGTTAGATTCCCTTTTGAAATGTCTTTAACTCTTCTAAAACAATCAAAACTTAGAATAGTTCATAGGATACTGAACCCTAGTATATTCATAGTTATTAGCTCAATAAGAATTGCATGAGAACATTCGTTTATACAACCTTCATATGTGAGATTAACACATTATCATCATCATGTCATAATTAGGCACATAGGTAATCACAACCAACCTTATATCATTACATATTAATCATAATCAAAACATTTCAATTGAATCATCATACCAACACCTACATAATCCAATCAAAAGATATGCTTCAATTGAAATTCACCATGTACAAGGCATCACTATTGAAGTAAAGGTTCAAGAACATAGAGTCTTAACAATTCTCCTTCAAAAGCCATCATCCATGATCTTACCATAAACCAACCAAATTAATATATCAATAGGTGTAATATAATTCGTATAATATTTATTAACACAAGCACTAAGTCAATTACATCAATCCTAATCAATTCAACGTGAGTTCATAACCTAGGTTTAGAGAATTGGAGTCAATTCATCACCTCTTCTACATACTAGGTTTAACATCAATAACTACAATAACTACAATAACTAGACAGTAATATATCATAATATAAACATAATAATCATTAGAAATCAAGAAAAATACAATTTGAAAGATCAATTTCAGATTAGAAAGAAAACCTATGTTCATATCATCTCTTGGAAATCAATTTGGAAGAACCCTTTGGGGAAATGAATCACAAATGTAAAGGTTCCCATTCATTATTAATCATTTAATATATATTGAGTAAAGTGAATTTGTTTCTGCCCTAGAAACCTTTGACCTTGTACTTCTATGGAGTCTTCCTTGGGAGACAGGAAGTAGAGAGAAGGTCGAGTGATTTGAGTTTGGAGTTGTGGGAGTTGGGTTAGTTTAATTAGGATTATATATTTATGAAAGTCCTTAATTAACTATATATTAAAATACTAATCAATTAACTATTTAAATGAACCAACTTAAACACAAATATAAAAATGCAGGGCTGAATTACGAGACCCTGACCTATGGTCGGTAGGTTAGTCGATGCCCCTTGCCCCCACCATGCTGCACATCCATAGGTAAGTTAAGACATTTGTATTTTTTGATAATTTTGGTAAGTTTATAAGTATGGGACTATGGATCCATTGATACCTCGTCACCCAGGAGACGCTCCCTCGATTCCTAGCATAGGTGGCTACTATCTTTTGACAACTTTTAGCCATTTCAAATGGGCCCTCCTCAAGGAACCTTAGGGTGGTCCGTGGGGAGTCATAATCAAATGTTTCGACCCTAAACGCATTCGAATACATGTTTAACACCTTTAAACCAAATTTCATCAAATTTTAACTCCTAAAATCCCGTGAAATAGGCTAAGGCACACTAGCACATCTTTCACAAATCTCGGGATGTCAGGGACGTCTCTTGATGTATTGAATCTAAAACATCCCAAAAGAATTGTAAAAATTATTTTAGATCATAATTTTTACCAACCTTAGACCAAAATTTTAGGCTCTAGATTAGGTCTTTGACTTTCTAAGTGTTACATTATACCTCCCCCCCCTCCCTTAGGAACATTCGTCCTCGAATGAGTCTAAATTTTTTTGAAGGGAAACGACATACTCAATACTAGAATCCCAAACATTAATATACACAATCAACATGAGTTACAACTACAATCCACCTAACTACATGCATTTACACATAACAATTCTGTAACACTCCGAAAGTTTATGACCTTAACTAGAGCCTCACATCTTAATCTAAGGTTAGTAACACTGTCATAAGGTCTAAAATAATGTTAATAGAACATTTAGGAAGTTTTTAAGTAAATGCATCAAGAAACATCCATGACGTTCGAAACCTAGCTAATTTAACTAATAAAATGTCCTTAGGTTTTGGGAAGTTTTAGAATTATTGTATGAGGTCAGAAACTTGTAAAATGAATTTAAAATGTAAAAACTAGTAAATAGAGTGAAAACTTACATGTACGACCACACAATGGTTTCCTTAGGGGTCTAGGAAAGGACCCAAACTTGGCTTGGCAAGCTGCCAAGGCAACAACCAAATTACACATAGGAGAAAAATGTCTGCCTATCGGACTTGGATGTCCTTTGGTCAAATTTCAATTATGCGTAGTGGACAGGTCGCGGACTCCATTGTGTTGAATTTTTTTTTCAAAATCATGAGATAGAACCTCCGTATCGCGGAATTCTTCCTCGACGAAAATCTCAAAATTTGAAATTCAAGTTTGACTTCATTAAAGGGTTAACTTAAGTGAGAGGTATTTTAGGTATTTCATGGGCGGTCTATATATTGATTATAAATCAGTTTTCCTTAAATTTTCCTCACTCAAATCAAATCCCCAAAATCAAAACCCAAAAGCTTTCACCTCTCTCTACTCTCTCTCTCTCTCTCTCTCTCTCTCTTGAACCTCCATTGATGAAAGAACAAATCTTGAAGAAGAAAACCAATTTCTCTAGATTTCATGTGAATTTCGTGGATTAATTTTGATTAAGGTATGTGTTATTCACTCTTGGAATTCATTTCACCAAGAAGTCCTCTAAAAGTTAATTTCTAAAACACCCAATTCCAAGGGGTTTTCTATTCTAATGGGTTTTCTTCTAAACTTCAAATTGATGGTTAATTATGATTAGTTGTGATTTCCTATGACTAATTAAGTTTATACTGTTGGTTAATTGATTTTAATTAATGTAACTTCATGTAGCTAATGTCCATTCCCCAAATTCTCCAAATCATGGATCTTGCTTATTAATTGATGGAAATTGATCAATGTATTGATTGTTAGACTTGCTTTATCTGTTCTAATTCATTAATGGCTGCCTAAGGTAACATATTTTTGGGATTGGATATATTTCTTTATGAATTCATGATGAACCCTTCCCCCCCCCTAACCCTAGGTTATGAATTGAAGTTACTTAGGATAGTGATGATGTAAGTGATTTCATTATTATGTTAATTACTATTGTTTGATGATATTACACCCATTTTTGGGTGAAGTTGTATGGTTAATGGTAAAACCTTGGTGTTGTCTTGTGAAGGAGATTAGGGTAAGTCTTTTGATCTCAATCCTTTATTTCAATTATGATTACTTGTGTTTAGTTATGAAGTTGTATTGAAGTATACTTATGATAAGATTGCTTATTATTGGTATGATGTTGAATTGGAATGTCCTGATTTATGGCTTGTGATTTGTTGGCTAAGATGTAATGAAATAATGATGGTGATGATATACTTATGTGCCTTACCACAATGTGATTATGTAGATGTGCTAACCTTACATGTGTGAATTGTAATGAAAGAACAATACTCATGCAATTCCTATTGAGCTATAATGATGACTATATAAGGGATGGACCCTATGACCTCAATTAATTTATGATGATTAATAAAGGCTCAAAGACATTTGAAAAGAGACTCTAGCTTAGCACCGAGTGAACTTGTAGGTGAGGGGTGGTGCCTTCCAAAAAGGAAAGGTAGGGTTCACCATGGTTCTCATGGGGTGGATAGCAATATAGTCCAAAAATGGCATAGAGTGATGTTTCCATGACATCCCCAAAGCTCCATAAACTATGTTTTCACGATAGGAATACTAGCTAGTGGATCCATCTAGATGCTATGTTCATGTTTGGTCATACTTTGGCCGGTAGACCATCTTCCATCGGTGTAGGGTTTTACAACACCGCATTCCAAACTTCAATCTTGTGCTCTATGTCGGTAAAGGAAAGTGTTCTCGAAAGTAAAATGATGTAAATATGTAAACACTTACTAGGTAGACTTAAGAGGCTTGACTTAGCCTAGGTAGGGGTATAGGACTCTACCTATGCCTTGCACCACGAATTCAACATAATTAGATCATAATCAATACCAACTTTAGATCTAAAATTTAGAATTCAAGTAATATATGGGTTCGTGGAATTTTTTTTTCATAAAAACATAATTTAACATTGACTACTTCATAAACCCTCAATTTAAACCTTTTAATGCATGAACAAACGCTTAGAATTCAAAATAGAGTTTTAGGGTTTTTGAGGTCTTTTGAAAATCCTTTGAAATTGGCTCCTTGAATAATAGAAGAATCAAGTATGAAATCACCATACCTTATTAGTAGAAATCCCAAGAAATTTAGGTTGAAACAATTGATAATTTTTCCTTCTTCCTTGGAGCTTGAAGGTTCCTCAATAGAGGATTTAACTAGAGAGAAAATTTAAAGAGAAGGGAGAGCTTATATTATTTTGATTCTAATTGAGGGTTGAGGCTTTTTTCTGGGTTAATGGGTGTATAATGAACTAAAATAAATATAAAATACACCCCTAAAATACCTGAAACACCCCTTACATTAAATGTACATTTTTAAAGAAGGCAAACTTAACTTTTATTATCGGAATTATAGTCGGGGAACAAGTCGTGTAGCGGAGGTGTTCCCTTAAGATTTTTTAAAATAATTTTTGGGACAGTAGGTTCATCTGTTTCTCCGCAATTTTTGGCTCATGGATGGAGCAAGTCCTCAATGCGGAGACACTCCTACAAGGTTCTGCCCGTAAGCTACCTTGGCAGCACTTTGGCCAAGGCCTGGGTCCTATTCAAGGACCCTTTGGTCGGTCCTTGGGGTGTCATGCCCAGACAATTTTACCCTAAACATTCCCCTATAGGTGTTAGGGTCATCCCCACTGATTTTAGAGTCCAGAAAACACATAAAAACACATACAACAAACAAGGACACACTAGTCACACGCAATACTAGTTCCCGAACATCTTGGTCGTCAGTTGACGTTTAACTTCAAATGACTTTAAAAGTGACTTCAAAACCTATTCTTCGTCATTTTAAAAAGTTATTATCTCATTAGAATCAATTACGGATCTAGTTCATCCTATTTAATTTTGAGGGTTATAATAATCTCCCCCAGCTGGAAAACATTCGTCCTCGAATAACACTAGAACACTATAAACACCTTCAACGTTCTAAAACTATGATCTGCAGATCACAATCATACCACATCACTACAAAAATATAATTATCTAGGAGGATCATCAACTCCACATACAAGAATCTCAAAATACAATAAGAAAGTAGGAACAACATCTACGACTCATCATGCAATATGACTCCACATTTCTCATTTCACATTGGAGGAACTTCTGTCTCCATATATCATCATTCTCATTACAACATTTCTAAGATCATCATAAAAATTATCACAAAAACACAATTATGAAACATTTTCAAAGGTCACTTTTAAACATGCTCATGAGACTACTCATGCAACCTTTAGGCAATTTACCAAAAATTCACATCATCATGAAAGACCAATTCATTAAACTCATTTTTCCCAAGAACTCCCAAAATATACATCATGATACTAAGGAGTTATAAATATCAATCTTGAATAGAATAGAAGAGACAAAATTCATCAACCTAACTATTCACTATACTTTCCCCCACATAAAAGAAATCCATCAACTATATCATGAACAACAAAAAGGAAAAACAATAACTTACAGGCATCTTAACCCAAATTTGTTTCCTTGTTAGCTTGGTGTGCATAGAATCGAGTCTTCTTTCTTTACACCCACATCCATACCATAATAAGGAGCTTGCTTGACATTACTTCTTTTAGTAGCAATAGTAGGACAATCTCTCACCTTGTGATCATTCTCTCCACACCCATAGCACCCACTACAACCGGCTAGACACTTTCCAAAATACTTGTATCCACAAGTAGAGCAAGTAGGCTTAAAACTTTGAGAACCACCACCCCTCTCATGGTTAACCTTAGAAGCATTCGGTACATCTTTGTTTGGTGTCCTCTTCTTAAACCTAGGTTGATTTTGCTTCTTGGTTCTTCCTCACTTCACACATCTACACTTCCTTTCAAGATTAGATTCCTCAATCGATTGAGCATACATAATTAGCATAGAAGGAGTCATGTCATTATGGAGCATGTCTGTACGACACTCTTCTTTAACAAGGGTTGCAATACGTTTCACAAACCTACTCGTCTCATCCCTAAGGTTAGACACCAAAGATGAAACATGCTTATACAATAGGGTAAATTTCAAGGAGTACTCGTCCACACTCATGTTACCTTGCCTAAGGTTTATAAACTCCTTAACCTCAACTTCTCTTTTCTCACGGGGAAAGTACTTCCCTAAGAATGCTTCCTTAAACTATCCCATTCTATGGGACATATTCAACCGTCCTATTATATTTTCATTGTGTGTACCACACTTGAGAAACATCCCTCAATTGGTACGAAGCCAACTCAGCCTTTTATTTAGAAGTCATCCCTATAGCACTCCACGCCTTATAAACACCATCTAGGAACTCTTGGGGATCCTCTCTACTTTAGAGCCAAGAAAGGTAGGAGAATTCATCTCCACAAAAGTCCCTCAACCTAGAGGTCATGGTATTCTCAAGAGAATTTACCTTAAGCCGCACATCTCTATTTGCTTGAGCCTTCATGGCTCGGGCTAGGTCGATAAGAACTCCTCGAACCTCCGCATTAGGTATGTCTGAGGGAACCACTGGAACCTCATTTCCTTTTAGTTATAGGGACTTATTCACCTTGAGGGACTAGACCACTTTGGGGAACTTTTTCTCCTTTGAGAGGAACTCCCTACTTCGCTACTCTTTCCTCCAATCTTCTTGTTCAGTCCTTCTTGTATCTATAACCTATTAACACAACAGAAGATATTAGGAAAATACACTTATACAACTCAACTCAATGGAACGACACAAGAGTAATGAAAAAAAGTTGAACTTCTATTGTCCTATAGACTCTCGCTCATAGATGTGTCGCAACTCACACCGATGAACAATACTCTACTAGACGTGGGCTCATGAGACTTTTGAACCCTAAAGACTACTTCATTACCTTATATTCTGATACCAAGTCTGATATGACCCAGGAGAACTCTCAAGTCGCGACATGGAATACTCCACCTCTCGGAAGTCTTGTACCAGCCTCTTAGCATCAATCATTACATAAGATTAAAAGTAGTGTGGAATTTAAAAACTTTTCACAAATAAAGTTGATAAGGAAACTCTTTTACAAAAAATAAGAAAACAAAGTATCATCATGAGACATCATACGCTCGAACAATAATAATATCAAATTAGGGTCACGGCCCTTACATAATTTTGAACAGAAACTTATAGTCTAATACGACCTCTTTAATGAAAAAAAATTAGAAACATAGTCCATGTCCTCGAACATATGAGAACATACCAATCTTGAGAGAAATCTACTTCCAAGATTCAATGTGAATCCTCACTTGCCACCTCCTACATTTGTAGGCATAGAGAAACATATGGAATTAGCACAATTACTCCACTAAGTACGGTAAACATGCAAGTAAACTATGCAAAGTGGACACTTTACTAAAACATGTTTTTCATGCTATTTTGATAAAAATCTCATAAGACAAGTATAACAAACATCTCAAGTCAATATTCACATATAAGGTAATACCACCATCATTAAGTAACCTCTTTGTCCATTTTCAACCCTCTACTTAATGATATCCCAAGACCCACCTAGGTAAGACATGAAGAGACCACCCATACAACCTCTTCAATATAAACGTAAGTGCTCCTCAAGAAATCCTATTTAAGAACCTTTCTAGCTCAATAAACCTTTACTAAGAGAACATTTTTCTTTTAATCTATTTAGGATACAACTAAACAAATAGGGTACTTCATATAATGGTCTTGGAAGACCTAGGGAACTCACTCTAGCATCTTCGAAACCTACTCGTTCCATGTGTAGATAGTGTTCCATTCCACTAACAACACGTTATTGAACCTATCCAATACCGAAAGTGTACATCCCACGTGATGAGAATAGGAATTAACCGACATAGACCACACTAGCTAGGCACTGAATCTGGTGTCATCAAAAACCTAACACCGTGGAAGGTGTTCTACTTGCCAATCGTAGATTCAGGAAACATCCCATGTTAGCTCATTGTTTAGGGGATATCAAAAGGTTTCTTTGTACTAAAGTCTCATAATCGATAATAGTTCTCCCTTAAGCATATCCACTCGGTGTTTTTTCTTAGTTCTCCTAGATTAACTTCATTCACATAAGTGTATTAGAGAAGGTACCATCATTAAGCCCTACCAACTCAAAATACCATTTCCAAGAAGGAGTCCACAAGCGCTACCGATCAAGGTTAATTTTGGATATCTCTTATGACTTTCTTAGAGATGGTTTCATGTCGTTCCAGCCAACCTACCCTATGTCCATTATTCCACTCAAGAAGGGAGTTGCCATTTCGGTCTACAACTTCAAAGCTTTTTTATTAATCTTCTTTTCATATTCACGTTTCACATTAATAACCTTATTTTCATATTCAAGGTTTCGCATTAGTATTTCATAGAAGCAACCAACTTTAGGTCTACCGATCCTAGACTTTATTCACACTCATAAATACAAACCAAGTAACAAGTATGAACAACTAATTCTACCAACACAAGATACAACATCATTCTATAAAACTCTTCTTAGTCGTTCATTATCATATATAAACTATTAGAGAAGAAGTACTTTCAATCATACAATCATAGCACCCATACAAGATCATATAGACATCACATGAGGACCTCTATTTTATACATTCACATATACCCTAACATGATAATAAAATAATTCACATGGGGATTCCTACAAGGCCATGTTCATAACATTTATAACGATTAAGCACCGCCACCATAAGTGGATCATACCAATCAAAACTAATTAAGTATTAATTCTACTTTAAAAAAGGGAATTAGGTAAACTTACCACTTTTCAATAGCCACAATCACCATTCCTTAACATCTCCAAAAACTCCACAGAACAAAGGAACTTACCAGTTAAATGCCTAATGGGGTAAGACTAGCAATTATCCATATAAATGATTCAACAAACTCAATATAGATATAAACAGTTTAAAGCAAACTATGGACAATTCCAACAATGATCAACATATAATTCAATAGCCCATAAAAATTTAAAAATGTGTCCAACTTCTTTTACACTCCAAAAAACACATAAAAACATATATGACAAACAAGGACACACTAGTCATACACGAGACTAGTTTCCGAACGTCTTGGTCTCCCCATGACGGTCAACTTCAAAACTCTTTAAAACTGACTTCTAAATCTAATCTTCATCATAACAATAATTTATTAGTTATCAAACCCATTGGAGGTTCTAGTTCATCCTATTTCATTTTGAGGGTTATAACATGTGGATTCTTTCCGATTGTTCTAGGTCTACTAACAACAGTTTATATGCAATGATCATCAATCAAAGGTCTAATTATCTTTATTATAATAAACCCGCTTACCCAAGACCAAACCCGAGATTCTTATACCCATTTTAAGGTTTTTTCCACCATAAATTCTAGATCAAACCCCTTCCCCATCGATAATAATCCAAGAAAATAGGTACTACGGATTGAAAAATGGATTCGGGGTGTTAAAATCTTACCTTTAGCCTCAACAATGGTGAAAAAATGTCAAGAACTTGTTTGGGGTTGCCTCTTTAGCTCTAAAAATTAAAATAACCTGTCAAATAAGGTTGTTTAGGGTTTTTTTGGCGACTCTAAGTCGTGTCTGGCTTGCTATAGTGCCCGTAATCCCAATACAGCGTCCTCAACGGACAAAGAATGTACTCGTTCACACTAAGATCATTTTAAGAAGTTTTACTTGCCCAATTTCGATTCCATAGAGTGGTATTCATTTAAATCTCTACTTTATTACTAGATTTCTCTACACCTTAATGAGTCCGATTTCATCCATATCTTGAGTAGGCTAGGAATTCCAATTTAGTACCAAAAAAGTTTTTTTCCCATAATTCTTTTTTCATTGACTTTTCCATAACGACAGAATCAGGTCGTTACAGTAGATATCAAATTATGCATCACTCATCCCCAAGTGATCAACTAGCAAAGACTTGGAAAAAATAAAGGTAGAGTAGCATATGAAACATGGAATTACTGGAAAACTTTTCTTGCATGCCCTTCTTACCAAATCTCACTACTCCTTAGGGTTTTACATCTCAAAGCTCAAGCCAACCAATTCAATTCCTAGACATCATCCCTTACATGCTTCAATGAAGTCATCTCAACACTCGAGTGATAAATATTCTTGTATGTAAACTTAACTAATCAACAAAATGAATCTCACTAACCACCAAAGTTGATTGTATACACGTCTACCACATGTTATAAAGGTTGTTAACACAATCATCAAAACTAATACATTCTCACATAACCATGATAAAATCAAAAATCAAAACTCACCACAATTAGAGCTGAACCTAAACCAACAAAGTCACATTCATAATACCCAAACAATCATATTTCTTAAGAACATCTCCATCACACAACAGAAATTCTCATGAGCTTAAGTTATGACAATTTTGATCTTTAAAAATCAGATACTCGTCGAGGGATATGTTAAAGAATTTAAAACCTCCAACAAAATGATTGAATTGATAGATTTAGTAAATATAGATTACCTCTTAAGAACAGTAGCATTGGACCCACTAGTCCCCACATTCAACCATACATAATCGATACATGACCTTGACGACAAGATGAAAATCAACATAGACGGACAACCATAAATACTCAAGGTAGCTCTTCTATAAATTCTCATAAGAAAGGTGTTACAAGTGGAACCATTAAAATATATTAACAACTCCAAGACCATACCACATAAGTCATCTGAATTAGCCATGTCTTCCAAAATTATCCCTCTCAATCAAGAGAACATCGAAGAATTAATACAACTAATCCACCATCCATCCCAAAAAGTGAAAACACGCGTGAACATAGCTAGAGTATCACACTCACAACCATGTACAAATTGAAATAGATATTCACAAAACAATTTGTTATATATCCCAAAAGGTATTCCTATGATGAGTTGATAGCAGCCATTTCCATTAACCTAACTCAACACACTCCTAACATCCTTCGACTGAAGGCAACATTTTTAGTATTAACAGCCATCATAACCACTCTGACTGTTGACCTTACATTACTAAATGAAAACTTTTCTCAGGTACATTAACAATCAAGAGTAATGAACCTTACGACTCAACATAAGTGTAAGTCTTTTCAAATGCTCAATACCTAATTCAATTGATCACGCTTCTACTTCAAATTCATACCTTAACAATATATATTACCACGAATTTAAACTTTAACAAAAAAATTTATCGTAAATTACACGGTTTAAGAAGACCCCCCTTAAATGTCAACATTAGCTTATACCTCGAAGATTTTATGAATTCATCGATCTTCACGTATCATGGATCGCATATCCATCGATTTCACAATATCGTTTTTCTAAAATTCAATGTAATCATTATTAAACTCGAAACAAAACAAAAGCACTCATCATCACACTCGAGCTAATGTCTATACACTCCTTTTTCTCGAGTCCCTTTTTAATGGTTTTTAACCAATCTGACAAACTTGTGACCATATTGCCATATCCACATCATTATAAAATAAATTATACGTCTCAGAACCCAATCATCTGCCCCTCCAAACATATATTTTTAGCCTTTGCATTCAATATAATATTCTTGCTCTCGCCTCTCTCTAAAGGTTTCACTCGTCCCACTGTTTTTCTTTATTATCACTCAATTTTTTAAAAAAATATTCTATTTGAGTGGTGTTCCACCATCTTTTAAAATGTTCCATACGACCACCTTGTTCACCAAATATTAGAAAACCACAACCTTAGATACTCGCAAGTCATAATAACTACACCAAATTCGCTTAGCCACAATCTTCTTATATAGTTGTATCTCGTCACTATCTACTACAAACTTTCTTTACTGTTACGGTTAGTCAGCGCTGACTATCGCTACAAGTCAACATTTCCATTGACATAACACCTTAAAATCATGTATACTCATCAAATTCAAAGGACTAACACAATTTTTATATGCACTTCCTTATTAAAATATTCAATTTCCTTTACCCACGTATACTAATGTAACTTTCATTATCCATGAGAATTTAATTTCAGTATTAATCCACCCCCTTATAGATTAAAAAAGAATCATAAATCCTCATACAACCCTCCTCATTCTTATCAAACAAGACAGGAGAACCCCACTTGGGAACACTAGGAGTGGTGAACCCTTTATCATGAAGATCTTGGGTTTACTCTTTAAACGGTTTCATTTATGACTTGACAAGAATAAACTCCATAGAGGAAGATTCGACCCCAACATACGGAATATTTGAATTAAACAAAATCATGACCTATAGGTTTACTAACCCGCACGAAAGATATGAGCTTAGCTGACTTAGCCATGTACCCCGTTTCCACTCTAACCTTTCTCTACCGGTGATCTGTAAAGTTATCGATAATAGTATATTATGCCCTATATAATAGGGGGAAACCAACTCATTCCTAAGATTGTATCAAGTTAGTTATATACGACATAACCAAATCAACCCAAATCTAAAAGTCCAAAACACAACAAATTAACACGATATATATGGATGACTATGACTGACTCTTTAACTAAGGTGGAAACATGGATGGGGGAATCAAGTGTATCACCTACCACATAAAATCCCAAGTCAATAAAACAGACGTAAAAATAAGTAGAATATGTATAAACAACACAATAGTCATCCGGTCACAATAATTATAGCACTGTGATCATTAAATCCGACCCTCATATGCCCAGGTTCTCCATAATCTTAACACACCATATAAATTATATTATATTGATAAACACTCTGGTACAAATTGGGGTCTATATTATGACTAGCAAAAACAGGGGAGATGGGGATGAGATTATATCACACCCTGTCCCACTCTAGCATCCCTCATCCCGTTGTAGCGGCGGCGACACAGTGGTACCAATTCTGCTACAATGGCATAATGTGGACCAGTGATCTCCCCTCTTGAATGTAAGATCTTATATCTTGTTTTGTCCACCATAAAGTCCACTAACGCAATACACGGCCCCGCTATAATGGCCATATTTCCTATATAACAAAACAATTCATAACAGAACGTTCTTAGAAGAAATTTGATTCCCCTTTTTTACAACACACCTCTAACTTGATATGCTTAGAGAATACCCCTTCGGTCAATCCGACAATACACAAAACAATACATTCTTCTTAATTCATTACCACAACCCACACATCCTCAGGATACACCTAGACACTCACACAATCCTTAGTAAAAATCTTCCTTTCACTATGAGTTTCACGTTACTCAAATATTTACAACTTGCATAATTTTAACATTTGGGCCAGCACATTGCACATATCAATAGTCGGGTTCACGTATATTGTGTACGTAATTACCTCATCGCATTCAAGCAACTACAACTTCACATTCATAGTTAATTCAGACATCCATAAGCACGCATTTATAGTTTCTAAAATACAATTCACAAGTAAGTCCAAATTCTTAATTAATTATTTCACCTATGTATGAGACTTCCTATAATCTATACATTGACACACCCCTAGAGCCAAATACCAATTGGAACCTTCTGATATTCCAATTTTGTTTGCTTGTGTCCCATCTAGTTCACTTTGTCAGGATACCAACTTAAATCAGGAGATACCAATTGGACTCAACTCATACCACAAGTGACAATAGTAGCTAGTGAGCCCCACAAAGCTACTAATTTCATTCCTAGAACTTGGTCGAACCTAATTCTTAACCGCCTCACTCTTTAACTAACGGTATCATGACCTTAACTCAATCTTAGAAAAAATCGATGCATTTTGCAATTGGTCAAAAAAGTCATCTATCCAAGTCAATGGATACTTGTTACGAATAGTAAACCTATTAAATTGTTGGTAGTCTATACACATCCACTCTTTCTATTGATGTTGTTCCAATTTTTGTTGCTTTAGTTTGGACCGTAGAGTGAAGGAGGAAGATACTAATTTGTATCAACCAGATACCAATTGGATTCATGTCATAACACGAAGAGTATAAAGAATTGAGTGTAAACTAAAGTCCTACAGCCTCTTAAAGAAAAGTATGGACGTCATTGTACCGTTCCACAAGACTCTACTAGACTCATTTATATACAATGAGGTCAACGAACCTAGGCTGTGATACCAATTTGTCATGAACCAAAATATTGTAATTGGCACCCACACTAACCATCTGTTGGGATAGCCACTACTACAACTCAAACAAAGAAAGGACACTAAAACTAAGGCAATTAAGAAATTCAATATACCAAAACTCTACTAAAGACAAATATAAGAATAAGGGGTACAATCCCGAAACTAAAAACAACTTGACCAATAATGTGAGTCCGAAAAGAGTGGACTTAGATAAAGAGAACTCAAGAAATCCCAGAAGAACTATCTCAACCTTAAATTTGAATGGGCATTAATCTTATAAACGAGGTTTGTCAATAGCCGCCGGAAGATATGTTGTACTAGATAAAATAAGAGCAAGTGCTGTATCAGTACACAACCACAATATATTAGTAGGATCATATGGATATCCCACAAAGTGAAACATGTATAAGTAACCACAATATTACAATCACATGGATATATATAAAACATATACAATATCATCATCATTCACATCAACCAACAATTTCACAATTCTCAACAATATAAAATTATATTATTTTAGAGCAACAACTAAACTTCGATATCCCTAATCATTAGGTATGAACATAATCACACAAGTAGATACACAATACAATTCAACGTTGTTCTCACAAAACCCAATTCAATGGTCCTCTCATGGAACCCAAACCCAAAATGTTAGCTTGCTAGAATGTGGCAATCCTATCCTATTTTTTTGTCGAAAGGTGGCAACCGATTATATAATTGTGCCTGAACATAGCAACATGATCTAATATTTATGCCAAAATGTGGAAATTCGATCCAAGTTAGATTTCCAGAACGTGGCAATCTGATGCCCATTCACACACCACAACCACAATCACAAGTAAATCATCAAGATCATACACCAAATGGTGATTCATGGAATACAATTATTCTATTATCCTCATTTATGATTATGGTGATCGATAATGCAACATTCTCATATATATACATGCATTATAATGAAGTAATTATTAACATATGTCACACCTAGATGAAATTAAAATCATCACCTACCTCAAATTCAAGCTTGAATCCCCTAAGGTACTTGAGTTTTCCTTTTTGGATTCTTTCCGCTAGTTGTTTGTCTACAAACAACAATTTATATGCAATAATTAACAATCAAAGGTCTAATACCGAATTTATACTTTTTCCACCAATAGTTCTAGATTAAAATGCTTTCCCATCGATAATAATCCAAAAAAAATATGTTTTGCAGATCAAAAAATGGCTTCAGGGCATTAAAATCTTACCTTTAGCCTGAAAAATGCTGAAAAACTATCAAGAACTCGCCTTGGTTGCCTCCTTAGCTCTAAAAATCAGAAAGTGTCAAATAAGGTCATTTAGGGGTTTATTAGAGACTTTAAGTCACGTCTAGCTTGCTATAGGAACTCATCTCGCTGCAGCGCCTAGAATCCCACTACAACAGCCTCAACCTAGTTACAAATTCACGCTAAGATCATTTCGAGGAATTCTACTCGCCCAAAATTGATTTTGTAAAATGGTTTGGGTTCTTATCATCTTATATATCTATTAATGTAACTAAATTCACAATTATATCTCTGATCGTTTCTAGATTTTCCTACACCTTAATGACTCCTATTTCTTCAAAATCTGGACTAGGCTAGGAAATACAAGTTATGACAAAAAAGTTTTCTAGCTCCAACTATTTCTTTATTAACTTTTCCATAACGACGGTATCAAGTTATTACAAGATTTATGGATCTTGTTAGATATTTTGGTACATTTACTTTCAGATTCTATGTACTTAATTTCCTCATTTGTGTAGCTAATCAACTTGATTGTGTAACTTAATTGTCTTAGTTTTGTTCAGTTACTTAGTTAGAGTTTTCTTAGTGGTTTTCCAACTAGAAGGTTAGTGTGGGTGCCAATAATGACGATCAGTGTCGTGACAAAGTTGGTATCAAATCCTAGGTTCATTGATATCAATTTACTAAAACGAGTCAAATAGAGTCCGGCGGAATGGTACAGGGATACCTCTAGTTTTTTTCGAGAGGTTATAAGACTTTAAGAAATCTCTATGTTTTTGTCTTTTCTCCTTTCAAGCTATAACTTAGGTCCAATTAGTACTAGGTGATACAAAAATTTCTTAACCTCCTTTACTCTTCTATCCACAAATCGCTAATCCAAGATTCTATTGTGTTCGTCCCGCAACCCCCATCAATGCTCAAGCTGAGGAACTTGAAGCGAGAGTTCGCGGTTGAGGTAGTGGTAGATGTCGTGGGAGAGCAGAGCCTACTGGCATGAATTACCAACTGATAATGCTCGTAAAACCGAGATTCGTCCATTCCATAATGAAGAGATAGAACAGGATTTAGAGGGAGGATATGTTGAGGAGAATAGAAAAGATAAATATATACTGGTAGAGACTACGGTTGTTCCCCTCATCAATTTGGTGTTAGCCCAACATATTGAAGTGTTTTTAGAAGGTTTAGCTAATATTGGAGTACTTCCACCTACTCAAGCTCAACCTAATACTCCTGATACTAGAATTGTGCCCAAGACGGGTGGAAATATAAGTTCTGATGCTTTATTTGGTCTTTTGTTAGGTTCCATTATGACCGGCAATGCGCATGACATGTTGACTTAAGTTCTTGAAACTTAAGCGTCCATTTTTTTTATGAGACCCGACGATTACTATGAGTTTGACTTAGGCTGTTATGATAGGTTGCATAAATTGGGTATTGTCCACCAACATGGGGTTGAGTTCGTGTCTTTCCAACTTCAAAGTGAGTCCAAGCAGTTGTGGATGTAATAACCCTAAAAATAAACTAGGCTTATCTAGAGCTTCACTTGTGCTTTAAGTGTTGTTAACTAGCTTAATTAATATGTTTATGAGTTTTGAGGTCAGTCTGGTTGAATTTGAAATCAAACGTCAAGGAATGACCAGAACGTTCAACAACTAGTCCCTTATTTGTTGCAAGTATTCTACTGTGCCTTTCCATGTTTCATGAGTTTTTTGGTGTCTAAATCGATAGGTTATTACCCTAAGACCTAGATGTGTATACTTAGGGGTTTAACGTCCTGGTACAACTCCACCTATTACCCAAAAGGGGCCCAAGAGGACGACCCCAACTCAAGGCCACCTGCTTCCAAGCAGCCCACATGCAGTGCCAAATGACGACCAAAACGACAACCAGTTGTTACAAGGATGGATCGTATCCCAAGTAGTCTTTTGTAAAGGATTTGATCAAATGAGACTTAGTATTCCCTATGGTTTTATATGAAAGAGTTTTTGAAAGACTATTCGAATGTTGTGCAAAGTTTTAATTCTGCACTACTTTTCATATAAGAATATATGTGATAAATGATACGAAAGGGCTTGTACAAGACCATCGAGAGATCAAGTACGCCATGTTGCGATCCGAGAGTGCCCTAGATTCTAGGGTATATGTGCTATTCATGATAAATGTGGTATAAGAGCATAGGTTATGAATTGATCTTGGGAATCAAAAAGTGTCAATACATCTAGTAGAGTCTTGACCATAGATGTGAGTCGAGACACATCTATGGGTGAGAGGCTCTAGGACGATAGAGTTTCCCTTATTTTATACTCCTATGTCGTGCCATAGGTATAATTTATGAGTATTATTTTCCTATAGTTTTTCTTGTGTTATAGGAGATGAATACAAGGAGAACCCGCTAGGACAGTTGAGGAGAATGATGTGATGATGAGATTCCTCCTCAAGTTGAGCAAGTTCCTCATGGTGCTCAAGGTGATCAAGTCCCTATTGTGGGTGGAGGTAATGATGTTCGGTGGTTCCCCCGAAATGACTAATGGGGAGTTTAGAGAGGCTTTACTTACTTTAGCCCGAGCTTTGACTACCCATGTAAATAGAGGTATTGATCCAAGAGTGAATTATGTGGAGAGCACTATGACATCGAGATTGAGAGATTTTGTGAGAATGAATCATCCTATATTTCTTGGTTTTATGGTGGGAGAGGATCCCCAAGAGTTCCTAGATGGTGTGTACAAGTTGTTGAGTTCCATAGGGGTGACTTCTAAGGAGATGGAGAAGTTATATTCATACCAATTGAGGGAGGTTGATCAAGTGTGGTACTTTCAATGGAAAGATAATAGGCCAGTTGAGTCGGGTCCTATTGAGTGGAAGAATTTAAACAAGCTTTTCTAGGAATGTACTTTCCCCGTGAGAGGAGGAAGGTGAAGGTAGAGGAGTTTATCAATCTCCAGCAAGGTAATGTGAGTGTTGAAGAATACTCGTTGAAATTCTCTATGTTGTCTAGATATGCTTAAAACCTAAGGATGATATGAGTAGGTTTATGACCAGGGTCATTGACCTAGTGAGAGAAAAATGTCGTACGGACATTCCCCATGATGATATGACCTTGTGTAGACTCATGGTTTATGCTCAATCTATTGAGGAGTCTGAACTTGGTATGATTACTATAAACTTGAAAGAAGTGGTTCAAGTGATCAAAGTCAAACTAGGTTCTAGAAGAAGGTCTCAACTTAAGATGAACCTAGGAGTGCTAAGGTGAAATTTGAGAAGGGAGGTGAATCTCAAAATGGGAAGCCTACATGTGCTACTTGTGGAAAGAGGCACTATGGGGAATTCCTATTAGTTACCGGGAGTTGTTTTGGATGTGATAAATATTGACACAAAGTGAGGGTTTGTCCTACTAGTTATGGTAAGAAACTTGGTCCTAATGCTCCGAAAGGTGATGCTCTAAAGAAGAATCGTTTCTATGCACTCCAGACTAGAGGAGCAAAGTAGTATGAGCGTGATGATGATGATGGTAAGTTCTTGTATTTCTTTAGTGTTATGAGTTCCTTCTAAGTGGGGAGTATGGTTAGTATATGGGCTATATGCTCATAGTGTTTAGGAATCTTGTTGGAACTGAATTTTCCTTGATTCCTTGCATTATGCATTTCATCATGTTACTATTATGTTGTAATATGTGTTTAAATGGTTTTATCTTGCATATTAGCATGTTTCCATCATCCATTGCCTAAAATTTGCATTTTAGAAAAATGTGGCATAATTCACTAAAAAGTTACCTGATCATTGTAACAATTCAGAGAAATTGACTAAATCATTATTTAGTTGAAAACTGTTGTTATGTGGTTAGAAATGATTTATATGAGCATGATAGTGAATATAAAAAAAGTTTTATCTATTTGGAATGAAGAATGTGAGCCTTATGGCATAATGAGTTGTAAAAACTTTTCTAGATTCTTTTTGTGTTATGAATCACTTGATTATGTGAAAGTGATGTTTATTATATATTTTTGTATTTTTATAATGTGTTATATGGTATTGTTATGAGTTGCTAGTTGAATCTCTACTCATGAAAGTGTTTGGAGAGTGGCAAGTGTCATTCGAGAAAGAATGTTATCCAAGTGGGAGAGATTGTAATACCTCTAAAACGAATTAGGAGAAACTAGAGCCTAACATGTTTATCATGAGGTTCTTAGGTCCTAAAATGGCTTATAATGTGGTAATGAGGCAGTTTCTAAAGTATTAGGTTAATTGGAAGTCAAACGTCAAGGGACGACCAAGATGTTCGACGACTAGTCACCTATGTGCTTCACGTGTGTTTTATGTGTTTATGAGTGTTTTATGAGTTTATGAGGTCCTTATAATAGTTATTATAATGTTTATAGGCGGTGTGTCAAGGTTTATGAAGTTTGGAGGTCAAGTATCCAAGAACATGCATGACGTTCGAAAGGTTTGCCTTGAACGACCTTGTGTGTTTTAGCATGTGTCATCGAGTTTTATGTGTTCGTTTTGGATGAAATTGATTTTAGAGATCCTACACTCGTATATTATCATATTCGGGTTTAAAAGTCCGGAAAAACATCGCCAAGGACCAACCAAGGGTCCTTGAGGATGTACAATCTTTGAGCCAAAGGCTATCAACACCAGCCACAATCGATTGAGTCAATCGACAGCCTGTATGCTGGTCGACGACCCTTCGTTGGAAGGAGTGGGTCAAGACATATCATAGGGATCTCATTCTCCAAATGTCCAGTCTCAGTCTTAAACTACGGCCAACTAGGATGGTCCGTTTACTGTTGACGCCCCGTCGGTGAGCTTCGTTGATAATGAACTTTCTCCTGCACAATTTACTGAAAATTTCTAGGGTGAATTGATAAATTCACCCCACTTACAAAAATAGTTTAAGCGGTTTACTAAGGGTATTCTAGGTATTTTAAGATGGTTTATAAGTCCTAATTACCTATATGAATTCATTCTTCAAAAATCAACACCCCAATTCTCTAAGTAATTCTCTAGAACTCCATTGAAACAAAACTCAAGGAAGATGAAGATTTTATTGGTGATTATTCATAATTTTCATGGTTTAGATTCATTGAGGTATGGTTTTTTATACTAGGAACTCTATTCAGCAAGGAGCCCAAAATTCAAAATGATTTCTAAAGTTCTCGAAAGATGAACTTGTCCAATTTTATAATATATCCATGGGTTCTTGCATTAAAGGTTTTAAATCATTGTATATTGATTGATTTGTTGTTAATTAGATTATTTTAACATAATTAACCTATGAACCCATGTATTTCATGACCCTAGTTTTCGACTACTTTAAGGTTGACTTGATATTGTCTTAATGCTTATGAATTCTACTGTAGTTTTATATGGGCTATTGAATGATGTAAGAATTGTATTAAATAAATGTATAGGATATCTTAGATTGATAAATATATATCAATTGACTTAGATTTATTGAGTATTATGGTTTATGTATTGAATTGAGGATCACGGACATGGGGAAGGGCCTTTCCGTATTGAGTTGGATGAGTTAGTTATGGATTGAAGTGGTGAGAATGGATTGGTGGTACGCTGCCCTAATTCTCTTTATTTTATGTAATGTAGCTCTTAACTTATGTTGTGATTGGTATGGTTTACTTATGGTGGCGGTGCTATGTGCATTACTTTTGAATAATGTGGCCTTGTCGGCTTTACTTTATGTATTATGATGATCATGGCCTTGTCGGCACTACTTGATATATTATGATGATTTGTGTAGATGATTTATGTAAAGGGTGATCATATCTATGTATATGTAAGTAATGTGAGAGTATGTGTTCTTCTATTGAATTTGTTAGGTGATCATGTTAGACTATGACTATGTCCTTAAGTTGTGTAGTCTTAATGTTGATGCATGATTCTTCCTACTTGACTATATGAGTCTATGATGATTATATTGATGTTATAGTAGTGTATAGGGTGACTTATAGATGATAATGGTTATTCCTATGTGCTTCTATAACGATATTCTATATGTAATAAAGTGAGGTCGTGGTGTGTCTTGTGTTGTAGACTTGTGTCCCTTACTTGATGTTTTATTTGAAATATAAATATGCCTATTTTATAAGTTTTTGTACTTGGTTTTAGGAGCCGTCACGTAATTTTTAACGAAAAATTAAGAAAACTTATTTTCAAAAGATTTAAACAGAAAAACTGATTGAAAACCTTAAGGGGTTCGGGGATTCTGAGTTATATTTTAGGAAGGTGTTTAAGACATTTAAAATATCTGTTAATACGGTTTTCTGACAACTAAAAATGTTTGGCTTTTAACTTGAGACAAAAAATTGTTTAGAGTTTGTTCTGAAAAAGAAGTATTAATTTTAAAATCTAACTGAGATTTGTAAAATTTATTTTAAGTTCATTTATATTTTGGTTGATTTAAATAAGTGAATAAACGAGGTGGCGTCTTGTGGGATTCGAATTCTATAACCTAAACTAACGACAACTAATAAACAAGTAAATAAGCAGTAAAATGAGAGAGAGAGAGAGAGAGAGAGAGAGAGAGAGAGAGAGTTGGTATGGGCCCAAATCCAATTTCTATCTGCGTGGACCGGTATTTGGACCCATTTTTATTTTGTACCTGTCCTAGAATAATCAAACATTTAAAAATAAAAATAGAAAAAGAGAAGACGACAAGGGATTAGGCCCAAAGATAAGAAAATACAATTCTCTAAAAAAATTTGGAAATCTTTGGTCAAATTTCTTCAACTCCTTCCGCCTCGGGAAATGTACGTCAATTTTACGGCTTGACTCGATCAAGAAGTTGAGCCTTTACGGCTCTCTCGAAATGCGAGAAAAAAAGGAGTCCATGAGGACCTGGGGAGATTTCACATGCATAAAAATATAAATATTGTAAGGATTGATTGGAGTTAGCAAAATATCATCAGTAGTGTTTCCATCAAAAAAGAAAAAAAAATTGAGCGTAAAACCCATAATAATAAGAAGATGGGACAAACACAAAATCTGATATGCTGACAATGGAGAGATAACAAAAATATACCAATAGACGACCATTCACTACACATGTTATCATACAGTTTTATTTCCTAATAATTAAAAAATCATCCTTATTAGATAGGGTAGACACTAACTAGTAGAAAAAACTAATTTTTAACCCATCTCGATCCCATTTCAAAAATAAATTAAAAATAAAATAATTAAAGCCAATTAGAAAAAGGGCAGACACTGTTTCAGCCAGGATGAGAAAAAAAATCACTATAGTTGAGGATGATAATCAAACCTCTAATAGATAATCTATGAGTCAACAATTAGGGAAAATTTCACATTGAAACTGATAAATACAACTATTTATTGTGTAAATTAAAGCATAGACTTGTACTTTCAATATGATGGACCAATGCTAACGCCATGTGGCATCTAAATAAACTACCAACAATTAGTTTTATACTAAACAATAAGTTCAGGTGCACAACAGTCAATGCCAATAAATTCATGTTTTAGGTGATCATAAAGATTTACTTTCAAATGAACTAAGATTTTGAAAACAAATATATAGCAATCAGATCATATACGGACTCACTCGCGTATGTAAGCATTTCAGTCTATACTTCGAATAGCATGAAGACGCATACTCCATCTAAACAAACCAATAGAAAGTAAGGCGACAAAGACATTTGAAGAAATGGAGAAATCTAGTTGAATAAAAAAACATGCGACCATATTTCCTATATCGGCCATCAAATTTACTCAGCTAACAACATTAAACCATCCTCGAGCCAAATGAACAACCAAAAAAATACAAGTAGAGCAACTAAAAAATGTGATGCTTAAATCTATACAAAGAGGATACACTCTATATCTGAAACAAAAATATATCAACATCAAAACGAAACGGACTAAATTTCAGCCATCACTAGCAGATCAAATAGGAAGCAACAGATTCATCTCAAAAGAAAAAAAAAGGAATATGTAAAATGAATCTATCATCAACAAATGACAGACTAAAAAAAAGTTAGAGTAAAGGAATTTTACCTTTTCCGGAGCAGCGACATGAGACGACTGATGAGCCTGTAGAGTAGTGACTTCCGACCCCCAAAGAACTCTAATGAACAGAACAAAAACAACACAGCCTACTAGTCTCTGTGATTTTGAAAATTGTATTGTTAGTGTATTTTTTTTTTTGGTTTTTCTACACTAGCTTACTCCTCTCGTTTTTTCTCTTTTCGTCTCAAAACAAAATTCCTCTACTCTAAAACGTATTCAGCGTGTGTTTAGAGTTTTTCTCGTTAAACTCTGATTGTGTTTCTCTTAAACAAAAGAACCAACTAAAAATATATCCAACTTAAAGCACTATCCAACAACTTTTCTAACACAAATTTTCTTTTCAACCAAAAAAATTTCTCTCCTGATTCTCTCTATTTTTTATCTCCTCCTCCCCCTTTAACTGAAAAAACCAAATTATATAGAGGGAGACTAGGGTTTATGCTTTTTGGGAGGGAAAAGGGCCAAATGAAATTCCCCACCGATTTCAAATCAAGAATTTCCCAAGGACGAGGAAAACCCCCCTTTTCGTACGAGAAATCCCCAGTTTTCAGCCAAAATCCAAAAGGACGAAAGCGACACGGAAGACCTTGATTCATCTTCCATCCTTGGAGCTCAACGTGGTAGCATCTCGCGCTCAAGGACCGTTTCGCGTGCCTCTAAAGCTGCTGCAACCGTACAACTGAGAGACGTGAGAAAGAAAACAAAGAAGTTGCAAAGCTACTCCCTACGCCTCTCATTTATTTTCTATTGCACCCATATTCGCTGCTCACATGCTTGGTACGCGTCAAGGAAGAAGAAGAGAAATCGGGGAACGGTTGCAGCACGAGCAATGAAAAAAATGGAATTCGTTCGTTTCTTTTTCATGGGGCAGGTAAGCTGATGGTGTTAAGGTTGAGGGGAATATTGATAGGTCTTCTGTGAATAAAAAAAGTGAGTATTTGGTACGGGTCGGGTATTGACAAAAGACAGGATAGGGAATTTGTGTTCTCTTGTGCTTGATTTGGGCTGAAGAAAATTGGAACGAAAGCACTGGATTGATTTCTGAGTTGTTAGAAGAAATGGGCTGGTCGTTTTAGAGATTGACAGTTGAGGGTTTGGCCAATGAATTCTTAAAAATTAATCAAGTTGAGCTAATGGAAAATTCGGCTAACATATGACTGAATCGACATTGATCAACTAACGAGCTTCTCAATTTTAACAAGATAAATTGGTTAACTCACTTGTAAACTAAGGAATCAAAATATAAATTACCAATTTAGACAAATTTAATTTTAATAAAGCGTTAACTAAACCTAAAATCTTACGAGACGATTTTCGAATGTTTCATAAAAATAAACTAATCATATAGAAACGTATAAACACAACATACTACTCAAACTATAACAAGATAAATTAATAAATTTAACTATAAACTAAGGGTCCAAACTACAACTTACTTAAAACTAATTTAATAAAAGGTTAAGTAAAACTAAAATTTTGGCGAAGATTCTCGAATATTTAAATAAAAAATCAACATAGAAAAATTTATATCACTCAAAAATTATGAAAATCAGTTAAAGATACTTTAAAAACGACTTGAAAGACATTTAGAATTTTATAGAGTCAACTATTTCAATCTTGTTTGAAATTCAAGAACTTGTGAATTATTTCTATCGGGGAGGGTCAAAATTGGGTGTCAACAACTGTCCCTCATTTTACTTGGATTGATGCAAGAAATTTGAGGAAACTGAAATAGACTTATACAATTTTGACTAACCACACATACATCTTTAGGAAAGGATTTTGGTACAGATTTTAAGAGTTATGGACGAACCCTGGAAATGGGTCTCCTATATATCTCAGACTACATGAGAATTAAGGCCACTTGTATTTCAATACGCATTAGATAATGCATGATTGTGAGAGAATTCAAAACCCTATCCGACACAGAATTATGAAGGGACCGGAATGCTCGAGAATAAGATTTTAAGAGCAAATGTAGGAATACAACTGGTTTTCGACATTGAGACCGCCTACGTATCCTTACACTCAAGAAATCAGGCTGCTTGTAGTTCGACTCAATAGGTTGAAAAGGAAATCTATTATGCTGGATAACCTTTAGTTCTGGATAAGTGACAAATCAAGTTGAGTATGAAAAGGAGGCTTGTAACCTCTTAGCATTAATGTCGTTCACTTCACACCCATAATTATGAACTGACTCGGACATAATTTCCAATGCTCTTGGTGCTTTGCCACTCGAATTGGAGACATGCTTCCGGAAGACAGAAATTCCTAGGCAAGAAACTGAAACCAAGAAATCTCAAAACAAAACCCACATGCCTTTTTATTGGGGTGTAGTTTGATTATGGTGGAAGTCGTTCCTCTTCTCGCGTTCTATGAGTTTGACACTCTTCTTTGGACTAGGTCCCCATTCGCTTCTAAGAAAAAGTTTCATTTTGTGTTGCATCCTTTTTTATGTCGCCCGCACATGTAGTTTGCTTTTGGAGAATTCATCATTTTGGATTCTCTCGACAAATACTGAGATAAGACTCATTAGCATTAATATGCAATTCAAATGGGAGATAGTGTCTTTTACCGCGTTGACACTTAATGGTTCTCTTTCAACATTTGACGTCAACTCCATTGGGTTGGAAGTAAAGCAAATAAAACTTATTATCTTATGGTTGCAATATAATCTTCAATGCACACTTCATATGGATGTCAAAATAAATAAAGGATGATGCAGTATGTTCATATTTCTCTTGATGTCATCTTTGATGATTTTCTTGATGTTTAATCAATTCAAAATAAAAAAGAATATGATCAATCTGATTTCTTGTGATGAGTATATATTTCTCTTGGGATGAACGATTTCATTCTCTGGCAGTGCATGATTTTTGTTTCGCGAGGCATGACATTTCTGCGGTGCATGAATTTTTTCTCTTGGAGTGCATGACTTCTCCGCGATGCATGAATTTATCTTGTGAAGCATGACTTCTTTCTGTGATGCATTGATTTTCCTCTTGCAATGCATGACTTCTTTTCGTGATTCATGAATTATCCTATTGTAATGCATGACATCTCCGCGATGCATGAATATTTTCTCGCGATGCATGATTTTCCGCAATTCATGACTTTCTGTGATGCATGAATATCCACTTGTAATGCATGACTTCTTTGCGATGCATGAATATTAACTCGCGATGCATGATTCACAATGTATTAATATTAACTCCCAATGCATGATTTTCCGCGATGCATGAATATCTTCTTGCGGTACATGACATTTCTTGTGAGACATGAGTATCTTCACGTGATGCATGATTTTCTGCGAGGAATAAAATCTTCCCACGGTGCATGATTCTGTACAAGACATGAATATCTTTTCGCGATGCATGAATAATAACTCGTGATGCATGATTTTGCGCAATGCATGAATATTAACTCGCGATGCATGACTTTTCGAGATGCATGAATATTAGCTTGTGATGCATAATATTTTCTCTTGATGCCATCCTTGGTACCAAATGAATATAGTGCTTCAACTGAGGAACATAGTGATCTTCTAGGTGCCTTCTGGATAATGATATCGTTTAAATTAATAATACGGTAAAATGACCCTCTAGGTAGTGTATCATCTGAACGATAATACGGATAAAATGAACCTTCGGGTTGTAATACTATCAGGTTTTATAATATGATGCAGATGACGTCCTTGACAAAAACCTGTAAAACATCTTTCTCGATATTTTCATTCGATTCAACTCTGAACGCAGTTGTATATTCATTATAGACTTCATATGTTGTTGGGAATTGAATGAAACAATAATGTTCACGCTCCTAAATCTTCAATATATGTAATAAAATAATTCGTACATCCACAGAACAACTATTAATTTTGGGGTACTCTTCACCCCCTTGACTTCTCCATCTTCATTGATTTAAAGGAATTTGTTGATTTTAGGGTAAACCTATAAACCCGCACCCATAGAAAAATTGTTAGTTTTAAAATGAACCGGTCCAAGTCGGTTTCCCCGGTCGTCTGCTTTTGTCCAGCTATCTCCGGTTGATTTTTCTGATCTCCCAACTCTTGATAGATTAGACAAAATATTTTATGCCAAAACAAATGAAACATAAAGGGAAATTTTCAGGAAAAATAAATTTTAGAAAAGTTGTATTTTGAAAAGAGGTTACTGCCAAGTATCATATCAAGTCAGGCTTATCAAACTTGTTTGAGTCTGATGCTTTGAGGTCTATCTGATTATTCTCTAGGGAATATTCAGAGTCACTCTAGATTATCGATAAACACATGTTGAAATTTTCTGGTCATCTTCAAAATTTCTGTCCTAGTTAACTGTCTTGGCTAATCTTTACCTGTCGGTGGGAAAATCATGGAATTTTTGAGATACCCTCAAAATTTCTATCCCAGTTGCTGATCCCAAGGTAACTCCAGTATTGACTTGTTGAGGAAAAATCTTCTTCTCGAGAATTTTTTAATCCCTCTCAAAAATTATGTCCCAGTTTCTATTGTAAAGAGAAATAGAAATCTTACGACAAATATGACCGAATCCTTGTGGCGCCTACGTATCCCGTTTAGGCAGGAATTAGGTCAAACGTAGTTCCCCTTTCAAAGGTTAACGAAATGAGAAATTTTACAAAGAAACCGACCGAGGCCGACATAGGCGGCCTACGTATCTCATTCCTGAGAATTTAGGTCCGAACGTAGTTCAGTCACAAAAAAAAATATTAAAACGGATGAATGGGGTGAACGATGATGACATAGGTCACCTACGTATCTCATTTTTGAGAATTCAGGTCAGACGTAGTTCATTAAAAAAGGTATAAAATTTTAAATATAAGCAAATAGAACGATTACAAGTAAGACAAAAGTGCAAACTGAAGCATCACACATAGTATCTCTTGATAGAATCTAAGTTGATCGGTTTCGGCCATGCGGTGCGATCCATCTCCGACAGGATCAAAGCACCTCTGAATAATATATTGCGATCCATGTAAGGCCCTTAATAAGTCTAGTATAAATTTTCCTTTGTGCTCATCTTGATATGGAAAAATGCACTTAAATACTAACAGACCAATTTCATAAATTCTGGCTCTGACTCTTTTGTTGAACGCACAAATCATTCTTTGTCTATATAGTTGACCATGACAAACAACAACCATTCTTTTCTCATCAATCAATGTTAACCGATCAATCCACTTGCAGACCCACACAAATTACTTAATTCATCTTCTTGGATAATTTTCAAAGACGGTATTTCAACTTCAGTAAGTATGACTAGTTATGTTCCATACACCAACAAATATGGAGTAGCTCCAATCCACGTTCTGATTGTCGTGTCGGTATCCCAACAAAGCATATGGCAACATCTTAGGCAAACCTCAGTGATTGTCAATCATTTTCCTCAGAATATTTTTGATGTTCCTATTGGCAACCTCTACAGCTCCATTCTTTTGAGGGCGATAAGCGGTTGAGTTTCGATGAGTAATCTTAAACTGCTCAGATATATCTCTCATCATGTGGCTGTTGAGATTTGCACCGTTATTAGTAATGTTGGATTCTGGTACTCCAAACCTGCATATCAGATTCTTTTTAACTAAATTAGCTACAACTTTCTTCATCATTGACTTGTATGAAGCTGTTTCCACCCGCTTGGTGAAATAGTCAATGGCAACCAAAAAATATGTGTCCATTAGAAGCGGCAGCTGGCTCTATTGGACCGATGACATCCATGCCCAAGCTACAAAGGTACAAGGAGAACTCTAAACATTAAGTTTATGAGGCGTTAATCGAATCAAATCTTCGTGCACTTGACATTTATGACATTTCTGTAAACCAGAAAAAACCGGCTAGAAGGATCTTCCTTGCCAAAGTGAATCCATTCATGTATTAACCACAAACTCTTGCATTTATTTATTCAATAAGATTCGCAGCTTCAACAACATCGATACATCTGGATTCCTCCTGTAAAGGATTTCTCCACATAGAAAGAATTTGACTGCCATACGATGTATCGACTTCTTCTGGTTAAATGCCGCATTCTTAGGATAAATCCCAAACTCTAAATACTTGTTGATATCAAAATACCATGGAAAACCATCTGGTTCCGCTTTAACATGTGAACAATGAACTAGATGTTTTTTCAGCTCTACATACAAAGGATCAATATAATCACTATCTGGATGTTTAATTATTAAAGAGATGGTGGCCAAAGAATTAACTAACTCATTTTGTGTTCTGGGAGTATGTGTGTACTCGATCTTATGAAATCTTTTGCACAACTTCTATTTATACTGCACATATGGTGAGATCTTCGGGTTCTTCACGGCCCATTCTCCTTGAACCTGATGAATCAATAAATCTTAATCTCCAGTAACCAGCAACTCGTGGACATTCATTTAAATGGCCATTTTCAAACCAAAAAATAACGTTTTCATATTCGGCCATATTGTTCATGCAATTTAACTGGAGCTTAGCTGGCATAGGATAGTGTTGACCGGATTCTTACACTAAGACTGCTCCAATACCTCTTCCTTGGTGATTTTCCGCTCCATAAAAAATAACCTCCAATCGGGATATGATTTAGAAATATCTTCACCCACAAAAGATACTTTTTTATCGGTAAAATAAGTCTTTAGCAGTTCATACTCTTCGTCGATAGGAACTTCTGCTAGATGATCAGACAAGGATTGTGCTTTTATCACCTTCTGGGCCAGATACACAATATCAAAGTCACGTAAAACCATTTGCCACTTAGCTAACTTTCTGGTCAGCATCTCCTTCTTGAAAATGTACATCAGCGAGTCCATTCTACAAATGAGATATGTAGCATAAGAAGACAAATAATGCCTCAATTTCTGGGCAATCCAAGTCAAACACATCACATTCTCTCCAGAAAAGTAAAACGAGACTCGTATGGGGTGAACTTCTTGCTTATGTAATAAATAGATTGTTCCCTCTTCCCTGACTCATGTTGACCAAGTACGCATCCAATGCGTTATTTGAGATAGACAAATATAGCAACAATGGGCTCCCTTCCTGCGGAGGAACCAACAATATTGGATTAGACAAATAATTCTTGATGGCATTGAAAGAAGTCTGAAATTCTTTAGTCCACTTTGTGAAAGCATTTTCTTCAATAGTTTGAAGATAGGCTCACACACCACAGTGGATTGAGCTATGAACCTACATATGTAGTTCAGCCTCCCTAATAAACTCATAACTTCTTTCTTAGTCCTTGGGGAAGGTACTTCCTGAATCACCTTGATCTTGGAAGGATTGAACTCGCTACCCTTTCTGCTGACTGTAAATCCCAATAACTTGCCGGTAGGCACCCCAAAAGCACATATAGCGGGATTTAAATTCAAGTTATAATGATGCAGACGATCAAAGAACTTCTTTAAATGCGTCGAATGGTCCGAACTCTCGTGGAACTTGATTATGACGTAATCTACATACACCCCGATCTCCTTATGAATCATATCATGAAATATGGTCATCATAGCTCTCATATAAGTAGGACCAGCATTTTTTAGGCCAAATGGCATCACCCTGTAACAATATACACGCCTAGGCGTAATAAAAACGGTCTTTTCTACATCCTCTTCATCCATCAGGATCTGATGATAACCTGCGTAACAATTCACAAACAACTGCATTTCATTCTTAGCACAATTGTCTATCAGAATATGAATGTTCGGCAACAAAAAATTATCCTTTCGGCTGGCTTTGTTGAGATCCCTGTATTCGACACAAATTCTTATCTTTCTATCTTATTTAGAGATCTGAACGACATTGTCCAACCAAGTCAAGTATTGTGTCACTTCCACTAATTGAGACTCAATCTATTTGGTGATCTCTTCTTTAATCGTTAAACTTAACACGGATTTGAATTTCCGAGCCTTCTGTTTCACAGGACTGAACCCCAGATTGATCGGCAACTTGTGAGACACAACATTGGTACTCAGCCCTAGCATGTCGTTGACCTCCCAAAAGAATACATCAATGTATTCAGTAAGCAAGTGAATCAGATCCTTTTTTTGAGCATCATTCAAGTGGACACTGATTTTGACCTCTTTAACACACTCTTGGTCTCCCGAATTCAAGGTCTCAGTTTCTTCCAAATTTTGCTTATATTGATTTTCAAACTGCCAAAATTCCTCAGCAACATATTCCGGCACCTCATTTTCCTCTTCGCATTCTTCATCCTTATCATCACTTGCCTCATTTTTTTCGTTCAGCTCGTGACATGACATGATATTGGCAGGTTTAAAATTAATATCACGAAAATCATAAACATACAAAGTTAGGAAAGTAAAATATAGAAAATAAGAAAATAGAAAAAATTTCAATAAAAAAGGCTTTCATTCAAATTGAAAAAAAGTGCAAACTTTGGACATGGAAAAGTATCATGTTTCCTTTTTAAACATTACGGGGAAATTTCAAAATTTAAGCAATTAAGGAAAAGGAAAATGGTGGTTCTTGGGCCTCTTCCGGGCTACCACTAATTTTCAAAACACGCATAAACAATGTCCTTCTACCAATACAATCGGGGATCAAGATTGTTGTGGAAGTTTGCTTCTGCAGCTGCTCTTCAGGCTCAATATCATGAATACTAGATAGCTCGACCTCGTCTTCTATTACAACATCGATCTCTTCAAAAAGGTCAAAGGTTCCTTCCCCAAGACCATCATGATTGGCGTACTCGTGGACTGGAAATGATTTGTATAGAAGATGGATTGGCCTATCCAATGCTTGATCACCGTTCTTATTCATCTTCACCTCATCATATGTTTGGACGTACCCCAAACCATACTTTGCTCCTTTAAAGGGAACCTGAATAGGCTTAGCAATTCCTTGGGAATTCCTTCCAAATTTGAAACCTGGCTTGAACCCATTCTGGAGCATCACAGTGGTGATCATCTTGTACACATAAGGCATAAGAGGCCGTGGGGACAAATCCTCGCCAGTGCATTTACCAGCTCCACCGTGTCTAACTTGGTGCCTTGAGAGACTTCATCAATTATTGGTGCCTGCTTGCTGGAGTGACTCCCTTGTCCATGAATAACTAGTTCTTGGTCCTTCCAAATGAGCTTCATCGTCTGGTAAAACTTAGAAGGCACAACTCCAACCATGTGTATGAAAGGCCTTCGTAGAAGAACGTTATAGTTGGATTAATGTCCAAGACCTGAAACCATGCACTATATTCCGTTGGACCCATTTGGATGACCAAATTCAGTTCTCCCAATGTGACTCGTTGTACCCCGTCGAAGGCTCTTAGATTGACTTGATTTTGTTCCAGCTTCCCCAAGTCAAACCTAAATTGCCTCAGAGTCGACAATGGGAAAATGTTGAGACAAAACCCATCATCCACCAGGACATGGTTTATGACCCTTTCACGGCATATGACGGTGACATGCAATGCCTTGTCGTGCGACCTCCCTTCAAAGGGCAATTCTTCGTCACAGAAGCTAATCTGATGCCCTCAGATAACTTGGTTCAATATAGCCACTAAATTATCATAGTTTGTGCCGATTAGCACATAGGTGTCATCTAAAGCCTTCATCAAGGACTACCTATGCAGGTGGGATCTCATCAACAAGGCTCACACTGAAATCTGAGCCAGGGTTTTCTCTAGATGTTTAACGATCAAATAGTCTTTCAGTTGCATATTCCTCCACAATTCTTGAGTTGGACCCTCAATTATTGGCCTTTTCCCTTGGTCTTTCTTCTTCCTTCCAAGATCCAACTCTTCATGAGTATAACACCTCACAAATCGGGTCATACCCTGAGCGGCAGCGGTTTCAATCACAAACTTTGGCCTAGCAGGAGTTTCTAATGGCATCAAGGCAACAGCCTTTGCGGGTGTCACGATCACAAACTCTATTTTCTCCTTAATTCTCAACGAGGCCACATCCCTTTCTAACTCATCATGAAAAATCAAAGTTATCTCCTTAGCCATACAACAATCATCATCCGTCTCTATCATATTGATATTGATGCCTCCATGATTCGACAAAGGATTGGTGTTGACATTGGGCGCAGCTATTAGAAGAGAAACCATTTCTTGGTTGATCAGATCTTGAATCATGTGTTTGAGGTTGACACAATCCTCAGTATCATGTCCAACGTTGTTGGAGTGATACGCACACCTTTGATCAGGTCTGTAAAATTTGGAACTAGTATCCACCGGCTTGGGTGCCACTGCATGGATATACCCTACCGCATTTAATCGCTCATACAGCTTTTTCTAGCTTTCGGCTAGTGCAGTGAAAGTTCTGGCAGGTTTCTTCTCAAATATTGGACGAGGGGGATCGTAGTTACCTGATCCCTTGAGGATGACGCATTGACGATAATTTTGGACATTAGGGCGGGGAGATTGATATATTGGATAGGGATTTGTTGGGTAATTTGGCAGTGGAGCTTGGTAGTTTGGGGAGGTATTTAAATAAACTAGAGCGGCTTGATATACTAGGGGAGGCACTCAATAATTTGACTGCACGTTGGCGGAATTGGGAGTTAGGTTTTGGTAATGCTTTGGTGGAGTTTGGTAAACTGGAAGGGAATTTTGGTAGATGGGGGTGGAGGCTGATAAACGGAAGGAGGAGTTGGGGGAGGAGTATTTCTGATAATTG
>JAKWIY010002993.1:0-62900 GCA_027704805.1 Solanum corneliomulleri | reverse complement strand
GTTGTAGTCCACTTCTAATGTCAGAGTTACTAACGACAACGCTAATTTTTTTTTCGGTTGAAAGTGACTAATAATGAAAGGATATACACTTTTAGTATTTATTTTCTTTCGCGAAAGACCCATCATTACTAAAACAACAACTAAAAGACGACGGAAGAAAAAGCGGAGGATGTCGCTCAAAAAAGCGTCGCAATTAGCCACACTGTCGCCGCTTTTAAATAGATATATTTTTAAAAAATTTTTCCCAGAAACCGACATCGCTTCGTCCATCGCTTCTTTTTGCGGATATATATATATATATATATATATATATATATATATATAATATATAATATATATATATATATATTTCGTCGCATTATATTAAAATTATTATTTAATAATTTAAAAAGAGTCATACCATCCGTCACTATTTTGTCAAAATTTTTGGTCAAATATTTCTAGAAAGCGACGGACAGTGTCTCTTAACCCGTCACTTTTTGATCATAAAGGTTGTCAAACATTTTTTTTTCAAAAAAAATTATAGACATAGAGACGTTTTTTGACACTTTCTTTAAAATATCTTCTAGTGTAGATCGGAATTTTCCCCATTTCTCCATATGTCTTATTTTTCTATTCTTCTTGGTCTCTCTTCCTCTGTCTCGATGAAGTGACTGTGACAAAGTGACGTCGGCACCGACCAAGCCTCCCACCGCCCCTGCCCACACTGCTATTGCCGACCCACTGCACTTTTCTCCTTTAATTTAACGTTAGGATTTATAGTTTTCAATTTTAGTATTCAATTTGTTAATTAGTTTATTTAATAAGTATTTTATTGATTGTTAGTTAATTAGTAACCGAATGATTTAGGGTTTTTCATTTTGTTAGTCAGTATTGAACTTGTTTTAAAATGTTTTAAGTTTGATTGATTGTTAGTTTGCATTAGTGATTATTTGATTGTTAGTTTATGTTTCTTGATTGTGAATTGAAATTTTTTTAATGTTAGGGTTATTTGAATTAGGGTATCTTACTTGTTTGAATTTAGGTATTTCTTGATTTGATTAGTTTGATTTTTGAATTGTACGTAAGATTAGTTCTAATTATTATTGAGATTTTATGACTAATATTTTTAATATGGGATTAGGAAGAGGTAGCTTGTTTGAATTTATGATTTTAGCTATTTCAAAATTTTAGGACTAGTTTGAATTATTATTGATATTTTAGAACTAATAATAATTTGAATTTGGTATAGTCATGATTGGGCCTATTGATCATCTTAAGTTTGTTTTGTTATCTATTTGTTAGTTTATTTTAGGGAAAATGCACAAGTACCCCCTCAACCTATGCCCGAAATCCCAGAGACACACTTATACTATACTAAGGTCCTATTACCCCCTCAACTTATTTTATAAGTAATTTTCTACCCCTTTTTAGCCTACGTGGCACTAGTTTGAAAAAAAAAGTCAACCATCATTGGGCCCACAAGATAGTGCCACGTAGGCTAAAAAGGGGTAAATAATTATTAATAAAATAAGTTCAGGGGGGTAATAGGACCTTAGTATATTATAAGTGTGTCTCTGAGATTTCGGGCATAGATTGAGGGGGTACTTGGGCATTATCCCTTTATTTTATTTGTTTCTTATACTTTAATATATTGTTCATGAACTAACATATTAATTATGTGTTTTGCAGGTGGCATCCGACAAAGGATGTTGCCCTAGCTCTAAAAGACTATGTTAGAAGACTACTTACACAGACTTATCATAATTGGAGCCAGATCCCAAACAATATACGCCAGACGATGTTTAATAACTTTAAGGTAAATATTCTTTGTTGAGTTTAGTATACTTTACTTTTTTTCTATCAATCTAATTAACGTTATTCAATTTTTTTATTCAGACAATGTGTACTAGGGCGCCGAGGTACAATCGTGTCATTCCGATCACTGAGAGGAAGACATCTGCTACACCGTCCACCTGGCTAAAGAATGTTCGAGATAGTGCTTAATGTCTTAAGGGTCGCTCGTTGCATACCGGTGGTGCAAAGTCCGTTGGAACAATTGCAAGAGAAATGGTAAGTTCTAATTGAAACTTTTAAATAAATTAGTTGATTCATATAAATCGTTAATTTTCCATTTTTATTTATGGTAAAAGGAATTGGGACACACTCCCATTGAACCAGAGGTTCAAGAAGACTCATGTAAGGATAAAAGAAAATGAGTCGGATCCGGATGTGTGGGTGGACGAAAGAGCCGAAAAAACTTTCGTAAGTTATTTAATATAAATAACATATATTAATTATGAATGTATTTATGATATGTGTGTAAACATGTATTAGTTCTGGAAACGTGTCTTGCATGTTTGACGTCTATTACTGTTATAATTAATATAGGCCCAACTCTTGTTGATATAACATTGCTTAACATAGTCTGAAGTACTCCTATTTGTATTTCTGTGCATATAAATAAAATCTTTTTAGTGTTTACTTTTTGCCTAGAACTTAAATATCAACAATTATTTTCTTTTCGAGGGGGGGGGGGATTAATAAGCAACTTGTAAGGCTAGAACAATATGCTTACCAATTAGAATTATCACTCAAAAATTCTAACCCCCAAGGCCCCAAGGCTGATGTTTCTTGGCACATAAATACTCCAACAATCATTAAACAAAAAAAAAAAGAACGAAAGGCACAAACAAACAAGAAAAATAGTGACGAATAAAAAAATATCACATGAGAACTATAAGATCATGTTTTTCTCCATCATTAAAATAAAAAATGAATGAAGGCAAAAAACAATAAGAAAAATAGTGACCAATAAAAAAGTATTACATAAGAACCATTAGATTATGAAACATAATGTTTAGTGGATTAATATCTTTTTATCCATTTTATAAAGGGAGAAATTGAGTATATGAAAGGTTGTAATTGAATGTTTTTAATAGTTTAGCTAAAAGGTTAACAATCAAATTCATTAAGAAATGAAAAACGATAAGTTATAACATATGGAACCAGAACTGTCCATCAAAATTTTGAAATAAAAAGTGGTAAAGGGGGACACACAAGACTAGATTCTATGGTCTAGACTCTCAAAACGATGTCAGACGACCCCAGTCAGGCTCAGAGGAAATTGAATCATCTCATAAAGTTGATGCACTTGACGGTGTACAGATTGCTACAATGTCGAATCAAATAGCTAAAATTACAGCGGAACTGACTAAGTCGGAGCAGAGAAGAGTAGCTGAATAAGAAAGCATTAGTGCGACTGTTAGGCGAATCAAAGAACAAATCACGCTCGTAAACCTACTACTTCGGCTCCTGATTACAACGACAATGAGAGTCATGAGAATGATTATGTAGGACGCATTCCCTAGTTTATATCTTTCAAATTTCGAAACGAACATTGAAAGACTTTATGAGTCTTTAATTTTTTATTTAGATACTTTTGAATGTAATTTTAAGTTTTTCTTCTATGTTTTGTTTTGAATGGTTAAAAATTAGCGTGTTTGATTGGGCTAAATAGTGTAAAATTGAATTGTATTTGCAGGTGGGTAGTAGAAACTGCAGGTTTCTGCTGTAAAAAATGATGCAAGAAAAGTGACGGATAGCATGAGTTTTTCCGTCGCTTTTTGGGTTTATTTTTTAAAAAAAAATCCCAAAAAAGCGATGTACAGTGTCCTTTGTCCGTCGCTTTCTAGGATATTAAAAAATAAAATTTTAGAAAAGTGATGGACAATGTCCTTTTGTTCATCACTTTTTGGGATGTTTTAATTAAAAAAATTAACAAAAAAGCGACGGATTGCATCGCATTTTAGATTTTTTTTTAAAAAATCAACGGGGTCCATCGCTTTTGTCAAAAAATTTCTTTAAAAAAATAGCAAAAAAGAGGCATAGTCTTTCGCTTTATAGCGATGCAGTCCATTGTTTTTTGAAAAGAGTCAAGCCAAAAAATGACAAAAGTGACTGTGTCGCTTTTTTCGTCGATTTTGACCAAAAAAGCAACGCAGTCCCTCGCTCTTTTAAAATTTTTTAATCGTTATTTTTTCTTGTAGTGTTCCTTGATCTACTAGCTATGTTATTCTAAAAAAAAAATACTATAGGGCATGTAGTATGAAAGGAGAGATTTCTACTAGAAACTATCGTATTTGAGCCTCCACCTTAAAGTTCTCTCAGAGCTAAGTTATATCCCAATGGAATAGTCAATTTCATATTTTTTTCATTTCATACATGGAAGAGAACATTTAAGTTACCAATTCAAGCTTAAAATATAATAGATAGCTCGTTAAATCTTGATTCAAGCATGTATGAGAAAATCTTGAACCAACCATGATGCCTTTATATATGAAAATATCCTTTCATAATTACTTATTTTAAAGCAACCTATATCATATCATGCATAACTTTTCTGAAAACATCATTGATAGTTTCATAATTTTTTCATAAATTCGTGTCATTGAGAGTTCATAGTCAAATACCACGATCAATGCATGTGTTCATGTGATATCAACTAGAAAAGATGTAATTGAACCAAAACCATAATAATTAAAAGTTATTAAATAATGATCAACACAAGTAAAACCCATGAGTAGTTGAAAGAAAACTAATCAAATTAATGAAATAAAACATGGAGAATTGAGAAACCTTAAGGGCTCAATTAGTGAATGGAACCCATTGATGAAACACTACATACCTTGAGAATCAAAGCCTAAAACTAATGGTGAAAAAAAATGAGATTTGGAAATACTGGCTTCTTCTTCTGTGAACATTATAGAGAGTTAGAGAGAGAGAGAGAGTGGGGGAGAGAGAGAGAGAGAAAGAGAGAAAGAGAGAGAGAGAGAGATTTGACGAACATTAATGCAAATTTGCAATTTGACTGATTGAGAGAGTTAGGGTACTTTTATGGTTATAGGGTAGTTATAGGACTTAGAAATAGGGGTCAAAAACATGGTATAGAAATTTAATGCATAGGGAAAACCCAAATACCCATAAAATAACTATTGGATGGTTCCTAGGTTTTGACCTATAGTCCGTAGAACTTCGACCTAGGACTTGTCAACCTTCCTACGATTCATTCTGGTCATTCATAGGTCAAACTTTAGAAAGTTGAAATTCGAAAAACTCATCTTTATGTTAATGATTCCCTTCCTACGACAATTAGAAATTCATACGATTCATAGGTTAGACTTGTAGAACCCGCTTCAGTGCAAAAAATATTTGTTTTCTTTTTCCTTTCAACTTCCCAACTGATGAAGTGTAACAATAATATCGTGGTATGTATGATAAATATTATATAAAATATTTGCTATATGTGCAACTAAATATATTATAGTTATGTGGTCATTTGGAAATATGGAAGAATGTAAGTTACTATTTTATTTGTGTCCCAATTAATATAAAGCTCACATACAATATGCATTATAGAAAAGATCTCATCATTGCACAAATTATTTGCTTGAGGTAGCATATATATTTTAATCAACCTCTACAAATTGGTTCTCCATCCTTCTATTAGGGTTACAACATATTTTACACCTTTTTCATCATTGAAGATTGTGGTAACATAAGTTAGGGCAATGAAAGGTGGTAACAGGACTAGCTTTGTGATTCATGCGTCAGGTATATTGGTATATAATACAAATGTTTATAAGATTAATGTATTTGAGATCCTGATGTGCATTATGTTTTGCTTGCACACTAGCCTGAAAATTTGAAATAAAATGTGCACTTTCTTAAATTTTCATACTTTTATAATAGTCATATTAGTTTGACATAAATGTGTATGCTAGGTTCACAATTTCAGCCAATTGTTCTCTTAGTTTTTTATAGAAGGATATCAACAATCAAATGATCCTTAACCATATTTGGTGTTTAAATCATAAAAGGTAATAAAAAATTAAAACTTCACTGTTAGATGCTATCCAAATTAATGTGGATCGTATCTTATCTAAATGAAGAAAATAAGTATTCATTGAAGATTCTACTTGAATTGACTTAATTCAAAGAAAGAATGAATTATTAATTGGGCAGGGACCATTATAAAAATAAAGAGAATAGTTTCAAATAATCGAGTACAAAAGTGATCTGGTCTAGAAACAGAAGCATAAGAAAAGGGTACAAAATATCTAATGGAAATAACTAAAAATAAGTATATTAGAAAAGTGAGAACACGAACAGTCGGAATCTTCCAGCTTCTTCCCTATACGCTCCTGTATAATCCCAATCTTCATCCACTTCCATTGTTGTGATTGAAGCTACAATGAAAGTGTGATCTTTAATTCTACCTATAATCCAAGTGTGATCTTCAATTCTTTACCTCTAGTGTAAAATGATTTTAAATACTTATCCTTTTATTTATTTCAGGATATTGTACGGTGATGGAATCGATCTCCTCTTCCCTCCTTTGAATGAATCGAAACTAAAGTTAGTTCTTCAGCTCATCACTCTACCATGTTCATTTATGAAACCAATCATCATGGGAGTTGTAAACCCCTTAGTTAGATCTACTACCAGTAAGTGCAAATCTTGGTATAAATGTAACATATCATGTAAAACAAATTCTACTAATGCACCGAAGCTTAACTCTAGCCTTCAAAACGTGGAGATCCAATACTCACAGATGGTATGAACAAAATTATCTACCTTCAAAGTCTCAATGGATTGAACCCCATTCAGGATTAATATAACATTTAAGCCATCATTTGAATGATTCTACCTCAATGAATTCAGAGAAAATTTATGTTGCATCATTTTTAGGTTTCTATAGATCCCCCTTGTTGATGATGATTTTTAACAGAAACTAAAGATTTGATTTGGTACTAATGGACACCCAAGCTTTCACCAGGTGTAAATGCACAAATCTATTGAATTTACTTCAAACTTTAGCTTATCATTATAAAGAAATTTACCTTAGCAGATTGAAGTAACATGCAATCATTAATGTATTTTTTGAAAGTAGTTAATCTAAAAATCACGTGTAAATAAAACTAAATTAGTCAAAAATCTACAAGAGTATTTCCTTTTTTCAAGGGAATGTTTATTCTTGTGAAATAGCTCTTCTCAATCTACTAATGATATCAATATCATATGCCACACTCCATGACATTTTCCACTCTCCCTCTAAAATATGCACCATGCTAAAGATTTATCTCAATAATGATATTTGCAATTTCATGCTCAATACTGTAATTAAGACTGACCCTTATAGCTCTACCTTCAACTACTATGTTTGTTGTATCATGAATTCTGAAACTCTTAGCTACTACAAGATTACTACTATAAACTCTGATACAAAAGACAACTGAAGTAGGACTAAAATTTTCTTTTCATATTCCATCAATGCCGCACTTTTGTTAATTAGGACCATTTGGGTTTCTTCTAACAATTCAAAAAAATAATTTTGATTTGTACTGTTCCACTTCTGAAAGAATAAGATGTCAAGAATTGTTCCTGTATTTCCCTTCAAATCCAACAAGAATGAATTTCAAAATTGTATAATTAATACCAAATAGCACTCTAATTTCTGAAAAGGAACCTCCATGAACAATAGTATAAGTTTGCTTATACTGAAACTATAAAATAAAGTAAGGATAGCTTTTGATTGTATGGTTGCCTTCTACTCCCTACCGAAACCTTATGGACTGCTTCAAACTACGAATAGGGCTATCAATTCCAACATCTCTAATAAAGTAGCTCCAAATTCTTGTTACCTATTATCCTATAAATATAGTCAAAGTTCCATCAATGAACTGGAGAAGACATATGGATCATTTTTAACCATATTCTACGAGCAAGAAAAGGGATTTTGAAAGGAATCCCTTTTATCGATACTCACTATCTCTTTGATCTTCTCTCTTTTGCACCTCAATATCTCCCAAACTAATTTAACAGTGAACTTACCATTGTTAGTTTTAGTCCACCAAACTTCATCACCTTCATTACAAAGATATGCAGGCTACAAGTTATGTTGGACATGTACAACATACAAAAAATTTGGTTAGTCTCATTGTTGGATAATTTCATGTCCCTTCCTCCTTTAGAAACTCACAAAAATTTTTATGCGATGACAAGTTTACATTTCAAATGCATGTAAATGAAAAGGTCCCAGATTATACAAGTTATGATACCATACTGTAGAATTGTCTCATCTAGGTTCCCACCTTATGTGATGTTATAGTAACCCTCCTTCCCCCCAACCATTGACCAGCATTTGTGTCCAAATACGAGAACCTCCTTTCCATTGAACATGGGCAGGTATTTTCTTCATACAATAATTTATCCATATAAAGTTAATGTAACGACCTGTTTAGTCGTTTTGAGCAGCAAATTTTATTTTGGGAAAAACAGGCTGAGTCGACGGATCCCACGACGGACCGTCATGGGCACGACGGACCGTCGAGGGTATCTCGTTCCAAAATACTTAGAATTCTGAAAACTGGGTACTGAAATCGACTCTCTGAACTTCGTAACGGAATGGCAGGACGGACCGTCACAGGCGTGACGGACCGTCACAGACTCTTCAGAGAATTGAGTCTCTGAACTCTGTGACGGAGCAGCAGGACGGACCGTCGCAGGCACGACGGGCCGTCAAAGGCTGCGTAATCCCAGGCTGGGTCGGATTTCTGTAATTATTTTAAGGGGCGTTTTGGACTATTCCGGCTTATAATTATAAAGTAGTGGTTTAATATTAATAACTCAATTACTTGGGGGTTAAAAGAGGTAACCTTGAGTTAATTAGTAGGTTAATTCATCATTCTTTTATACTTAATTATATGCTAATTAGGGTAAAGGAAAGAGGGTTTGAATAAGAAAATAAAAAGAACAAGAAGAGAGAGAGAGAGGATCGATCGAGACAAGAGGGAAACGAAGAGAAAACAAAGCCTTGAGAAAAATTGCTCGCTTGATCACGAATCTTCGGTGGAGGTAGGTTATGGTTTTTATACTATTCGTAGTAAACTCTTAATAGCGAATGATATGTATTGGTAGTATTGTAAACCCTTCTATATGCTTAATTGTATGCTTGCATGAATGTGATTATGTAATTGTGATAAAATAAGCATGATGGAGCTATTGAATCCTAAATCTTGAGAAACCCTAATCTACTTTGTTAATGATGATGCCTTGGTATAAAAGAAGGCTTGATAAACGAAAGTAGTGAGATTAGGGGATCGGGTGCCACATTCCGGTACCAGGATAGTATATGAGGATCGGAGTGTCACGTTCCGACACCAGCATAGTATATGGATCGGGTGCCACGTTCTGGTACCAGGATAGAATATGGATCGGGTGTCACATTCCGACACCAGGATAGAATGAGGATCGGAGTGTCACGTTTCGACACCAGGATAGTATATGAGGAGCGGAGTGTCACGTACCGACACGAGAGGAATAAAGATAATGAATCTTGAAAGATGTTAATATACTCAATCTAATGAACCTAATTCCCAAATGAGTATGATGGGGAGGCGTGAGTCCTCATTGATGGCTTGGTGTTGTAACCAAGGGTTATAGTAATTGTAAATGCTGCATGCTAAGGATATTAGTTGATTTTATGATGTTACCTGATATATACTGTTTTCTATTATGAGTTGGCCGATGATACCTACTCAGTACTTGTGTTTGTACTGACCCCTACTTGTATTTGTTTTCTTTGTTAATTGTGGAGTGCAGCAAACGTACCGTCCTCTTCAACTCAACCGCAACTCTAGCCAGTCTTCATTACTCCGGATATCAGGGTGAGCTAATGCTTCTAGCTTGGACTGGATCCTCCTCTTCATGTCTTGATGCCTTAAAGTTCCGGCATGGACTAGCTGTTTATGTATTTTAGCTTCTTAGATACTCTTAGATTTAGTAATTGAAGTAGATGTTCTTGTGATGATGACTTCCAGATTTGGGAATAATAATAGTTGTTGAGTTTTTTTTTTTTTTTTTTTTTTGAAGTTATTTAATTGGTTTTTATTAATGAGTTTAAGTCTTCCGCATTACTTTCTGTTGATATTATATTGAAATGTTAAGGTTTAGATTGGTTGGTTCGCTCACATAGGAGGGTAAGTGTGGGTGCCAGTCGCGACCCGATTTGGGTCGTGACAAACTTGGTATCAGAGCATTAGGTTCGTTGGTCTCATCACACAAGAACGAGTCTAGTAGAGTCTTAAGGAACGGTAGGGGGACGCCTTTACTTTTCTTTGAGAGGCTATAAGACTTTAGGAAAATTCCATTCTTCATTTTTCTTTCGTGCTATTACTTGGGTCCAATTGGTATCTAGGTGATACAAATTGGTATCTGACCATCTTCACTCTATTTCGCAGATGGTTAGAACAAGAGCAAAACCGCCCGCAACATCAACATCAGCAAGACAAGATGCATCTGAGCCAGCCTTGAGACTGTAGCTCGAAGGAGGAGCAGTGGCAAGAGGCCGTAGGTAGAGGTCGCGGAGGATCTAGAGGAAGAGGACAAAGCCTGGTCCATCTGGTACTAGGGCGGTGACTCCTCCACCGACTGAGGAAGTGGTAAGAGAGAGTGAGGATGGGGAAACAGAGCAAGTACAGAATGAGGGATTGCCACCCCAACCTACCCCAGAGATGATCAATCAGGTTCTTGCTTATCTTAGCGGGTTATCTGACCAAGGCCAGACACCTCCAGTGTTTTCTGTACCAGCACCTCAGGCTCCGGAGGTACAACATGCAGCTACTATGGCTCCCCGCATGGATGCCTCATTGGAAATAGGCACGTTTCCTCATTTGACTACAGGGCCTATAATGAAAAATGACCAGCATGAACTTTTCAGTAAGTTCTTGAAATTGAAACCTCCAGTCTTCAAGGGTGCTGAATCTGAGGATGCCTACGATTTTGTGGTTGACTGTCATGAGCTACTACACAAGATGGGCATAGTAGAACGGTTTGGTGTTGAGTTTGTGACTTATCAGTTTCAAGGGAACGCCAAAATGTGGTGGCGGTCACATGTTGAGTGTCAACCAACAGAGGCACCACCTATGACTTGGGCATCATTCTCTAGCTTGTTTATGGAGAATTATATCCCCCGGACTTTGAGGGATAGGAAAAGAGATGAGTTTTTGAGCCTAGAGCAAGGTAGGATGTCGGTTACTACATATGAGGCTAAGTTTTGTGCATTATCCCGGTATGCCACCCAACTTTGTTTCAGTCCACAAGAGCGGATCCGCCGTTTTGTGAAGGGGTTGAGGTCAGAACTGCGGATTTCAGCCTTACAGGTAGCGGCTACAGCGAAATCCTTTCAAGAAGTGGTAGACTTCGTGATAGAGGTAGAGGGAGTGAAGCCAGATGACTTCACCATGGCATCGACATCAAAAAGGTTTCGTAAGGGAGGTGAGTTTAATGGTTCTTACTCCAGAGGGCAGGGTTCAGGAGGTTACCCCGCCCGACCTATTCAGTCTTCACTACAGACTGTAGTTGGGGGTCCACCTCAGAGCGGCCAACATTTCTCTAAGTTTGGTGGTTATCCCCAGACTTCGTCTTTCTCACAGAGGCCGATGCTTGAATCCAGAGAGTGTTATGGATGTGGGGATACTGGAAACATTAAGAGGTATTGTCCAAAACAGAGTTACAGACCTCCAATAGTTAGAGGTAGAGGTGGTCAGGGAACAGGCCGCTATTCTGGAGAACGTGGTGGCCGAGGTAATGGTGGTCACCAAACCAACCGGGGTGGCGGGCAAACTGGAACTACTGTGGCGCAGCATGGTAGGGGCAACGGGCAAACAGGTGATAGGGCCCATTGTTACGCCTTCCCTGGCCGGTCTGAAGCGGAGACATCTGATGTTGTTATCACAGGTAATCTTTTGGTCTGTGATTGCAAGGATTCTGTATTGTTTGATCCTGGATCCACATTTTCTTATGTATCTTCCTCATTTTCTAATGGTCTTAATTTACATTGTGAATTGCTTGACATGCCTATTCGTGTTTCCACTCCGATGGGTGAGTCTGTGATAGTTGAAAAAGTATATAGGTCTGGTCTGGTGACTTTTGTGGGGAGCAATACTCATGTAGACTTGGTTATCTTAGAAATGGTTGACTTCGATGTAATTCTGGGTATGACTTGGCTTTCTCCAAACTTTGCAATCTTGGATTGTAATGCTAAAACTGTGACGTTAGCCAAGCTTGGGACAGATCCGTTAGTGTGGGAGGGCGACTACACTTTCACTCCGGTTCGTATCATCTCCTTTCGTCGTGCTAAGAGAATAGTTAGTAAGGGGTGTTTAGATTTCTTGGCACATCTCAGGGATGACACTACCCAAGTACCTTCAATCGAGTCGGTTTCGATAGTTCGTGAGTTTCTAGATGTGTTTCCCGCAGACCTTCCTGGTATGCCACCGGATAGAGATATTGACTTCTGCATTGATCTTGAACCGGGTACTCGCCCCATTTCTATACCCCCTTATAGAATGGCTCCCGCGGAGTTGAGAGAGTTAAAGGCTCAACTTCAAGAATTGTTAGGAAAGGGCTTCATTAGACCAAATGCATCTCCTTGGGGTGCTCCTGTATTGTTTGTGAAGAAGAAGGATGGAAGCTTTCGGATGTGCATAGACTACAGACAACTGAATAAGGTAACAATTAAGAACAAGTATCCTCTTCCTCGCATCGATGATTTGTTCGATCAGTTACAAGGTGCTTGTACTTTCTCAAAAATCGACTTGAGATCAGGTTACCATCAATTGAAAATACGGGCAACGGATGTGCCCAAGACTGCTTTTCGGACCAGGTATGGGCATTATGAGTTCTTAGTAATGTCTTTTGGGATTACGAATGCCCCTGCTGCTTTCATGAGCTTGATGAATGGGATTTTTTAGCCATATCTGGATCTCTTTGTCATCGTATTCATCGATGATATATTGGTATACTCAAAGAGCAAGAAGGAACATGAGGAGCACTTGAGAATTGTATTGGAAATGTTGAGGGAGAAAAAGCTTTATGCCAAATTCTCCAAGTGTGAGTTTTGGCTAGATTCAGTGTCCTTCTTGGGGCACGTGGTGTCTAAGGATGGCGTGATGGTGGATCCTTCTAAGATTGAGACAGTGAAGAATTGGGTAAGACATACTAATGTGTCAGAGATAAGGAGCTTTGTTGGTTTAGCTAGCTATTACCGTCGATTTGTCAAGGGATTCTCTTCCATTGCTTCCCAACTGACGAACTTGACTAAGCAGAATGTTCCATTTGTATGGTCGGACGAATGTGAGGACAACTTTCAGAAACTCAAGACCTTGTTGACTACTGCACCAATCCTTACCTTGCCCGTGGAAGGTAAGAATTTCATTGTCTATTGTGATGCATCCTATTCTGGTTTGGGTGCAGTGCCAATGCAAGAGAAGAATGTAATTGCTTATGCTTCAAGGCAATTAAAGGTGCATGAACGCAATTACCCGACCCATGATTTGGAACTGACTGCGGTAGTGTTTGCATTAAAGCAATGGAGACATTATTTATATGGGGTTAAGTGTGAAGTCTACACGGATCATCGTAGCCTACAGTACGTCTTTACTCAGAAAGATTTGAACTTGAGACAGAGGAGATGGATGGAACTACTGAAGGACTATGACATCACTATCTTGTATCATCCGGAAAAGGCTAATGTTGTGGCAGGCGCCTTAAGTAGAAAGGCAGGGAGCATGGGAAGTCTAGCTCACTTGCAAGTTTCTAGACGTCCATTGGCTAGAGAGGTTCAGACTCTGGATAACGACTTGATGAGGTTATAAGTAAATGAGAAGGGAGGATTGTTGGCTTGTGTGGAAGCAAGATCTTCTTTCTTGACAAAAGATTAAGGGAAAACAGTTTGATGATGAGAAACTAAGCAGAATCCAAGATAAGTATTTGCGAGGAGAGGCTAAGGAGCACAAATCGATGAGGAAGGTGTTTGAGAATCAAGGGAAGAGTATGTGTACCCCGCGTTAATGATTTGATCAACACTATTCTGACAGAGGCTCATAGTTCAAGGTATTCTATACACCCGGGTGCAACCAAGATGTATCGTGACCTAAAGCAACACTTTTGGTGGAGTAGAATGAAGCGGGATATTGTTGATTTTATTGCCAAATGTCCAAACTGTCAACAAGTAAAATATGAACACCAGAGGCCCGGAGGAACACTTCAGAGAATGCCCATTCCTGAATGGAAGTGGGAAAGGATTGCAATGGACTTCGTGGTTGGTCTTCCCAAGACAATGGGTAAGTATGACTCCATTTGGGTAATTTTTGATAGATTAACTAAGTATGCTCATTTCATTCCGGTCAAGGTGACTTACAATGCAGAGAAGTTAGCCAAACTTTACATCTCGGAAGTGGTGCGATTGCATGGGGTTCCACTCTCCATTATATCAGATAGAGGTACGCAGTTTACTTCTAAGTTTTGGAAAACCATTACATGCGGAATTGGGTACTAGGTTGGACCTTAGTACTGCGTTCCATCCTCAGACCGATGGTCAGTCTGAGAGAACGATTCAAGTGTTGGAGGATATGCTTCGTGCATGTGTGATAGAATTTGGTGGCCATTGGGATAGCTTCTTACCCTTAGCAGAGTTCTCCTACAACAATAGCTATCACTCAAGTATTGATATGGCCCCATTTGAAGCATTGTATGGGAGGAGATGTAGGTCTCCCATTGGTTGGTTTGATGCATTTGAGGTTAGACCTTGGGGTACTGAACTTTTGAGGGATTCATTAGAGAAAGTGAAATCTATTCAAGAAAAGCTTTTAGCGGCGCAAAGTAGGCAAAAGGAATATGCAGATCGAAAGGTTAGAGGCTTGGAGTTCATGGAGGGTGAGCAAGTCTTGCTGAAGGTTTCGCCCATGAAAGGGGTAATTCGGTTTGGTAAGCGAGGTAAACTTAGCCCAAGGTATATTGGTCCATTTGAAGTTCTGTAGCGCGTAGGGGAGGTGGCTTATGAATTAGCCTTGCCTCCAGGGCTGTCCGGAGTACATCCGATATTTCATGTGTCTATGTTGAAAAGATACCATGGGGATGGAAACTACATTATCCGTTGGGATTCAGTGTTGCTTGATGAGAATTTGTATTATGAGGAGGAAACTGTTGCCATTTTAGATAGAGAAGTCCGAAAGTTGAGGTCAAGGGAGATTGCATCCATCAAAGTTCAATGGAAGAATCGACCCGTTGAAGAAGCCACTTGGGAGAAAGAGGCTGACATGCAAGAAAGATAACCACACCTGTTTACAGATTCATGTACTTCTTTTCGCCCTTGTTTTTCTTCTTATGATCATTCGAGGACGAACGATGGGTAAATTGGTATCTATTGTAACGACCTGTTTAGTCGTTTTGAGCAGCAGATTTTATTTCGGGAAAAACTGGCTGAGTCGACGGATCCCACGACGGACCGTCATGGGAACGACGGACCGTCGAGGGTATCTCGCTCCAAAATACTTAGAATTCTGAAAACTTGGTAATGAAATCGACTCTCTGAACTTCGTAACAGAATGGCAGGACGGACCGTCACAGGCGTGACGGACCGTCACAGACTCTTCAGAGAATTGAGTCTCTGAACTCTGTGACGGAGCAGCAGGACGGACCGTCGTAGGCACGACGGGCCTTCACAGGCACGACGGGCCGTCACAGGCTGCGTAATCCCAGGCTGGGTTGGATTTCTGTAATTATTTTAAGGGGCGTTTTGGACTATTCCGGCTTATAATTATAAAGTAGTGGTTTAATATTAATAACTCAATTACTTGGGGGTTAAAAGAGGTAACCTTGATTAATTAGTAGGTTAATTCATCATTCTTTTATACTTAATTATATGCTAATTAGGGTAAGGAAAGAAGGGGTTGAATAAAAGAAATAAAAAGACAAGAAGAGAAGAGAGAGGAGAGAGAGGATCGATCGAGACAAGAGGAAACGAAGAGAAGAGAAAACAAAGCCTTGAGAAAATTGCTCGCTTGATCATGAATCATGAGGTATTTTGGTGGAGGAGTAGGTTATGGTTTTTATACTATTCGTAGTAAACTCTTAATAGCGAATGATATGTATTGGTAGTAGTATTGTAAACCCTTCTATATGCTTAAATGGTATGCTTGCATGAATGTGATTATGCAATTGTGATAAAATAAGCATGATGGAGCTATTGAATCCTAAATTTTGAGAAACCCTAATCTACTTTGTTAATGATGATGCCTTGGTATAAAAGAAGGCTTGATGAACGAAAGTAGTGAGATTAGGGGATCGGGTTCCACGTTCCGGTACCAGGATAGTATATGAGGATCAGAGTGTCACGTTCCGACACCAGGATAGTATATGGATCGGGTGCCACGTTCCGGTACCAGGATAGAATATGGATTCGGGTGTCACGTTCCGACACCAGGATAGAATGAGGATCGGAGTGTCACGTTCCGACACCAGGATAGTATATGAGGAGCGGAGTGAGTGTCACGTACCGACACGAGAGGAATAAAGATAATGAATCTTGAAGATGTTAATATACTCAATCTAATGAACCTAATTCCCAAATGAGTAGTATGATGAGGAGGCGTGAGTCCTCATTGATGTGCTTGGTGTTGTAACCAAGGGTTATGGTAATTGTAAATGCTGCATGCTAAGGATATTAGTTGATTTTATGATGCTACCTGATATATACTATTTTCTATTTTGAGTTGGCCGATGATACCTACTCAGTACTTGTGTTTGTACTGACCCCTACTTGTATTTGTTTTCTTTGTTAATTGTGGAGTGCAGCAAATGTACCGTCGTCTTCAACTCAACCGCAACTCTAGCCAGTCTTCATTACTCCGGATATCAGGGTGAGCTAATGCTTCTAGCTTGGACTGGATCCTCCTCTTCATGTCTTGATGCCTTGAAGTTTCGGCATGGATTAGCTGTTTATGTATTTTAGCTTCTTAGATACTCTTAGATTTAGTAATTTGAAGTAGATGTTCTTGTGATGATGACTTCCAGATTTTGGGAATAATAATAGTTGTTGAGTTTTTTTTTTTTTTTTTTTTTTTTTTTTGAAGTTATTGAATTGGTTTTTATTAATGAGTTTAAGTCTTCCGCATTACTTTCTGTTGATATTATATTAAAATGTTAAGGTTTAGATTGGTTGGTTCGCTCACATAGGAGGGTAAGTGTGGGTGCCAGTCGCGACCCGATTTGGGTCATGACAGTTAAGACTATAACTTACCTTGAGTTCAGGAATAAATTATCAGTAATTTTGTAGTGTTAGCTAAAATAATGAAATATTTTTTACCTCTTATTCGTAACTTGTGATTTTTTTGCTGATAACAAAAGCGATATAATCCTACACAAATAGGCTCTTAGTCGTATTTCATACACTACACAAGCACAAAATATATTATATCAAGAGAATAAACGTTATTCAAAAGTAGTTAAAGTTGTTGATTCATTATGACTTTTTGTTTGTATAAGTATTTATAATATTTTGAGATATCTCAAAATTAGAAATAGTCATCTAGTATTCAACTTGTCAATAAGATATTCAAAACATAATTTCAGAAGTATAATGTATTCAATATTATGAACTTTAAGATTGAACTTATTTAATTTAAATTAAGAATATACTGATGTACCGTGATTTAATGGTACTTTCAATGCTTTTTCCTTAGGAAAAATGCACAAGTACCCCCTCAATCTATGCCCGAAATTCCAAAGACACACTTATACTATACTAAGGTCCTATTACCTCCATGAACTTATTTTATAAGTAATTTTCTACCCCTTTTTGGCCTATGTAGCACTAACTTGAAAAAAAAGTCAACCAGCGTTGGGGCCACAAGATAGTGTCATGCAGGCCGAAAATGGGTAGAAAATTATCAATAAAATAAGTTCAGGGGGTAATAGGACCTTAGTATAGTATAAGTGTGTCTCTGAGATTTCGGGCATAGGTTGAGGGATACTTGTGCATTATCCTTTTTCTTAAGATTGGTTTGTGCCTAGATCCTTTATTTTGGTAGTAATTTTACTGTGTTATTATCTTTGTTTTGGAGGAAAGTTGTCCAAAATTAAAATGCAGAAGGTGTGAAGATTTAGTGCAGAACTGACCCACGAGCCATCGACGGCCCAAGTGGGTAGTTAATATGAAAAGAATTATCGACATAGATTTAGTGGATAGTATATTATAGGCTAGTTTCAATTGGTGAGAAGTAACAACTAAGTCATACATCGAATATGATGCTTAATATGAATTAAAAGTAAGGGTTAGTAACTTAAATACATGTAGCCAGACCAAGGTACAGGGTTAAATTGTCTAAATGTCGGACCAATGATTTAAAGATACATAACTTATCCCTTCGCATGCAAAATACTAGGAAATTTTTTTTATATATAGGATTTTGACGTTATGAACATATGGGGAACACTTACACCCTAGTTTCTCTCACAACTAGATAAACACCAATAATTCAATATTGCTACTTTTTTGATTTCACACATTACAACACTTTTGTTTCACAAACCCCCCCTTTAACTACTAGGTTTGGGAAAGGACTTGACTAAATAGAGGTAATCGTACATTAAAGCTAAGTCTAAATCATTTTTCCTCGTGGGATCGATCCCAACCTAATAGTTGGGTTCTTTTCTTGATACGACTACTTATACTTCTTTAGGGAAGTGTAATTTGAGCGTATTATATACCTCAAGAAATAGTACTAGATTAGTTGTGGCTAAATACACCTAAAATAAGTTCCATGTTCCGTATAAGACAAAGTAGAAAATATAAGTTAAAAAATTAAATTTAGAGGAACAAGAAAAAAACAAGATGGTCTGAGCATAATTTATGAAGGCTTAGATAAATAAAAAATTTAAGGAAACAATATGAATCCTCATAACACAAAATAACAAGTAGTATCAGTTTATTTTGTGCTTATTTAGGAGATGTACTTTATCTAGCCTATGTGGATATATGACTATAACTTTCTAATTACACAGTTATACCACTGTCTCTTGACGACTCAGTGCACACACATTAAATATAAATTTAGTTGTTCCATAAATTTAATTATTCATATTGTTCCTCTTTAACCTGTAAAATTTTTGCAAGAGGAATCAATATATTTGTTCAATCGAACCATGCTCCTCATGATGGGGATATAAAGGATTTCTTGTTTAATATGATGTACTCAGATAAGTAAGCTCTTAAATCGTTATACTTATGTTTTACCATTTGAATGTTTCATAAGGCAAAAGGAAAAAATGTTGACTGAGGAAAATGTGGCTGAGACTCATAAAAAAAAAAAAATGGATGTTATGTAACTGAGGCATCTAGGGAGATCGGAGTAAGTATTCTAAACATGGTTACTCGAATAGCTGCAGAAATGATCTTTTTTCTTGGGTATTGGTACTTCATTATGTTTGTAGATATTCTCACCGACAGAAGCCTTTTTTGTATTCCGCAAACTAATTTTGGACCGATTGTCTTTGTTGTTTGATAACTTTGTCAAATGAAAGAAGAAGGAGTGTTAAATAGGTGGAGAAGATAAAGGATCCACCTCCTCTTGAAAATTTAAGAGTCAACGCGTGCATAAAACCCTTTTTCATGCCAATATACCACCCATGTTGAATATTGTAACTTTTTTCTTTTTTCGAGAGAAGATGAATTGAAATAGAATGAATTCCCTTTAGAGAGTCCCATTTTATTTTATTCACTTAATTAATAAAAGCTAAACGAAACATCTATAAATTAAAAATAGTCGTATTATGCAGAACCCATTTAAATCTAATAATTAAGACCCAAGATTAGAAAGTTAATCAGCTTACAAACATAAAGTTCAAGCGTCTAATATATTTTGAAGATCAAACACTATAAAATTAATAAAAGATTAAAAACAGTTATAAAAAAATCAAACAAACTGTTAGAAAAAATTGCGATTGTGGTGGATTTTGATAGGGGATGAGGATTAGAAGATTGGTATAGATTTTTGGGTTAATGGAGGTCACCAAAAAAATTTCCTGTAAAATTATTCGATGAAGTTTTGACATGAAACTTATATCAAAAGATAGTCATTGAATAACTCTACATATTTAAAGTAGGGGTATAGAATGGAGACTACCGAACCTCCATAAATCTATAAGAATAGTGACTATTAGTATTCAATGTTTCTTAAATCTATGAAGTTTGGCTAGGAATAAGAATACATTATTTATAGATTTGTGTAGAGTATGGTGGAAGGAAAAATTGGTGAAAATTTAAAATAATTTTTATGCGACTGCGTTTGTGGCAAACGGTGGTGAACAGTGGTGGAGGCGGCTAGTGACAGTAATGGTTGGAGATAAAGGGAAGATAGGAAAAATTACAATAATAATAGGACAGAAATCTGATTTTTGAGGTCTTTTGTATTGGGAGATGGTAAAACTAGTGCCATTGGATAAAAAATAATGAATGGTGGAGTTTAATATTTGAGTCATAGTTATCTGACCAAATTTAAAATTGATTGGAATAGTAGAATTGAATTCAAATTAGCCCAAGTCAATCAAAATTGAGCCACTTGGGATAATTCATTTCTTTTACATGGAAAGACAATAAAAAATATAATATGAACAAAGAAAAAAATACAATTAAATACATCAGAATTTAGGTGTTCACAAAAGTCATGCCTGGTAATTTTACTTCGAAGAAGCAGTCAACACAAAAGGCACATGAATTTCTCATATCATCCATAGGGAAACACTACCCTGCAACAACTCAACTTTGTTTCTTCTATACAAATAACACAACAAAGTATGAAGCATGAATAATGAGTGGAAATATGGAATAGAATTTGAAGTACAAGAATTGATTGTTCAAAGAGATTCTAATTTGGTTATTCAACAAGCTCAAGGCGAATGGAAAAGTAGAGACCTTAGAGCTTCTTCAATACAAGAAATTTTTGAAAGGCCTCAACAAAAGTTTTAAGTTCATCGACTTAAGATATATCCACAGGTTTCATAATGAATTTATTGATGCCTTGGCTACATTGGCGTCAATTCTTTCATATCCTGACAAAACTTGCATCCCTCCTTTTGAATTTAAAACTATTAACCTGCACAACTATTCTAAAAAAGTTGAAGTAGAACGAAATGGTAAGAAATGGTACCTAGACACTATGCACTTTCCTGTAAACAAAAAAATATCCAAAAAGAGTATTTTGAAATTAAGTTGTCCAATTAGGAAAGTTATCCAAAAATAGTAAGGTGTACTTTGGTCATTTCCTTACCAAATAAGATTTAATTCATTTTTTAGAAAGGATTTAAGGGTGTAATCCTATTAGATTCAATTTTATAATACTAATGTAAGCCTAGAATTTTAGTTGAGAGTTCAAGAAGAGAAAAGAGGAAAGGATCACAACGTTTATGGAGGTTCTTTAGTTTTGTTGCGCATTTTCGCCATGAGTTTAATCCCTAAGAGGTATGTAAGCTTCCATAGTGTTGAGTTTTCTCACCCACTGACCAATCATGTTAATTTCAACGTTAAATTCATTCTAGAAAGAAGAAATTTTAATGTTAATGAATTGTATTTTTGAAATTGGCTTTTCTTATTGAGTTTAGATGAGATTGAGGAGTTCTTATAGAAATCATGTCGATTTTAGAGTTGTGTTTGACTAGATTCTTGTGTACATATATTGGATATCTCAATCTGAAGTGAAATTGAGAAAATGAATCGAATTTAGGCGAATTGGGATTAGAAAAGAGGAACAAAAAGTTAGGCCGAAAACTAGTACTAGGTTCGCGAACATGTTCCTTCAGAATGAACTTTTCTCTCCGCATCACAGAGAGATCACGAACCCCATGGCCTCAAAATTTATTTGACGACAAAATATTAAAATGCATCTTCGCATTGTGGACTTTCTCACAGACAGTGATTTCAAAATCATTTCTCATGTTTAACTATCTAAAACACACCTAAATATCAAAATATCTTTCCTACCACAAATAATAACCTTGAATTCATAATTCACATTGAAGGTAGAGCTAAGAGTTATGTCCTGAGAGTTTTTTTGAACATATTTCAGAAAGTCCCTTTGAGTCTTTGAGAAGTCTTATACAATTTTTAATAACATGTTTCGAGACTCAAGTAAGTGAGTATGAGAATGAGGAGAATGTATTCATAAGTCTACATTATCATCAAGAGATCATTCATATTATGAACCATAACTATTGAATTCGTAATTCATTCAAGAAAGGGTTAAGAGTAGAGTTCAAGAAAGTCTTTAAGTTCAATTGTAAATTGAGATCAACTATCGACTTGAACTAAGTTTTGAGGAAGTAAGTAGGAGAATGAGAATAGCCGTATACACGACTTCCATTTTGTTATGTAGACCCTTGAGTTGAGTCTTTCATGCTTATAAATTCCGCATGAGCTCCACAAATTGAGTATCTTTGACAGGAGTAGTATCTTCAAGTTCTAAGTCTTGAGTATTAGGTTCCTAATACCCCTTGAGATTATATTCCTAATCATGGGACTATTAGATGATACCCATGAAGTCCTTTAGTTGAGTGTTAATGCTCATAATTTCACATGAACCCTTTGTGTTGAGCATTCTTGAAATGATTCGTATCATTTAAGTTCTTGAGTTCCAAGTATTGTGTTCTGTCTCCGGTTATTCAAAACATTAAATTTAGTACTTCACATCCATAGTTTGGCATGAACCCTATTTTAAAAAGTCTTTTACAAATGTTTTAAAATTGTTTTAAGACTTGAGCAGTGAAAGTGAATTTATTTTTCATCAAAAGAATATATGGGAACTAAGTATTCCCAAAGATTAAAAGTTACCTTCAATTCTTTTGGTGATCATAAGAAAACACACACTTTGGTTGGTGCAACCCCTTACCTGCTGGTGTATGAAACAAAGGTTGTAACACCAAAAAAATATGAAATTCAATCTCTCCAAATGATTGTGGATGTAAAAATTGAGCATATTGAGCGGGTAAAAACTCAATTAGATTAGATGACATTAATAGATGAAAACAGATTGGGGGATGTTTGTTTTGGATAAATTTATCAGCAAATTATGACTCATGTATACAACTAAAAGGTGCACATAAGACATTTTGAATTAGTACAACTTGTCTTAAAATGCATTCTTTCAAAGTCGACATATTCCTCTAGATAAGTCTCTTTTTTCTTTTTCTCGAAAAGTATACCCTTTGTTAAGTATAAGTCTGTCCAAATTCAATCTTCGAATATTCTCAATCTAACATTTTTTAGTTCCTTTTGACATAATCTTGTTACAACGAAAATCAAAAAGGTTCCAAAGCTCACGATGGTTTCCCCAAAAGGTAAAGTTTAGTACTTAAGTCGATATGGGTTTTTTCATGGACAAAAGAAACGTAGGATCTTTTGCCAAAAAAAAGTTGTGTTAAGGAATACGATAAAGCGTCTTAGGTCATGAGAAAATTTTCTAAAGGAAAATTCGTACTCTAGGAAGTCAATTGCACCATGGAATTTAGTAGTATCAAGAACATTAAGGTCTTCAATTATCAAAGTGGAAGCTTTAGAAAAGTGATATAGCCAGGGACTTGAGTTAGAGTTTGACAAAATTGTCGAAAGTATGGTCAAGTTATCATAAAATCAAGGACGAAAACCGACTATAACTTTTAAACAATTTTTTTTCTCTTTAATTTGCTCAACAACGAAATAAAAGTAAATGCAGTATTACAACTCTTAAATATGTAACATCACAAAGTTCTCAAAAGTCTTAACAATTTGGTGTTTCATCACAAGGTATTTGTATTTTATGCGTTTAAATTTGAAAACTTCGAGTAATACGTCCGGTCTCTTTCCCTCATTAGGAAAACATCTCCTAGTGGGAAAAATTATGTGCAATACACACCAGTCTTTTATGTATGTGAAATACGCACCAGTTTTTCATTCATGTGCAATACACAATAGTACTCTATTCCTTAATGCACAACACATGCTTATCTTGAGAAATACAGACCAATCTTTTATTTATGTGCAATAAACACCACATTCATACTTTGGGGTAATACACGCCAATCATATGTCTATCGACAAGGACATTGAAAATCTTAGGGAAATATGTCTCATTCTCCCTTTTCTTCCTATAGTTATATGTCCTTGTTTAAGATTCTCATATGATTTCTTTTCCTAGAAAAAGCACAACCTATTTGGAGTTTTCATTTTGTAAAATTATGTTTTAAGTTTCTATGCCAACACAAGTCAAATACATCCACTTGAGAATAATCCTCAATATACCAAGAGTGCATCATGATCAATCTTAAGAATGACGCACAACGTATAGATCAACACACGACCCTAAAAAGACACACAACTAGGGATCTTGTAACTCCTTAAATGTAGTGTAGCATAGTTATCTAATTTTTTTATATTGAAATTATAGATAGTAGATGGTGACATAAAACAACAAGCATCTTTTTGACCACTATGTTTGATACTCCGACTATCTAATTTTCACGAACTACATTACCAATTTTCCTTCTAACCAAGGTTAAGTAGGAAGCCTCGAAAGCAAGGTTCTGTCATAGTTTTCAAAATTTCTTTCAATTAACTTTTAAATAATAATAAAAATAGCCATTTTGTTCATTTCCTTTGGTTGAAAATCTCTTCATCATTTCAAGCTAAGAGGGACATGTTGTGAACAACTAATTTTTGCCTCATTAAAATTACCCGTACAATATATATACTAAGGTGATTTCTCGTATTTAATTGTTTTTTTAATATTCATTATTGTATTTCTATGTAAAAAATTGATTTGTCCCAAATGAATTATCTATATTTATTGAATTTTGTAAATTTAAATCAAATTCTGACAACCCAATCAATTTCAAACCCCATCAGATAACTATGGCTCAAAATCAATCTCTACCATTAATAACTTATTGATTAAATGTCTCATTGACCCTATCACTAATGCAAAGACTTTAAAAATCAGATTGTTGGCAGAAGGAATTATGAGGCAAATAAACATCTGGATATGTACCTTGTAATTTGCAGCGGAAGTTGTTAATTTTGGTACTTTGAAAGGATTGCACTCAAGCCCTTCTTTGAATCACTTTGAAAAAAGTTTGATTCACAATCTAAAAGTCTTCTATGAGCGTTGATTGATTTTTGCTAAGAAACTTACTTCTTTGTTTCTTAATTTATCGTAGTCTTTCTTTTTTTCTATTTCACACGTTTTCTCTGACTGTTTTCACGTTTCCCATTTTTTAAGCCACTCCCACTAGGAGTCTTATAAAGAGAGTTTTACAAGTTACTATGTAACTATTCTGCCTTATCTTTTTAAAAGGAATTATTCAAATTAATTACTTAATTAATTAATTGTAAAAGTCATTAAATAGATCAGGTGGGGTCAGGTCGATCCACATGGGCCACCACGACCCAAAACTTATATCTCCTACTTTGCACATGGTGGTAAAGACCCTATTCAACATTATACAACCCCCATTCATATAACAAATAGTTCTTGTGACTTGTGAGCATGAAAATCTTACCATTATGGTTTTACAAACCCTACATAAGAATCCAATCATATGTGGAAAAAATTCATTACCATTTTAAGGACGCTATTACTCACAACACCCTTGAAATTATTCACTACTCCAGTATTTACTTGTTTGATTACTCAGCCTCTTAAAGAGTTAGACTCGAATTCATGTTTAACTTTATGCATACAATTACACTCAAGTTTAGAAGCCAACTTATATATACAAGTTGAATTGTTCATTTAATTATCTATCTTCCTTTTCTACTCAAATCTATTTGTTCCATATGAACTACTTTCCTAGAAATGTAGTGCATTGTCGAATCACTCATGGTTATTTGTAATATGCAAAAGTAGAAAGACCGTTTGAAAATTCAAGAAACATCAAAAGGTCAAAGGGTATTTCGTTAAATATACATTTTAACTTTTCTGTGTCTCACGCAATGAAGAAGCATCGAATATTCTTTCGTTGGCCCATTGATATCTTGACATACTTTGTATGAAAGTGCTATAATGATCACAACTTATATTGGTGTATGTGTCTCATTCTTTCGATTATTCAACATCATACAGACCTTGGTCTAACCACGTCTAAATGCTTAGCCTTACTTTCTTTCTTCAATGATCATTAAGCTCATTTTCTCCGAGAAACATTTTTTTGGATCACAAAAAAGTCATACAAGGGTGGTGAAATGTATCACTTCACATTCCCCGATGTAAAAGGTTATTGCTTGTGTGAGAGAGACCATCTCGCGACTTGTTCGACAGACTTTATATCTTACAGGGATCTTTTGGATTAGCAAATGTGTTAGCATGTTTAGGATATGATATAATAGAATCAGAAGTGTTAGCGGATGTGAAGGAAAGTGGTTTGTGATAAGAGTATTGGTGTAAGTTGACATGTTCTAAGAAAGGGTAAGGGTCGAGAAATTAGTGGTACTTGCATGATCCTATTGTTCTTTTCTTATATTATGATGTGGGAGGCGGGTTGATAGAGGATACCCACCAATACATGTGGTTGTACTGGTATTACTCCTGCTATGTCTTTCGACATATTCTGGGATGCAGGATTGTTGATATTTCATTAGGTGAAGATGAAAAAAATCCTCTAGTAGCTTCGGCTCTTCTTTGTGCATGGTGGGAGCTATGTTCTTTTATTATTATTATTTACCAGACGTCACTCCAAATAGCTCTTGTACCTGTTAGACTAGATTCATGGGGTTGTTAATCACTTAACATGTGTTCACTAGTTTATGTAAAAGTATTTATGATAAGAATTTAATCTCTATTATATCTGTCTTCTTTAATTTTATGCATGTCTAAACCTTTAGGGGCATGAAGGTTTTCCTATTTAAATTTTAGAGTAGGTGTTGACACGGCCGGATGGGCTGGGTTCTGAAAAATTGGTATTCGAGACTAGGTTACCGATCTCCATGTACAAGATCAAATGTGGACTAGACTCCCATGGAGCGGTGTGTTGATGTCCACATCTAATCCTCAAGAGGATAAGAACCATTCTAGGAATTGTTCCACTCCTTCTCTGCTTTTTTGCAAACAGTCTCTTTTTGTATGACTTGAGTCCAACTGGTATCTTCTCAAGGTAAGTCGAAATTCGTGATTATGACAAAAGGGATACAATCATGGTTAATTGGAATTGGGAAGGTTTCAATTGGTATTTGGACTAGAGGGTCGTACGAGGCATAGTTGACCAGTAATGGACATATATGGGATGAACTTACAAGTAAAATCAAACTTCATGACAGTCGTAATTGGAAAACTGTGAATGTGTGTAACTTGTTTCCTAAAATAATTGTAAATTGGTGTTTTGATGTTTTAATTTAATTATATTATGCATTACATGTCGATCAATTTAAATGTGTATGTTAAAGTATTTTTGGATGGCCTAAATTAATGACTGAATTGTTAGAATTATGCTAGTTGCAATGTCTCGCAGTATCTTGGGGATGTGTAGACTGTGGTGTTGAGTTACTTTTTCATATCTAGAACCCGAACCTCATGTATCCTAGTTGTGTAAAATTTAAAAAAGATGATTGGATGGTGAAAAAGGAGGTCGGAAAAATCTTAGAAGGTGAAAAAGCACCTATAGACATTGGGCAGGTTCTCGTCCTGTTCGATTCGTTGTTACGGGATTTTTTTCCGCAAGCACGATGGTGCTACAACGGGACAATGAGTTGAAGAAACTCAGCAAAATTTTCCTGTTCTTCCATGTTCTTCAAATATCAACCCAGAATATATCCAAACAAATCCCTAAAACTCCCAAAATAGTGTTCAACAACAATAGTAACAAAGGGGATTAATAATTAAGCAATGGGCTGCTTCAGATAGAAAAAAACAAGCATCCACGTGCTACAAAACTTAGCTGTCCTAAATTCACAACCCAAGAACGGACGAATGAGAAGGAGTTTAAAAATCTTCGGACAAAGAGGTGACAGTTTTGGAATTTAACTCCCCGAGGGAACAAGGCCAGTCTCAGCCTCTCTAAGATCCAGAAATTTAACTTAGTCATCCTTCTCCGCTATGTGAAATTCCTTCTAGGGAATGACACAGGTAAAATCAGTCCTCACCGCCTTCCTGAGCTGAATAATCATACGATCCCTCTCTAGGTTCTTCTTCCTCTCTTGGCGCAGCTGGAGACCGATGAAATCTACCTCCAAGGTAGTGCTGGGTGAAATCGGGGTGAAGTCGGGATAGGTACTCCCCATTTTATTCCATACCGTCTCCAGATCTGTCTCGACATGTGCACCTAAGAGTGGGTCCACATCGTTTGAACCGACGGCCGCCTTGCTTCTGTTAGCCTTTCTCGTCATCCTCATATTTCCTTTAGAAGTAGAGTCTATCCAAACAATAAGTAGGTGAATAGGGGAACCACGTGTAATACCTCGTCATCATCAAATAGTGGCACTCCTGCCCACTTGCATAGGGAAGTTATAAGACCAGGAAGGAAGAATGCCTTCTTCCGGTAGAAAATCTTCCACTCAGAGATAATTTGCGCCCCCACATTAAGAAGAATGCCCCTTATAGCAAAGGCTACCACTAGAGCATGAAGAAAGTTAACGTTATGGGGTTGTACAACCAGGAGAATCCTCCTAAACACTAGATGTAGCCACTGCTTCGTATCCGGTGACTTACCTGCAGTAGTAGTGCCCTCCGCAGTAGTCCAGTAAACCTTCTCTCGCTCAGTAAGGTCCACTAGGGTATCCATCAACCATCTTAGGTCCATCATCCTCATACGGCCCTTGAAAGCATGATTTGGGACCTATGACTTTTCTAGTGCCTCGTTTAAAGTAACAACATTCAACGGGATGTTGGCACCCTGAACGCGAATGACTAGATAAGGGTCATCTCAGCATACGGATGTAAGATGACATAGAACTCCCTCACCCAAGTAGAGTGCACATCTAGGGGATCCTCGGTCAGTGGTGACCACCTAAACTCCACCAAGAAAGCACAAAAAGAAGGAGCCTTATCCTCCACCTTATGTAATACCACCGCCTTCTTGTAGTAGAACCCTATGGCGCGATTATCATGATGCCTCTCCCGACTAGCGACATTTGTAAATTGGATGAAGGAGAAGTTGTTGTCGTTCTTACAACCATTTGAGAGAGCCTACAAGAAATAAGATAAATTAGGCTAGAATAGACAAGGCAAAGAAGGTTAAAATGAAAGAGAGAAAACATTTGGGAAAAGGGGTTTAAGTCACTTGTCTGTACATCCCGATATAATGGCCATCATCCCACTAGAACAAAAATATGTTGCAGCGGCCTTCATCTGGGATGAACACTAAACAAGAAAATGACATATTATTTCCCAAAACTCCCTTTATCAGATTTTTAGCAGAACAGAGAATATGAAATAGCCTATAACATGAAATTGCTTTTATTTCAACCAAATAACCCCTAAATAAAGTCAAAAATCTTAGTTCATGGCAAGAAGAACTTCTAATTTCCCCACCCTTTTCCTATCATTTTACCTATCTATTTTTGACATCTCTACGCCCAGTATGTTATAGAAACATTGGGGATGGAAGAGATGTAGCCATGCTACAATTCTCTAAAACAATTTGCAATGTAGTTTAATTTTCAAAATATCTACCCAAAATTGTTCTGTTTCAATTAGTTAATTATGCATTTAATTATCATAATGAAATAATGAAGTAATAAGTATGAAAAATGGGAAGCATACCTTAATTATGATATTTATGGGATAGTGAATTGGGAGAATTACGGAGTTTTGAGGGGGTGTAAGCGCAATTGGTAATTTTTACCCCTTTCCCTTTTTTTCTGTTTCCTGATCTCCCGCTACAACGACAGAGATGCTACTCCAATGGGCAGAACCTGTGGAAAACTTGAAGTTAATTCGACCTTCGTGTATTGCTTGTTAAACTACTCATAGCATGGAAACCTAGTACTCTTGTAGTATAATACATATTAGCTCGTCCATTTTAGCGTGTTTCTACCCCTCTATGTTTTAAAATTTGTTTGAGGTCATGAACTTTTGTGGTTCTGTGTAATGGTCTTTTCGTTAGGAGGTTGGGTCCTGAGTGTCAGCATATGATCAGAACCAAGTCATTCGGGGACGAACAAGTGGTAAATTTATATCTATTTTAACAACCCACAACTTTGTTAATTGAGAATAGAAAAAATCTTCAAAATATTTAGACCATGTCCCGCTACAGCAGGACAGGTGCCGCCCGTGCACTAACGCTACAATGGCACCGTACCCCGCTGTTGTGGGATCATCTAGATAGAATACGATTTATGCGAAATCCTAATTTTTTTCATTCTTCTAAAAATAACCCATAGGTCGTAAATAACCTCGAACCCTCAGAAAAAAAATTCTAAGCTTGGGAGAGAAGGAGAAGGTTCTTTATATCATGAAGATGTCAAATCTTGCAAAATCTTAGCCATATTCATCATACTGAATCCGAAAAAGATGCAAAATAAATCAAAACTTGATGGAAATTGCTTGGCGTCCTGGTAGGCTGGGGTTTTATACATTAAGTAGTTGTAAATATGTTCTTATCTTGTTGTGTTCGAAATCAATCGTTGGATATATGCGTAGACCTTCGTACACCGAGTAAATTACATGGAAAATTTATATAATACAAAGTATTTGGTGTTAGTGCTTGATATAAAGAATCGATGATCAGTCAAGTGTTTTTGGTTGTTTCCTTATGTATAATTCCTTATTAGACAGGGGTGTCCGGTAGAAGGGAATAACTTTCGATCGTTGTTAGGTTCTACCTATCAAAGTAATAAGATGATCAATTTTTGTAATATAGGTATAAACCCTAATCACAATTCCTAAGGAAGAATTAGGGCTAAAATTTGTCTCTTGTGTGATAAGAATTGAGAAAAATTCCTTAGGTGAGAGTTGTGATTACATGATTGTGTGATGTATGCATGTTCTTTCTTAATTGTGATTACTTATGTGTATAAGAACATTGCAATGTTTATTTGTCTTGTTTTAATTGAGATTGATGAATGAAGAAGTCATGAAATCATGACGTAAATATATGATCTTGATGATGAACTTGTTTATGTTATTGTGGTATGTTGATGGAATCAGATTTCCACGGTTAGGCAAGTGAACATGGATCATATTGGCATGTTTTGACATAAATATTGGATCGAGTTGCTATTTTTTGACACAACTATAGGATCAAATTGCCACATTCTAGAAATCTCACTGTGATTGGGTACCACAACGGTGTACTAATAATTTGAGATTGGGTTTGGTGAGAGGACCAACTACTTGTGAAAAAGGTGTACGTAAAATATGTTATATTTTGATATCGTTATGTCTTTTTTTGTGATGATTTCATTCATCTCTACTGATGACCTGGTGAAGGTGAACCATATGTAGTGAGTATGGGGTGATGTGTACACATCTTATGAGGTGTACTATAACGACCTGTTTAGTCGTTTTGAGCAGCAGATTTTATTTCTGGAAAAACTGGCCAAGATTACGGACACCACGACGGACCGTCATAGGCACGACGGCCCGTCACAGATGTCTCGTTCCAGAACACTTAGAATTCTGAAATTGGGTACTGAAAATCGACTCTCTGAACTTCGTAACGAACCTGCAGGACGGACCGTCACAGGTGTGACGGACCGTCACAGGTGTGACGGACCGTCACAGGTGTGACGGACCGTCACAGTCCACTTAAGATTTAAGGGCTGCGACGACCTGCGTGACGAACCGTCGCAGGCACGACGGCCCGTCACAGGTCGCGTAATCCCAGTGGGAATCGGATTTCTGGTTAAGTTTTAAGGGACGTTTTGGACTATTCTTTCCTTAATTATGGATTTCGTGGGTTTATATTAATAACTCCAATTCTTGAGGGATAAAAGAGGTAACTTTGGGTTAATTAGTGGGGTATTCTTGCCATCTTTTCCACTTAATTATAAGTTAATTAGGGTAAAAGAAAGAGGGTTTGAATAAAAGAAAACAGAAAGAAAAGAGAAAGGGGGATCGATCGAATTGAGAGAGGATAAACGAGAAGAAGAAACAAAGCTTGGGAAATTGCTTGTTGATTCCAATTCTTCGGTGGAGGTAGGTTATGGTTTTCATGCTATTCGTAGTAGACTCTTAATAGTGAATGATATGTATTGGTGGTATTGTAAACCTGTCTATATGCTTAATTGTATGCTTGCATGAATATGATTATGTGATTTTGATAAAACAAGCATGATGAAAACCATTGAATCCCAAATCTTGAAAGAAACTTTAATCTACTTATTAATGATAATGCCTTGGTATAAAAGAAGGCTTGATGAATTAAAGTAATGGGGATTGATGATGCCTTGGTATAGAGAAGGCTTGATGAACGGATAGAATGAGATTAGTGGATCGGAGTGTCACGTTCCGACACATAGTATTAGTGGATCGGAGTGTCACGTTCCGACACATAGTATTAGTGGATCGGAGTGTCACGTTCCAACACATAGTATTAGTGGGACGGGTGTCACGAACCGACACGTAGAATTAGGGGATCGGAGTGTCACGTACCGACATATATAGGGGATCAGAGTGTCACGTTCCGACACATATAGGGGATCGAAGTGTCACGTTCTGACACATATAGGGGATCGGAGTGTCACGTTCCGACACATATAAGGGATCAGAGTGTCACGTTCCGACACATATAGGGGATCGGAGTGTCACATACCGACACATAGTGGTAGGGGATCGGAGTGTCACGTACCGACACAAGAGGAAGAAAGATAATGAATCTTGAAAGATGATAATATACTCAACATAATGAACTTAATCCTCAAATGAGCATGGTATTGAGGCTTGAGCCGTCATGGATTAACTTAATGGTACTTATTGATGATTATAGTACTTGTTGTTGCTACATGTTGAGTTTATAGTTGATTTATGATATTACTTGATATATATTATCTTCTATTTTGAGTTGGCCGATGATATCTACTCAGTACTTGTGGTTGTACTGACCCCCTACTTTTATGTTTTCTTCTTTGTTATTTGTGGAATGCAGCAAACGTTTCGTCAACTTCAACTCAACCGTAGGTCTAGCCAGTCTTCACTACCTCCGGAAATTCAGGGTGAGCTAATGCGTCTAGCTTGGACTGGATCTTCTTCTTCAAGTCTTGATGCCTTGAACTTCTGGCATGGACTAGCGTTTATGTATTTTTAGTTCTTAGACATTCTTAGTTTAGAAATTTGAAATAGATGTTCTTGTGATGATGACTTCCAGATTTTGGGGATAATAATAATAGTTTTTGAATTGTTTATTTTAATAAGTTTAAGTCTTCCGCATTATTTTCTGTTGATATATCTTGAAATGTTAAGGTTTAGATGGGTTGGTTCGCTCACATAGGAGGGTGAATGTGGGTGCCAGTCGCGGCCCGATTTGGGTCGTGACAAACTTGGTATCAGAGCATTAGGTTCGTTGGTCTCATCACATAAGAACAGGTCTAGTAGAGTCTTAAGGAACGGTAGGGGGACGCCTTTACTTTTCCTTGAGAGGCTATAAGACTTTAGGATAATTTCACTCTTTCATTCTTTCTTTCGTGCTACTACTTGAGTCCAATTGGTATCTAGGCGATACAAATTGGTATCTGACCATCTTCACTCTATTTTGCAGATGGTTAGAACTAGAGCAACGACCGCATCAGCAGCAACAACGGCACAGCAAGAAACATCTGAGCCAGCCACTGGGGCTGTGGCTCGAGGAAGAGCAGCGGCAAGAGGCCGTGGTAGAGGTCGTGGGAGGACGTCCTCTAAAGGAAGAGGACGAGCACCTAGCCCATCTGATGCTAGGGCAGTGACTCCTCCACCGACTGAGGAGGTAGTAAGAGAGGGTGAGGAAGGGGAAACTGAACAAGAGCAGAATGAGGAATTGCCACCCCAACCTACCCCAGAGATGATCAATCAGGTTCTCGCTTATCTTAGCGGGTTATCTGATCACGGTCAGGCACCTCCAGTGGTTTTTGCACCAACACCTCCGATTTCAGAGGTACGACATGCGGCTACTATGGCTCCCCGCATGGATGCCTCATTGGAGATAGGCACATTTCCACGTCTGACTACTGGACCGATAATGACAAATGATCAGCACGAACTTTTCAGTAAATTCTTGAAATTGAAACCTCCAGTCTTCAAGGGTGCAGAATCTGAAGATGCTTATGATTTTCTGGTTGATTGTCATGAGCTACTACACAAGATGGGGATAGTAGAACGGTTTGGCGTTGAGTCGTAGCTACCAGTTTCAAGGGAACGCCAAAATGTGGTGGCGATCACATGTCGAGTGTCAACCGACAGAGGCCACACCTATAACTTGGGCATCCTTCTCTACCCTGTTTATGGAAAAGTTAATCCCAAGGACTTTGAGAGATAGAAAAAGGGATGAGTTCTTGAGTCCGAGCAAGGTAGGATGACGGTTAATGCATATGAGGCTAAGTTTCGTGCTTTATCAAGGTATGCCACCCAACTTGTTTCAGTCCACAAGAGCGGATTCGCCGTTTTGTGAAGGGGTTGAGGTCAGAATTGCGGATTTCAGCCCTACAGGTAGCGGCTACGGCAACATCCTTCCAAGAGGTGGTAGACTTTGTGATAGAAGTGGAAGGAGTGAAGCCAGATGACTTCACCACGACATCGACATCAAAAAGGTTTCGAAGGGGAGGTTAGTTTAATGGTTCTTACTCTAGAGGACAAAGCTCCAGAGGTTACTCAAGTCGACCAATTCAGTCTTCACTACAGACTGTAGTTGGGGGTCCACCTCAGAATGGTCAACACTACTCCGAGAGACCTATGCCTGACTCCAGAGAGTGTTATGGATGTGGGGAGATTGGACATATTAGGAGGAATTGTCCAAAACAGAGTTACAGACCCCCAATAGCTAGAGGTAGAGGTGGTCATGGTAGAGACCGTTTTTCTAGAGGACGTGGTGGTCGAGGTAATGGTGGTCACCAAAACGGCAGAGGTGATGGGCAAAACGGAGCCACTACATCACAACATGGTAGGGGCAACGGACAAACTAACGAAAGGGCCCATTGTTACGCTTTCCCTGGGAGATCTGAAGCGGAGGCGTCTGATGCTGTTATCACAGGTAATCTTTTGGTTTGTAATTGCATGGAATCTGTATTATTTGACCCTGGCTCCACGTTTTCATATGATCTTCATCATTTGCTAATGGTCTAAATTTACATTGTGAATTACTTGATATGCCTATTCGTTGTTCTACTCCGGTGGGTGAGTCTGTGGTAGTTGAAAAGGTATATAGGTCTTGTTTGGTGAATTTTGTGGGGAGCAACACTTATGTAGATTTGGTTATTTTAGAAATGGGTGACTTTGATGTAATTCTGGGTATGACTTGGCTTTCTCCGAATTTTGCGATTTTGGATTGTAATGCTAAAACTGTGACGTTAGCCAAGCCTGGGGCAGATCCGTTAGTGTGGGAGGGTGACTACACTTCCAATCTAGTGCGTATCATCTCATTTCTTCGTGCTAAGAAAATGGTTAGTAAAGGATGTTTAGCTTTCTTGGCCCATCTCAAGGATGACACTACCCAAGTACCTTCGATTGAGTCGGTCTCGGTAGTCCGTGAGTTTTTGGATGTGTTCCCTGCAGATCTTCCTGGCATGCCACCAGATAGGGATATTGACTTCTGTATCGATCTTGAACCGGGTACTCGCCCCATTTCTATACCCCCTTATAGAATGGCTCCCGCCAAATTAAGAGAGTTAAAGGCCCAACTTCAAGAGTTGTTGAGCAAAGGTTTCATTAGACCAAGTGCATCTCCTTGGGGTGCTCCGGTTTTGTTTGTAAAGAAGAAGGATGGGAGTTTTCGGATGTGCATAGACTACCGAAAGTTGAACAAGGTAACTATTAGAACAAGTATCCTCTCCCTCGCATTGATGACTTATTCGATCAATTACAAGGTGCTTGTGTCTTCTCTAAGATTGACTTGAGATCCGGGTTATCATCAATTGAAAATACGGGCCGGATGTACAAAGAGACTGCCGAACGAGACGCTTTTCGAACGAGGTAGGACATTACGAATTGTGTGTGATGTCTTTGGTCTTACGAACGCCCTCCTGTGTTCATGAGCTTGATGAAGGATTTTTAAGCCATATTTGGACCTCTTCGTGATCGTATTTATTGATGATATATTGGTATACTCAAGAGCAAGAAGGAACATGAAGAGCATTTGAGCGTGGTATTGGAAATGTTGAGGGAGAAAAAGCTTACGCCAAGTTCTCTAAGTGTGGGAGTTGGCTAGATGCAGTGCCCTTCTTGGGGCACGTGTTTCTAAGGAATGGGTGATGGTAGATCCTTCTAAGATTGAGACAGTGAAGATTGGGTAAGACCCACTAACGTGTCAGAATAAGGGAGCTTTGTTGGGTTAGCTAGCTACTACCGCGCGATGTCAAGGGATTCTCTTCTATTGCTTCCCAATTGACGAACTTGACTAAGCAGAATGTTCCATTTGTATGGTCGGATGAGTGCGAAAGAAAGCTTTCAGAAACTCAAGATTTGGTGACTACCGCACCTATCCTCACCTTACCGGTAGAGGGTAAGAACTTCATTGTTTATTGTGATGCATCCTATTCGGGTTTGGGTGCAGTGCTAATGCAAGAGAAGAACGTGATTGGTTATGCTTCCAGACAATTAAAAGTGCAATGAACGTAACTACCCAACTCATGACTTGGAATTGGGCGGTAGTATTTGCATTGAAGCAATGGAGGCACTATTTATATGGGGTCAAGTGTGAAGTCTATACGGATCATCGTACCTACAGTATGTCTTTAATCAGAAAGATTTGAACTGAGGCAAAAGAGATGGATGGAACTACTGAAGGACTACGACATCACTATTTGTATCATCCGGGGAAGGCGAATGTTGTGGCAGATGCTTGAGTAGAAAGGCGGGAAGCATGGGAAGTCTAACTCATTTGCAAGCTTCTAGACGCCCATTGGCTAGAGAAGTGCAGATTTGGCTAATGACCTATGAGGTTAGAAGTAAATGAGAAGGGAGGATTGGTAGCTTGTGTGGAGGCAAGATCCTCTTCCTGACAAGATAAGGGGAAGCAGTTTGATGATGAGAAATTGATCGGATTCGAGATAAGTGTTGCAAGGAGAGGACTAAAAAGAGCAACAATCGATGAGGAAGGTGTGTTGAGGATTAAGGGAAGGGTATGTGTACCCCGAGTTGATGATTTGATCACCACTATTCTGACAGAGGCTCATAGTTCAAAGTATTTCTATACATCCGGGTGCAACCAAGATGTATCGCGACCTAAAGCAACACTTTTGGTGGAGTAGAATGAAGCGTGATATTGTTGACTTGTTGCCAATGTCCGAACTGTCAACAAGTGAAAGTATGAACACCAAAGGCCCAGAGGAACACTTCAGAGAATGCCCATTCCTGAATGGAAGTGGGAGAGAATCGCAATGGACTTTGTGGTTGGTCTTCCAAAGACAATGGGTAAGTATGACTCCATTTGGGTGATTGTTGATAGGTTAACTAAGTCTGCTCATTTCATTCCGGTCAAGGTGACTTACAATGCAGAGAAGCTAGCCAAAATCTACATCTCAGAGATTGTTCGATTGCATGGGGTTCCACTCTCCATTATATCAGATAGAGGTACACAGTTCACCTCTAAGTTTTGGAAAACGTTGCATGCGGAATTGGGTACTAGGTTGGACCTTAGTACTGCGTTCCATCCTCAGACCGATGGTCAGTCTGAGAGAACGATTCAAGTATTGGAGGATATGCTTCGCGCATGCGTGATAGAGTTTGGTGGCCATTGGGATAGCTTCTTACCTTTGGCAGAGTTTTCGTACAATAATAGCTATCACTCCAGTATTGATATGGCTCCGTTTGAAGCATTGTATGGGAGGAGGTGTAGATCTCCCATTGGTTGGTTTGATGCATTCGAGGTTAGACCTTGAGGTACTGATCTCTTGAGGGATTCGTTAGATAAGGTGAAGGGCATTCAAGAAAAGCTTCTAGCAGCGCAAAGTAGACAAAAGGAGTATGCAGACCGAAAGGTAGAGACTTGGAGTTCATGGAGGATGAACAAGTCTTGTTGAAGGTTTCACTATGAAAGGGGTGATGCGATTGGCAAAAGAGGTAAGCTAAGTCCAAGGTATATTGGACCCTTTGAGGGGTACTAAAGCAAGTAGGGGAGGTGGCTTATGAATTAGCCTTACCTCCAGGGCTGTCCGGAGTACATCCGGTATTTCATGTATCCATGTTGAAAAGATACCATGGAGATGGAAACTACATCATCCGTGGGATTCAGTTTGTTTGATGAGAACTTGACTTATGAAGAGGAACCGGTTGCTATATTAGATAGAGAAGTTCGCAAGTTGAGGTCGAGAGAGATGCATCCATCAAAGTTCAATGGAAGAATCGACCGGTTGAAGAGGCTACTAGGGAGAAGGAGGCAGATATGCAAGAAAAATACCCACATCTGTTTACAGATTCAGGTACTCCTCTTCGCTATGTTTTTTCTTTTGATCGTTCGGGGACGAACGATGGGTAAATTGGTATCTATTGTAACGACCTGTTTAGTCGTTTTGAGCAGCAGATTTTATTTCTGGAAAAACTGGCCAAGATTACGGACACCACGACGGACCGTCATAGGCACGACGGCCCGTCACAGATGTCTCGTTCCAGAACACATAGAATTCTGAAATTGGGTACTGAAAATCGACTCTCTGAACTTCGTAACGAACCTGCAAGACGGACCGTCACAGGTGTGACGGACCGTCACAGTCCACTTAAGATTTAAGGGCTGCGACGACCTGCGTGATGAACCGTCGCAGGCACGACGGCCGGTCACAGGTCGCGTAATCCCAGTGGGAATCGGATTTCTGGTTAAGTTTTAAGGGACGTTTTGGACTATTCTTTCCTTAATTATGGATTTCATGGTTTATATTAATAACTCCAATTCTTGAGGGATAAAAGAGGTAACTTTGGGTTAAGTAGTGGGGATTCTTGCCATCTTTTACACTTAATTATAAGTTAATTAGGGTAAAAGAAAGAGGGTTTGAATAAAAGAAAACAGAAAGAAAAGAGAAAGGGGGATGATCGAATTGAGAGAGGATAAACGAGAAGAAGAAACAAAGCTTGGGAAATTGCTTGTTGATTCCAATTCTTCGGTGGGAGGTAGGTTATGGTTTTCATGCTATTCGTAGTAGACTCTTAATAGCGAATGATATGTATTGGTGGTATTGTAAACTGTCTATATGCTTAATTGTATGCTTGCATGAATATGATTATGTGATTTGATTTTTTAAAACAAGCATGATGAAAACCATTGAATCCCAAATCTTGAAAGAAACTTTAATCTACTTATTAATGATAATGCCTTGGTATAAAAGAAGGCTTGATGAATTAAAGTAATGGGATTGATGATGCCTTGGTATAGAGAAGGCTTGATGAACGGATAGAATGAGATTAGTGGATCGGAGTGTCACGTCCGACACATAGTATTAGTGGATCGGAGTGTCACGTTCCGACACATAGTATTAGTGGATTGGAGTGTCACGTTCCGACACATAGTATTAGTGGGACGGGTGTCACGAACCGACACGTAGAATTAGGGATCGGAGTAGTGTCACGTACCGACACATATAGGGGATCGGAGTGTCACGTTCTGACACATATAGGGGTCGGAGTGTCACGTTCCGACACATATAGGGGATCGGAGTGTCACGTTCCGACACATATAGGGGATCGGAGTGTCACGTTCCGACACATATAGGGGATCGAGTGTCACGTACCGACACATAGTGGTAGGGGATCGGATGTGTCACGTACCGACACAAGAGGAAGAAAGATAATGAATCTTGAAAGATGATAATATACTCAACATAATGAACTTAATCCCCAAATGAGCATGGTATTGAGGCTTGAGCCCTCATGGATGAACTTAATGGTACTATTGATGATTATAGTACTTGTTGTTGCTACATGTTGAGTTTATAGTTGATTTGATGATTACTTGATATATATTATCTTCTATTTTGAGTTGGCCGATGATATCTACTCAGTACTTGTGGTTGTACTGACCCCCTACTTTTATGTTTTTCTTCTTTGTTATTTGTGGAATGCAGCAAACGTTCCGTCAAACTTCAACTCAACCGTAGGTCTAGCCAGTCTTCACTACCTCCGGAAATTCAGGGTGAGCTAATGCGTCTAGCTTGGACTGGATCTTCTTCTTCAAGTCTTGATGCCTTGAACTTCTGGCATGGACTAGCGTTTATGATTTTTTAGTTCTTAGACATTCTTAGTTTAGTAATTTGAAATAGATGTTCTTGTGATGATGACTTCCAGATTTTGGGGATTAATAATAGTTTTGAATTGTTATTTTAAAAGTTTAAGTCTTCCGCATTATTTTCTGTTGATATATCTTGAAATGTAAGGTTTAGATGGTTGTTCGCTCACATAGGAGGGTAAATGGGGGTGCCAGTCGCGGCCCGATTTGGGTCGTGACATGTACTTGGTAGGAAGGAGCGATTATCAACGTGTTTGCTTTGTTAAGTACCTAAGGAGAATTGGGATAAGTCTAGGGATTGAGGTAAGGAGAAATTTTTTTGGTGTGGGGTAGATAAGGTGACGATACATTAAGAATGTGACGAGATAGATTTGTACAAAAGGATTGTTAGCATTTTTTAAGAGAATCCAATGTGTTAGCATGTTTTGGCAATAATTTAATAAAACCATAAGTGTTAGGGAGGAGAAACCAATGATTCTTGCATGATCCTATTTTTCATTTCTTATAATATGAGGTAAGTGTTGGGTTGACCGATGATACCTACCAGTACATGTGGTTGTAGTATTACTACTCTTGTAATGTCTTTTGACCTAGTCTAAATTCAAGATTGGTAATGTTTTATTAGGTGAAGACGAATAAATCCTCCAGCAACTTCAACTCTTCTCTCCGCATTGTGGGAGCTGTGTTCTAATTTTTACTATTATTTACCAGTTGTTACTCCTAGTAGATCTTGTACTTGTTAGACAAGATCCTTGGGGTTTTTAATTACTATACAAGTTGTACCTAGTTCGTGAAAAAAAGGTTGTTATAACGATTTTATTTGTATTATATATGTATTCTTTAATTTTCTACAAGTATAAACCTTAGGGGTATGAGAGTTATCCCAATTAGGTGTTAGAGTAGGTATTTGCATAACCTGTTTGGTACGGTCGTGACAACAATAGTTTGTGTCGAGTCGGGTTAGTCCACATGGGTGACCCAGCACCCAAAAAATACATTGGCCCTAATATTTTTTCCTTTTCCCTTGTTTTCCTAACCACCACTTCCATCACCAACTGCCACCACCATTGTCACACACATCCATTGTCACCACCAAATTACTCTAAAATTTCACTGCTTCTTCCTTTTAGCCTCCTCTACATAAATTCACAAACCATTTATTCTTCGTTCTAGCATAACTTCATTGATCTAAGATAATGGATCACATATAATCACTTACTTTTTTGATTTATGGAGTTTGGGTCATCTCAATCCTAAAACCTTTACATAAATGTGTAGAGCTCTTCGTGAGACAACTCTGGATAAAAGTTTCAGGTCAATACTCTGTTAATTTTTTTCTGTTTGTTTCTCAGAGACCTTAATTCACCCTAAAAACCATATAAATCTCTTCATCGTCTAACCCTCTATCAACTTTGCCATAATCACAACTTCTTCAACAACCTAAGTCATTTTATTATTGCATTATGTGATTTCTTTTTAGTTTTTTTTTTTTATGATTTAGTTTGCTAGTTTTGTTTGAATTTATTTTTGTTTTATGTTTTATTTATTTTATTGATTACATGTTTGAATTTTATGTTAGTGGATCAATTTTGTTTTTAATTTTGGTCATAATGAATAAAATCAAATAAGTTCTACCTAATGGACATTAAAATTTTCAGATGGTCCATTTAGTTTTTATTAAATAAATGAATAACTTAAAATAGGACCTCTAAGGGGAAATGTTGTCTATTTCGATAATTATTCTCTGGGAAGATAAAGGACAAGAGAAAAAAAATCATTGGCCATCTTCGGTTTCAAATTAGGAAGACAAAGGACCTTGTACATGCATTGACTCTTAAATTACTTGAAAGAGGGGGTGCTTCATCTTCTCCACCTATTTAACACTCCCTTCTTTTATTTGATAAAAAGTCATACAAAAGAAGAGAGTACATGAATGAAGTGATGCTTCATCTTCTCCACCTATTTAACACTCCCTTCTTTTATTTGATAAAAAAGTCACACAAAAGAAGAGAGTACATGAATGAAGTGATTCTTCATCTTCTCTACCTATCAACACCCCCTTAATCTTCCTCAACTCTCTCTCATGTTCATAGAAGAAACAGTTTGGGTTTCCAAATCTAGTGTTCTTTTTCATCATTTGTTTTGTGCTTTAATCCTCAACGTATGTAGGGTTTCATCAATGAATTCCATTCACCCATTGATCCCCAACGGTTTCACAATTCTCCAAGTTCAGCTTAATCAATTTGATTAGTTGTACATTCAATTACTCGTGATTTCTAATTGTGTTGATTCAGTTGTTTTATTTTGATCTTATTATGATTTTTTTGATTCAACACATGCTTTCCAATTGATATCACATGAACTCATACCATTGATCATGATTTTTGCTATGATCTTTTAAAGACATGAACTTATGAAGAAACTATGATATAATATTAATTGAACTTAATTCTAAGATTAGTATAAGATACCCATCATAGAGGAGAAGTAAATTAGATATCGGGCAGCCAATACAAAGAAATGTAATGAACATTAAAATATGTAGGGACTGTCATGACAGTAATTAATTAATATATTAACCCTAAGTTAGTCGTTCATATAGAGGGTAACATTATGTAAATAATTAAATAAGAATAAAGTAATCTTCACAAAAAAGCTAATATTCTACTGTTACTTCTGCCTTCCTCTAGGACCAACTTCAGCATTCCTTTTTTATCAACATTCAACGTACCTCATAGTTGATGACAATTTACTAATGAGGATTGAGGCTTTTGAGAAAAAATGTGGTTGGTTGTGCTAGTGTTTATAGTAGTTTGAGAGAAATAATAAAAGAAATTGTGAAAGCACCTAAAATATACAGAAAATTGACACCCCATATCCTTGAAAAAGGTTGGACTCATGATTTTTATGTCTTTGCATTCTTGTTATTTTGTTATGTGTTAGTTTGACTGAAGGAATTTACTTGCATTAAGGATGAACAATACAATTGATGTTTATATCTTCCACTACTATTTGTGGATAACTACCTTCAGTCAAACTAACACATAGAAAAACAACAAAACTGAAGAGGAACTATTACCTCAAGCAGGAGTGGAATCGGAAGGAAAGAGGTGAGGATACTTGGCTTTCATGGTTGATTCTGCTTCCCAAGTACCTCCCTCTACCGACTAACTCCTCCACATAACTTTGACTGAAGTGACTTCTTTGTTTCTCAGCCTTCTAACCCGATGGTCAAGAATCTCGATTGGTAAATCCTCATAAGAAAGACTATCTTTCACCGCCACACTTTCTAATGTCACTTTAGAGGTTGAATCACCCACACACTTCTTCAAGAGTGAGATGTGGAAGACCGAACGGACTGCTGCTAATTCTACTATCAACTGTAACTCATATGCCACCTTGCCAACCCTTTTCATGATCTTGTAACGGCCTACATATCTAGGACTGAGCTTCCCATTCTTGCCAAATCTCATCACCCCTTTCATATGTGATACTTTCAGACAAACCCAATCATCAACTTGGAACTCTAGCTCCATTCTCCTTACATCTGCATAGGATTTCTGATGACTTTGGGCTGTCTTAAGTCCATCTCTAATGAGTTGAACTTTATCCGTAGCATAAAGGAGTGCATTTATCCCTATCGAAGCTACTTAACCTACTTAAAACCAACAACCAGGAGATATACATCTACGCCCATATAAAGCCTCATATGAGGTCATCTGAATGCCAGAATGGTAGCTATTATTGTAGGCAAACTTAATAAGAGGAAGGTGATAATCCCAGCTACCCTTGAATTAGATCGCACAAGCTCTTAACATATCCTTTAAGGTATGAATTGTACGCTCTGCTTGTCCATCCATTTGAGGATGAAATGTTGTACTAAGGTTAACTTGAGTACCAAGACCTTTCTGAAATGATTTCCAGAAATGAGAGGTAAACTGAGGACATCTATGTGAGATGATAGACAAAGAAATCCCATGCAACCTCATAATTTCATTGATGTAAAGATTCATCTCCACCGAATCTGTAGTCTTTACCGCCAAAAAGCGAGAAGACTTAGTTATCCTATCAACTATCACCCAAATGGAGTCATGCTGTCTACGAGTATGCGGTAACCCTGTGATGAAATCTATATTGATCACTTCCTACTTTTAAGTAGGAATGTCGATATATTGAGTCATACCTCCTGGTTTCTGATGTTCTACCTTTATTTGCTGGCAATTGGGGCACTTACTCACAAAGTATGCTCTATCCCTCTTCATGCTTTTCAACCAATAGACTTCCCGCATATCGCGGTACATGTAAGTGGCACCTGGATGAACAGAATACCTAGAGTTATGGGATTCTGCAAGAATATGTTGTCTCAACCCGCCCACATCAGGAACACATAATCTACCCTGGTAGCGAAGTACACCATCTCCCCCTTGTGAGAAAACCTCCACTCTCTGATTGTGGACTACATTATTAAGTTCAAGAAAAATTGGATCACTGTCATTTGGTTTTCCTTAACCTCCACTACCAAAGAGGATTTTTCCCCATTCTGAGTTGTTACACCATTGTCTAATATGCTCATATGCCGAACTCCTCAGCAATCAAGCCTGTGAACATCCTTCACTAGCTCTTTCCTTTCTTCATCAACATGGGATACACTACCCATTGATAATCTGTTAAGGGAATCTGCTACAACATTCGCCTTAGCGGGATTATAATGCACACTCATATCATAATCCTTAAGGAACTCAAGCCTTCTCCATTACCGAAGATTCAACTCTTTCTGGGTGAACATAGACTAAAGGATCTTATGGTTAGTGAACATATCTAAGTGAAAACCATAGTAGTAGTGTCTCAGATCTTGAGTGCAAACACCACTATTGCAAGCTAGAGGTCATGAGTTATTTAATTCTTCTCGTGAACTTTAAGTTGTCTAGAGGCATAAGCTATCACCTTACCTCGCTGCATCAACCCACAACCTAGGACAACTCTGGATGCATCACAATAGATAACATAACTATATGAACCATCTAGTAGAGTCAAGACAGGAGCTTTAGTCAATCTAGTTTTCGATTCTGCATTGAAACTTGACCATCTTCTGAGTTAACCTAGTCAATGGTGAGGCTATGGAGGATAATTCTTCCATGAACCATCTATATTAACCCGCTAGACCTAAGAAACTTCTGATATCTGCAACAGAGGTAGGTCTGGGCCATTGTTTTAGTGCCTCTATCTTCTGTGAATCCACTCGGATCCCTTCACTAGATACAAAGTGACCAAGGAAAGCAACAGATTTCAAACAGATCTCACATTTGCTAGACTTAGCAAATAACTGGTTATCCTTGAGAGTCTGTAAAATAGTTCTCAAATGACTCGCATGTAGGTATCATCAATGAAGATGATAACGAACAAGTCCAAGTATTGTTGAACACTTTGTTCATCAAATCCATGAAAGCTGCAGGAGCATTGGTTAGTCCAAAAGACATAACTACAAATTGGTAATGACCATATCAAGTTTTGAAGGCTATTTTCTAAATGTCACTATCTCTGACTCTAAGCTGATGATAACCCGATCTAAGGTCTATCTTTGAGAAGTGACTAGCACCCTGAAGTTGGTCAAACAAGTCATCAATCCTGGTGATGGGATACTTACTCTTGATTGTTACCATGTTCAACTTCCTATATTCAATGCACATTCTGAGAGAGCCATCTCTCTTCCTTACAAACACCACTGGTGCATCTCATAGTGAAATACTAGGTCTGATATCTAGAAGGTCTTTCAACTGCTCTTTCAATTCCTTAAGCTCTTCTTAAGCCATTCGGTAAGGAGGATAAAAATGGCTGGGTATCTGGAAGGAGATCAATTCCAAAGTTGATTTCCTTTTCGGGAGGGACTATGGGAAGATCTTCTGGAAATACTTCTAGAAACTCACAAACTACTGGAACTGACTCAAGAGTTGGGTTTCAAGGCAAGAATCCTTAACCCGAACTAGATGATAAAGATAACCCTTAGATATCATCTTTCTGGCCTTAAGGTAAGAAATAAATCGACCCATAGGCTCTAAGATACTACCCTTCCAATCTAAGATTGGTTCATCTACAAACTGAAAAATAAAAAATCCTAGTTTTACAGTGAACGGAGGCATAACATGATTGTAACCAACTCATGCCTAGAATGGCATCGAAGTCTACCATTTGTAACTCTACTAGAATTTTTTGAGGGGACTTTCTAAGAGACTGTGACAACACAATTTTTACATACCAGTCTAGCTATAACTGGGTCACCGACTGGAGTAGAGACTGAGAAAGGTTTTGAGAGAGTTTCTGTACTAACACTGAATTGAACTCCTATACTGAGTTCTAAAGGAAAAAGTAATCTCTGTTGTCTTTTCACTTTGTGAATTCAACCATATGTAAGTCACATCCTTAAGTTGGTAAGATGCCAATTTCACTTATCACTACGAGTTACTTGCATCACACAAATATTTTCTTGACCTCATAAAAGAACTTCATGGGTCTTTACCAACTTGTGACCCTAAAAACATAGGCAAATTCATCCTATAAAAATCACAAACTCTGGCTACCTTTAATCGAGCATTTTATTAGTAGGAACTAGAACCTGCTGATTGTTCTGGTTGACCATACTCTGAACCAAAAGCTTAATTGGCATTCTGAAACTCTACATTAGAAGTTTCTTATATGGTACTGGAGGAGCTGCATTAGCATTACGTGCATTATCATTCCATGCCTAAGCTCTATGAAAAGGCATGATCTGAAACGTAGTACGTCAAGTTTGATTGGAATAATATCATACCTCATGCACGATAAGAGTAACAAGAAAGTGAAGTTTTTCCTAAAACACTTTATAGCCTCCCTCTCATTAGATGCGGTGCACTTCACACCCATGAAAAGGACTCTACTTAGAGAGGCTTTTGAGACATCCTAGCACACTTAAACCTAGTGCTCTGATACCATGTTTTTTCACGCCCCAAGCTACCTCCGGGACGCGGACACGAAACCTAGGACCACTACTGATCCCAAGCTAACCCTGCTGGCATATAATGAGCATGCTAAAGATATAAACTGACGCTGAAGATAAATCACAACTTATAATGAAAAGATGGGGAATACCCATATGTTAAACTAATATATATGAAAGCTGATGAGCTTAATACAATGCAGTTACTAACTCAAAATTAAGATGAAACTAACTATGTCTGAAATAAACCTCAAAAGTAGACTAGAAATACTAGGACGAGCCCCAGCTAAATCTTGCGAAACTAAAACTAAATGACTAAATACTTTAACAAAACTCATGCCTGTTGTCCTCAGAGAATGAGGACTCACCACTGAATCTCCTCAATTGGAGATCAGAAGTCGATCTATGCTGATCTGGGTGCTGAGAACCTTAACCTACATCACGAGAAGATGTAGCGCACATATGCATCAATACTTGAAAGGTACTGAGCATGTAGCGTAGTGTAAAAATGAAATAAAACAAACTGAACAAGCATAAAATCAAGTATAATAATCTGACCCGATAAACCAAATTCAGAGCTAACTTGATGCAATGACAAATTTATAACATGCTGAAACTGAATATTGAATATACTTATAAATGGTCAATGTAGAGAGTCTGACTGATCTATTGGAGCTACTAATAACCGATAATAAAACCACATGAGCAAAATATTTAGTCCAATATATACGCCCCATCGAGAGTGTCACGACCCAAATTCTGAAATTTGAATCGCAACTGGTGTCGTTGATCTCTCAGAGGTTGCAGACAAGCCTCTTCTTGCATTCATCATATTTATATGGTTAATTTTAGCTAAAAATTTAATTTTTTTTATAAGTATGAAGTTTACATAGACTTTATATATTTAATACTTAATTGCATCATACACTAAGTTCAACGTAAATGAGACAACCATCTATCATACGAATCAACTCGAAACAGAATATCAATATATCATAAATAAGTTTGCCAAAAATGGCCTTATTAGAAAAAGCTTTGAAATAAACTTTGAAGGAATCTCTAGGGACAATATCCACTAACTATGTCTATATCTAACGCTATAATAAGCTTTAGCATCCTCGAAATTAAGAGGACCTACTAAATGGTTTTGAGAAACCCTGAAGTCCAAACCGCTGCAAGTGTCATCAATCTGTCCTCTAACCTGCACCTATAAAAATAGTAAGTTGTATAGTGTTAGTACACCACTTGTACTAAGTATGGGTTTATGCACACATACATATAAAGTTATGAATGATTAATGAAAGCTCTTCCTAAGCAACATCTCATTTCTGGAAAGTCTAGTCATTAGACTTTCCTAATTCGTTAGATTTGAATTGTGGTATGAATATGATGTATTTTAATGCATCCAAAGCACACAACTCATTTTCTATATGATCATAAGAGATTAGTATCATCAACATAATTTTAGAACCAGTCGGGCGAGGATTTGGAAATTTGATTGCCCAAACCGGAGAGCTTCTCTTTGGGGACCTAGTTTATTTTTCAGTCTCTTCATTCTTCTTGTTGTGTAGTTCAATAATTACTTTGGTCCTATGTTTTACTTACAAGTGAAATGAATCATTGTAGTCCCATACCCACAATGAATCGATGTAAGTAATCCAAGGACTAAGTAATGATTTCCCTATCTTATAGTGAGTCATTCTTTACACTATGTAATCATTAACATTTCATAAGCCATTGTCTATTGGGTATGTCATCTATTTCATTATTTTCATCTTAGGGAAGTTATGAGGTATTTAGTTAACATTATGTTTCTACTTTCCTTTATTGGCATCATATAAGAAGTCATTATAAGCTAATCTTAATTGGCTTTGCCCATTATTTGCTTTAACTTCATGAGTGTGATATTGGCAATTGACATTCTTATGCTCTTCTTTATTGCTCACTTTGAACATACATTCCGTCATCATCATTCATTCTCACTTTCATAGTGACATCATTAGGAATAAGATCATGCGAGCTTAACATGAAATCCAGTGTCTTCCCCACACCGAAAAGAGGTGATTCATTGGTTAAAATGAATCTATATCATGTCAGATACTCATGAAATCAAGTGTCTGCCCCACACTGAAAAAGGTGATTCCCGGCTAAGGCAAATCCATCTCAAGTGTTCACTCCACACCGAATAGAGTGACTCACGGCTATAGTGAACCAAGAACATGTCGTTAGCATTAACTGACATAGATCATGTGAGCTAAATATGAATCTGGTGTCTTCGCCACATCGAAAATAGGTGGAATCACCGGCCAAAGTGAAACCGAAGATACCTAGCTCGCTTAGGTGGAAACCACTGGCTAGTTCCTATGCTGGTTAGATATACTTCGAAGACTAGGGACTTATGGAGACTACTTATCCACCTTGGTGGTATCCTTATCTCATAAGACTTAAAAGTGCAAGCATATGATTATAACTAGTCTATTGGTGTTGTGCTCACTTTCATTATCTTCTTTATCTTTTAGAGTTGACTCAAGCATTATGGAAGTTTACTTCTAGGTTGAGATTTACTTACTCTATTGTTGACTTGTCATCCTTACTTTACATTGATGAAATGTGAATTTTCCTTACATATCATCTTTACTTTACATTGATGAAATGTAAATTGTCTTACATATCATCCTTAGGTGTTAATGAGACTTGTATCACACATTTTAACACCTTCATTCGTGAGTATTCTTTTAGCATAGTAGCTTAGGTGTAAGTAAGACTTGTATCACTTTCTTTAACACCCCATTCTGGTCACTAACTTAATTTAGACCCCTTTAATTATGTTATAACTAAGGTTACTTCATTACTTTATTTTGGTAGCTTCATTTCATCATTTATGGGCGATAAGCACTTCTTTCAATGAGTTACATATGTTCATAGTTCATTCTTTTAGAGCATGTTGGGAGTTGTACCAATGAATGTCATTTCCTTGGTTATGGATTCATTGAATTACTTTAGGAGTGCTTATAATATGTTTGATACTCTTACTACACAAGATTGGCATATGATTAGTATTGGCCTCAACATTTGGCATATTAAACTACATAACAATTTTTTATTAGCATAAGACAATTTTACATGTGTTCATTTTTAAATTAAATATGTATGAACCATTAGACAATATTTTAATCATTAACATAAACTCATAGCTATTCGCATCCATTCATTTTGATAAAGTAGTGTTAGCCAATTTATTGGCATAAGATAGGCAATTCATTGAAGATATAATTTCATAGATGTCTTTTAAGCGAATCTTAGTTTATGGCTTTAGTGATAACGTTTTGGACCTTCATGGATAGCATTATATTAATATTTGATGACTTTATAATATTCATAACTTCAGAATAACAGCAATACCACATTCGTGCAAACACATCAACACTTAAACAATTACAGACATGAATAGCGAATCATCAATTCTTAAGGAACGTTATTACCGTTTTACTTCGTACGATTATAAGTTCATAGGTTCATTTGACATTTATTATTCAAGAACTTTAAACACAAGATCATCAAGCATAACATACCAACAACATGATCTCTAACCTATTCAACATTGAATCGAAAAGGACACTAGGGACAAGGTAGTTTGACGAGAACACGAGAACAACCCTAGTTTTCAAGATCTTTAAATCATTGGAAAGAAAGTTATCACGTAGAAAGAATTCCAGGATAGAAACCCATACCTTATGTAGAATTTAATCTGCGAAGATCACATTGAATGAAACCTTGAAGAAAACCTTGAATTCGCCTAAGAACTCTTTAGCGTTCTACGTTTTCTTGCGGTTTGTTACCTACTGCCTTAACGTCATACGTCTCAACGTTTTGATATTGATTTTTAGGCTTACTAAATGATATTGAATTATAAAACATAGGTTTAATAAGTTAATTTAATAAAATATTTAACCAATTACAAAAACGCCTCTCCTAAACATAAGAGAACATAACACTTAGTCAAATCTGGAAATCGGTATTGACTATGGTTTTGTTCAACATTTTGACTTTATATTAATTATTTAAATCCTTAATTTAATTAATTTAGGGACCTAGGGTAAGTACTAAAGTACCCCTAAGTCATTGGAACTATAATCAACCCTTTAGGACCATCCTAGGTTAAGTACTAGGATGTTTCTTTAATTATACTTGGCTAGTGAAAGGATTTCGTTTTGAACATTTAATTTAATTAATTAAATAGATAATTTAATTAATTAGGTTACCTAAGGTAATTATGAAAGTACCCTTAAGTCTTAAGGACCTTCATAAACTCTTTGGACCATCCTAGATTAGGTACTAGGTTGTCCCTTTCTTGTCTTAACCGAAATCTTGATATTGTTTTGTGATTTCAGTTTTGCCCTGATAAATTAATTAATTAAATTGCTAAATTAGTTAATTAAGTAGACTAGGGTTACTACTAAAGTATTCCTAAGTTTATATGACCATAACCAACCTTTTGGACCATCCTAGGTTAGATACTAGGTTGTCTCTTCAACTAGTACTAGGTTAGTGTCAACCCGGTTTAGTCATAGGTTGTCGGGTGCACTAGTGGGTCGATTTCGGTTATTACTAGGTTATATATCTAGTTAGGAAATTTATTTAGGACCTATTGTTTGTTATGAAGTTATGCCCCACATGGAGGGACCCGAGCGCACATGCTGCCCCTTAACTACCCTAACCGAATACGGTTAGGGTGTTCCCTTCCATTGGCCGATTCCCATTTCTTTGCCCATGTGATTTCATATGGGTTGGTTGTACTTTCCTGAATAACTAGTCTTGATGTACTATTTAGAATAGTTACTTATTTTCCCAAGGACCCTCACCATGTCCTTGGGCACTTCTTAATTTGCATGATCATTTTAAATGATCATGTTCTATGGTACTAGGATTGACACTTCGATGCCTAGCACCTATTGTGTTAGTATTACGAAACATGATTATTATCTTAGGGTCTTCCTCGCAGGTAGATTTTATAAACAACCTCATTAATGTTAGAAAATTGTGTAATACCCCTTTCAACGAATATTTTTAAATATGCCCAATATTTTGCTTATTTGGGAATTATATAGAAATTGGCTAATACCCCTTAGCCATTTTTTCTATACTATGACCAATATTTCTCAATATTGGGTATTAGTATACTTATTAAATAAATGTGATTATATATTAAGTATATTTTTATTTTAATTTCTTGTGCATACATAGAAATTGGCTAATACCCATTAGCCAATATTCTATAATACACCCAATATTTCTCATTATTGGACATTGGGAAGCCTATGTATCCCAATATGCATTCTAACAAACTTATTGGGCTCTTTATTAGACATATGATATTTTGGAATGTTACAAAGAGCACCCAATATACCCTCTCAAAGGTATAAAGGCATGTTGGCGTGATCACTAAACTGATGGCCCATAGAGGGGACATACAACATACTTGGCTAGTATTCTGGGACTATTATGTACGCTAAACCCTAGTCCCAACTCGGTATTATACTACTCCCAATGAATTTTATAAATTTACTAATTATGTCTGAGTTTTTGTAAATAATGGATAGCTCAAAACTGAACATGCAAACTGAGAATGTAACAATTAATCTGGTAATTATGCATTTATAACTTAGTCATGTATGTTTGAAGTGTCTAGAATATCTGTCCTAACATGTGTAATTAAAGAACTAAAGAATTACAAAGATAGGGTTCTGAAATTCATGCAATAATTTATGTTATAACATGATAAGTTTATTTGGAACATATTTAATAAATTCATGAAGTTCTGTCAAAGTTCTAGAAACCGTAGGTTTCATCTTGAAAGAGAATCAAGAATTTGAATGAAACTAGGGACCCAATGAGTGAAATCCCACATACTTGGTGATGAAATCCACGGGGAAATACTTAAGTTTCAGGGGCTGGAACAGATGCAGCTTGTTGCGCTCTTGAAATAGGGTTCTTGAGCTTTTTCTCCTCTCTTTCTTCTAATTTTCTATGTTATGATTTAATGATTTTACGTAGATATGTTTTAGTTATCTTTCCATTCTTAAACTAACTAATATCTAATGATTTAGGGTGAAAATGATGTATATAAGGTTTTAAACAGAGAGGGAAAGTTCAAAAAGACCCCTGGGAAAGTTGTTGTCGGACCAATCGACTGCCAGGATAGACGCTCCGTCGATTGATCCACGCCCTGTCAGTTGGTCCGTCGTTGGTCTTGTTCGGCAGTATTTTACTAAAATGGGATAATTGTTTACTCAGAGGTTTGATTTTAGCAAGGTCAGTGGCTATGGAAAGACAATTCAATTCTCTATTCGTAGATAGGTCATGGGACACCTAATTCTTTTTGTGCTTAAAATAAATGACCATTAGAAGTTTACCCAATTGTATTTCCTCCTTAATTGTTTGCTAATTCCAACCTACGGACCGTAGGTCCACCTACAGACCGTGCTGGTCATCCGTGGCTCTTGTCAGAGAGTAGGTGAAAAGGGTCTCGATCGACGGTCATGGACTATGAACATAGTCTGACCTATGGACCGTAATCCATCCGTCGACCAACACATAACCAATTTTCTTGGGGTGAGATTCTTGGGAGTTTCTGATCCCATCAACGATTGTGCAGGATTGACCGTGGGTCAGGCTACGGTACATCGATCGTCTCATCTATTGCACCTGAAGATTTTCTGAAAAACTAATTATTTTGTCTGTTTTAGCTACGTGGTGTTACAATAGATGTGACACCCCAAAGTAGGGCCCCTATTTGGCACTCAATACCCTATTTGATCGAGTTACCCTCTAAATCATACTTAGTACATTGTAAAACAAAAAGATTGGGAATCACAACCTCTAAAAAGGGGAGCCTGGAACCTGGAGGTCATGAACTAACTGAGAATAAACCACACACAATGGTAGGCAAGTGCAAAAAATATTATAAATTTACTAGCTAGCCGACGAGGCCACAATTGAAGACTACCTACTTATACACACACACACACACACCACACACACACAGAGAGAGAGACACACCACACACACACACACACCACACACACACACATATATATATATATATATATATATATATTATATATATAATATATATATATATATATATATATATATATATATATACATGCCAATTATACGGGTTTGATATTGAATGTTAAAAAGAAAATCCAGAATAATGTGTCCGTCCATAATAACCTCTATGAGTGAGATAAGCACTCTCTATACATGGCCCCAACTATACCAGAACTGTACAAAAAAGTAAACATCCTATGATAGCTCCAAGATAATATGAAGCTTATCGATTCATAACTGAACTTGAATCCTAGCGGGTAGGTTGATAAAAATCCCTACCTGAACCTACTCGCATGAAACTAAAAGCAATGTGCCCAGACAATGTAATGTGTGTACTAATAAAAATGAGCTTGTATCTAAAGTTTAAAGAAGAACCATAAACAACTACTATAAAAAGTAATAGAGATACCACCTGAAACTGACACTCAAAAAACCTCCATGGATGATATTTGGCCTTCTACTAATTAAATATGCATGGTGTGCTCATATAATCGTATGTCGTGAATACATATGTATTAATGCAAATGCATCACATACCCACGAAATGCTAGAAATGGAGGTGCTTCCCTTTAACCCTATTTGCATGTCTATTCTTTTCGTTGAGTTTTTCTTCCTCAAATTTTTGGGAATGAACCATAAGACGTGATATATCCATATAATGGATTAGCATTATTGTTTTGCATTCTTTTTCTACCATATCGAAGACATGCGTCACAATCATACTCCTCTTAGCCCTAGAGTCTGCCACCATAATTGGAGTGTACTTTGATAATTGGGTGAACTATAGAGAATACACTCTCACTCTCATACTCCCCTGACTAATGTTAATAAAATTTTGCACCTTTGCATCCCATATCTCAAGGGGAAAGAACCTATCAACAAATGTGGATTTAAGCATTTCCCATTCTATGAGGCTCATGTCTACCGACTTTTCTTCCTTCTATTGATTATATCACACCTGAGCAACACCTTTAAACTGGTAAGAGAAAAACTCTACCTTCTCTACTATACTCACCCCTATATAGCCAGTACCTTATATTATTCATCGATAAATTCTTGAGGATCTTCCTCAACTTTGAAGCCATAATATTTTGGAGGGTTTATCCTGGCAAAGTCACTCACATTTAACCTTTGCATTGGTTACATTGTTGGATGAACATTCAACCGGAGCTCGAGGATCTTGAGGAGGATCTTCGTGATGCACATTGTCTTCCTCATTCCTTCCTGAGAAATTACTTTAAGTAGTCATATCACGTAGACCATCATGTATGTATTAAGAGAAAGAATTTATAGAGTTAATCTCTATAGCATGACTTAAGAGTAATGAAGGAAGTAGAGTTTTCGAAGCATCTTGTAGGTTCTCATTCATAAATGTGGCATACTTAACACTCTTGAACAAGACACTACTAAACGTAGCTTATGAGACATCATCCAAGAAAAATTCTAAAACTTGTGCTCTAATTACCATGTTTTCACGATCCAGGAGTACCCCCAAGATGTAACATAGAATATGGAACCACGATAGACACCATACAATCTACTTTGTTCTCATAAAATAAGCAATAGAACAATAAGAGTAAAACACGTTTCAAGTCTAACAAGTTTAACGTAAATGAAAGCGCGAATCTGGACACCTTGTTTTATTATAGCAATTTATTACAACATTGAATGAAAAAGAGCTCAGCCCACACGACATGTTGAAAAGAGAAATTACATAATTAAAACTAGAACATAATAAGTCAATCCTCAAACCATGAGGACTCACATAGATTATGAATACAATCAAATCCAAGCTCTACCCACTAGAATGAAAACTCGAGAACCGGACCCTACACTTGGGTAAATGTCAATAAAAGTAGGCGTTAGTACAAAAATGCGCTAAGTATAATAGATATGCATAAAAACACTTAAAAACATGATTACAGGGGATATTTCATTTCAATGAATCAACTTTATTAAATTTAAACATCATCATGAAGATAATTGGAAAACATAACTCATAACATTATCTTGAATGCAAGCCAACATTATCTTTTTAAACATAGAACACTTACATAATACTTCTTTTAGCATGCCTCCATTCTTGATTAATTTGAATAATACAGGATTAATATTTAAACAAGACTTAGTTCAATATTAATCCTCTTGTTATTGTGTCGAATAAGACTTTATATACGTGAGACCATGTGAGTCTAAAATGGAATCTAGTGACCCGGTCATCGTAAAAGGTTTTTCTATTGGCCTAAGGTAGATACAGTAACTCATAACTTAAGTGGACCAATACCTTAAAACCTTATAAGGTAACATAGTTTATGAGATAAGGATATTGTTACTAGAAACCAGACCTTACTATTGGAGAGCTTCCATGTCATACAATATCCACTCGCTGCTAACCATTAAATTCCAACGGAGTAGTTATTATGTCTTCTCTTAACTACAATAATCATGAAAGGGTTCCCTTGTCCTACCAATTAAAGATAAATAACTTTAATATCTCATTAGTTACTCATGAAAGGCCTGCCTTGTCCTACCTATTCAAGGTAAATCATTAAGATAACACTTTTAGATCATGCATCAGAAAATGATTCACCATTCATGAATACTTGCTTTTAGATTCAATTAAGTGAGAAATCCTTTCAACCTTAAAAAAATATTCATTATTCATGCGTATATGTGTACATGTGAATGTCCTTTCAATAACACAAAGAAGACAATGACATGTATATTTTACTCTCGAAGCATCATCAATACAATTGCATAGATTTAATAGAAAATGCATAATCTCATACTTTACGTCCTTTTGGTTCAAACTTTCACTCAATCAGAATATATAGAATTCTAGCATTATACATGTATATCACAATAATTAAAGTTATTCTATCTCCTTATTCATTAATTCATAAAACTCCTCTTTCATCAACAAAGACCCACATCATATCATCAACTTTGAGAAATATGGGAATTTCATGGGTTATTGGGGATACATCATAAAAATGATAGGAAATTATAAATTCATGTTTAATGTAATATGATTCAACCATTAAAATTGAGTTCTCAAGGAACCCATGACTTTGGAATCAAATCCTAATAATTAGGGATTTCTATCTTTTAAATGTGGAGATTTTGAAAGGACTCCATGGATGAATACCATACCTTAATAAAAAAATACAAATGAAATTGATGTATTTAAAGATTGCTTCTTGAAACCTATAACGACTCGGAAAATGATAGGTCAAACTAGAGCCTAATGACTTTGTGTTGAGTTCATAATGAGGGTTCTTTTTTAATATAGTCCCGATCTTAAGAGTTTAGTGAGTCGACGTCAAGACACGTGTTAGGATCCGTGTTAAAGGAACATTCTTATATAAGTTAAGGTTGCTTGGGATTGTGCCAAGACATGGAAGCAAAGCCCTTAGTCAAAGGCAAAGTATTCCAACCTTGGCTAGGTACAGACCAAAGGCCCCACGGAAATCCTCACGGTCAATGGCCATGATTATGACCATGGTAGTTGCTCTGAAGATGCCTTAGTGGCATGTGAGGAAATGAAATTTGGCCAAGCCACTGCCCCGAACTTCACGGACCACTTTACAACCAATGATATCGATCACGGCCTGTCGAGGTGGTTATGAAGATGCCTTAGCATGTTGGAGGCTTGTCAAGGAAAAATATAACGACCGGAGAGAATCCCGTAGTCGCAACATAGTGTATTCAACCTCTTGGGGGTCTTACACAAACCCTTAACATTAATTCATCACATTGTCATCAAATAGTGAGGAATATAAAACTTTTTTAAATGAAAATCATTAGGTTTAAGAGTTAACATTTTTCTAAAGATGTCCTTATAAGCAAGGAATGGTAGTCTCATAATGGATAGCATAGACCTGACCTTTAGGAATCTGAAAGTAGGACGCGAGCCTTACATTGGAATAAAAGTAAAATGTCTTATAATTTTTGAAATGAAAGAGAAACTAGAATAAGAAGTCTTGTCCTCGACATATGAATACATGCCAAAATCTTGAGAGACTTTTTAAGCCCAAAGCTTCAACTTTAAAGATCACGTCACTTGACAACATCTACACTTTTAGAAAATAGGGGAAAATATGGAATTAGTACAATAAGAACATAGTGTGATGACCATGCAAAAACATGCTTAAAAAGGTACATTTAGTTGAAAACCATTAAAAAATTCATACAAGATACATAGAAACCAATTACATGACATATAAAACCATTCTTTACATTGAGAAAAAATTAATTACATATAGACCATCATATTTCCTTTACCTCTTCACCTCAAGTAACCCTCGAGAATAACTTGGTGCAATGTGTCGATAATGTCCCATTGCACCATAAACAGTGAAACAACACTCTATGATCACCAAAGATGGACTCGCATGCTACCTCTTTGAAATCAACCATATTCATTCATAAGACATAGACATAATCCTAACCATAATTATCACATAAGGACCATCCCCTAAGATAACTCTAAGTTACACTAGTGCAATGGGAAAGTAGCATCCCATAATACTAATCCCACTTAGCGCTCACTTACGATCACCCTAGACTAGGCACATCACATTAAACAAGTCATAATACCTTCATTAACATTAGATATACAATTAACAAACTTTATCAACATCATAGATAAACCAATTCATTCATTAACATTATAAGGACACACCAACACCCCCTTCAAATGCCTACTTGTGTAATGCATAGATGACATCCCATTCCACCACCTACCCTAAGTATCACACCCTCGAGAAAGCCTAAATCATTACATTCTTTTGCGTTGGTAACCTTAATGGACATAGACCATGAGAGCTTAACATGAAATCCTTGTATTAACCCCTAATGGATAAAGGATCCCCACTTCCATAAGGTAGGGTCATTCGTTTAGCCTTTACGTGGAAATCCACTATCTAGTCCTATGCGAGCACATATTTATAGGATAGGGAGATTTCTACTGAGTAGCCATCTCCTACTAACGTGAGGGTACCCATCTTAAAATATTATTACTAAGTACTGACCTCTACTGACAAAATAGTGCTCATCTCTATCATATCCGCTCAGTTCTTAGCATTAATCCCCATGTAGTATTAAACTATCATTACATTCATTCATTATAGGTTAAATGATTGGAACTATGTACTCTGCCTCTACTAAAGGGAGATCACCCATCCCTACCTATCAATCATTCATTGGGTAGCTCTTAGGAATATTGAGATTGTTACTAGACACTCCACCTCTACTAAAGTGAGAGCATCCATCCCAAAATCCCCCATTCATATATAAGAGTACAATTGAGGAAACCTCTAATAGACTCACAATCATTACATTATCATAATCTTAATTCATTCATGTGTGTGAATGAATATATGAGAAAGTCTTTCAAATAACCACCATCATTCATGACATGGTCTTATAAACATGATCCTACTCTATTCATAATAATCCACACACAAATATACTTCAAATTCACATTATACCCCAATAGTCATACTATCTTCATGAATTACATGCATAACTTCATAATACACATCTATACATACATATCATAACATCAAGTTTCTTAACATTCAATACCTTCAAGGTCATGATCACATTGCACATACATATACATATACCATAGCTAAACGCCGCCACAAAAAATAGACTATACCACACAAGAACAATTCTACAAAACTTGAGAAATTTTGATCAACTTACCCTCCATCAAAGCCATAATCATTATTTATAAATAATTCAACCATCCCTCAAAATTAGGCATGAGTATCAATGCATAACAACAGTACAACGTAATATAAGCACAATTCTTACAATATCCAATCACATTCATCAAACCCACTTAATAAGCCAAAAAATAGAATATTAGGACAAAACATGAATTCTTCCAGAGATTCTATTAAAATCATATTAAAAGCATTAATTCGAACTTATTACATCAACATCATGTCATAGAAAACATTTTAATAGTGAATAAATACTTAGAATAAAAATTGAGAAATTTAATCATGAATACACTTTTGAAAACCTTTGAATTGGACTTCTTGCATAAGAGGTTATTCAAGCATGTAGGATAACCATACTTTAATAATAGTAAGACCACAAAAATTTAAGAAAAAAATCACTAGAAATCTCTTCTATTAGCTCGAATTTGACTTAGACCTTCAATAGTGTTCTTGAGAGAATGTATGTGGGACGGAAGGGTTTGATTTTTATTTTTTAGCATAAGTGAGGGTTTAATTGTTTTAATATATGATACGCTCAAACTTACTCCTCAAAAAAGAAGTAAAGCGATCGTATCAAGTAAATAACTCAACTAGTGAGGTTGGGATCGTTCCCACGAGGAAAATAGTCTAGACTTAACTTCAACCTGTTATTACTATTGTTTTGTCAATTACTTCCTTGGAAAGTAAAAACAATAAAGGGGGGTTTCTATTTCTAAATGAGTAAAATTAATTAACAAACTTGACAAAGACACTAAACAACTTTTAATGTTGGATTTTAATCAATTAATCAAAGTAACTAGGGTTTACGTGTTCCCCACATGTTCATAACTTGATAACTCTTACTATAACAATTCTCTCCTAGTATCTTGCATGCAAAGTGATAAGTTATGTATTTCTAAATCCTTGGTCCGGCATCTAGAAAATCTCACTCCGCACCTTTGTCCGGCTACGTGTGTTGCTATCCTAACCCTTATCCTTACCTCATATTAAGCATCGTATTCAATATTTTACTAAGTTATTACCTCGTACCAATCAATACTAGCCTATTAGATAGTATACACTAAATCTATGTTAATAATTCTTTTCCTATTAGCTACCTCCTTGGTCCAGCAAGTAGCATTAAGGCGAGTTCTAACGTTTGCCATCCGTTAAAAGGAATTCTAAGCGAAAGAATTATTAATACATGCAAGACACTATTCCAGAATTGTTATTTTAGTTAGGATTGATATCATTATTTGCTTATGGTTCCCACTACCCTAGTTATGGTGTTTAGTTACTCATAGCCATAACATAATATTCAAATATGGTAGATAAGAATTCATGTACTTACTTCAATGAGGAAGAGTAAAATCCAAAAGTTTGCTTGATTAATCTCCAAAATCACTTGCAAGAATCTCAAAGTAATCAATAATCTCACAAAAAGTCTAATGATTATCAAGAATCTCACAATACAATGTTTACCAATACGGAGTTTAACAATCTAAGAGTCTAACAATACGGAGTCTAACAATACGAAGTCTAACAATACGGATTCTAACCTCAAAAACAAGGTTTTTCGAACAATTTATAAAAAACACAAAAACCTATTAAACAAGGATTCTAATTGCTGGAAATCTGCCAAAACGCGGCTGGGTCGACGGACCTCGCGACGGACCGTCGTGGTCACGATTGGGCCGTCATGGACTCTGTCGTCCCATACTTGTGCAATTTCTTCTGCTGCTCTCTTCATTCACCTCGACGGCAAGTATGACGGACCGTCATAGGCACAACGGTCCGTCGAGGGTCTTCGTTCCAAAACACTTCAACTCTTGGAATCTGGGTACTGGGATCACTTCTCTGAACTTCATGACGAACCTGCAGGACGGACTGTCATAGACACGACGGACCGTCACAAGCTTCGTAACCCCACACTTGGTCAGACTTCCCCATATTCCTTCAGAAGCTGCACTACGCTGCCACCTACGGACCGTCACAAGCACGACGACCGGCATAAGCTCCGTAGGTGGTCTCTTCTGCATTTCTTTGCTCAAAATCTCCGCATTCAGCTTTGGATAGATTTCCTGCAAAACAAAGAGAAACTTATATAAAAATTAGCACAAAAAGACTTTCAGACATACTAAACTTAAGGAAAAAGTATTAATTATACCGTGAAACCACGATATATCAACACCCTCAACTTAAATTCCTTGTTTGTCCTCAAGCGATACACTATGACTCACTACACAATCTTTGTACAATAGTATCCATGTTTTATCCTTTGCAATCATTTGGCTATCAATCCCGATTAATCTCATTAAATCTGTGCATGCTATCACTATTAGGCTTCAATTTTGTGGGATCAGAACATGACACAGACTCACCATGCACTAACACCTATCCTCTTCAATTTCTCAACGAGGGGCTAACAATTCTGGTATTACAACTAGTGTCCTCACTTTAAAACAAAATCCTCATTTTTAACACAATGATTTCAGTTAAAGTATAAGGATTACTTTTCAACACTCGCTCTCAGAACAAAGTCACACTCATTCATACCTCTTGCCATAAGCTTGCCCTTATTTTCACTGCCTTAAGTTTGCTATACAACCCTTAGGACGACGATAGGACTTTATTAGCTTGTAACATAGGCTCGGGGTCAAGTAAGGTATATTTTCGTATACTTTAGTGACTTTTTGCCCTCCTTGACATATCGTCTAAACCTTCCACTTTCTATCATTTTATCTCACCCAGTTTCTCATATTCATTCACCTTGCTATTTTCTCTTCTTTCTTCATTTGTGTAAGTGACTCTCTTCTTTTCTTGCTTGTATTTCTTGTGAATTTTTCTTTTTCTTTACTTTTGTTTTCAACTAATTCTTGAGTTACTTTTTTTTTGGTTATTTCTCTCTCTTTGTTATTTCAACCCCA